>QXTE01000207.1:449349-522990 GCA_003942145.1 Platysternon megacephalum | reverse complement strand
GTGTGGCTGTTGCTGCAGGCCCCGCCCCCAGCAGTTCCCATTGGCCGGGAATGGGGAACTGTGGCCAATGGGAGCTGCTGGGGGCGGTGCCTGAAGCAACAGCCACACACACCCCCTGCGCCCCTCCTCCCCCAGGTTCCAGCTGCTTCCTGGTGCGGCGCCGCCGCAGGGCAGGCAAGCAGGGAGCCTGCCCTGCCCCCGGTGCGGGTCGGCCAGGTAAACGGGGGGGGCGGGAGGAGCTCGCCGGCCGCATGCGATAGCCCTGCGGGCCGTGTGTTTGAGACCCCTGCTTTAGCTCAACATTACAATTGATGCTTTAAATCAACCCACCTTGGTGCTAACTTGCCCCAGCCCTGTGCTGGAGGGGAGGAAGAGAAATTTGGTCTCCAGGGCCCATTTGGCCATTGACCTCTCTGCTGCGGACACCTGACCACTCCGGAATTGGCACGAGACCCCCCAAGGTGCTTCGCAAAGGCCAGTGAAGAGTCACAGACAGTCACGACTAGTGCCCCAGGCTGGATCAGGATGGCCATCCAGGCCCCTCTTCCACTGTCCCAGTCTCAAACCCCAGATCTAACCCCCGTCTCCAGAGTCAGAAAATGCTCATGTTGGATGCCGGCCCCACTGGAGCCTGTGGGGCCAGAACATACAGACACATTGCAAAGAATCCATGTGCACTGACACAACTGCTGTGTAAATCACTCACACGCAGAGAGCGACTGGGACTAGAACCGTGACCTGCTACTCCAAGACCAGAGGAATCTACCACTTGCACAGAAGGGCCCTGTGGGGAATAATGTGGATACCAGAGTGCACCCTCACTCACGCACAGCCAGCCGTGCTAAAGGTGAGTGCAGAGGGCTGAGTCAGTCTGTCCCAGGTACCTAGTCTAGCCCCCACAGCCCCTACCCAGCGTGTTGGCGATCCCGGTCTTCACGCTCGAGGTGCTGACGTGGCTGATCCGGTTCTCGTGCTCTGGTTTCACCAGGACGGCAATCTTAATGTTCCACAAGGCCTGCATCGCGATCTGGCAGGGGGCCAACAAGACAACGTTACACCTCCGCTCTCCTGGCGGGGGTGCCAGAGCCTGGCTCGGAGGCAGCAGCTGCCTTAAAGTCACCGACCCTGAAACCCCACCTACAGCGAGAACCAGGCATGCGGCAATGAGAACAAACCCACCGAGACGCCCAGGAGTGACTGCAGAGCCTCCCTGTTGCTCAGTGTTTGCAAACCGAGGTTTAAATAAAGTTTGGTAAGGTTGAAAGCAGCCAGGGTGGCTGCTGGGAATTGTAGTCCAATCTGTCCCCGGGGCAGACACGTGGGATAGCTGCTGCTCCCCCTGTTCCCTGTTCCAACAAGGGCATTTCTGAACCACCAAGGCACAACCCAGATGTTTACAGGGGACGTCTCTTACTCCTAAGTCTTTTCTGCCTTAAGGAGTCGCTGGCTCTAGCGTTATATTAACAGCTGCAGGTTTGTCCTGGCGAGAAGAGTCCTGGACAGCATGATTTTCCCGTTTGCCCGTGACTTTATTGCGGGTTCGGGACTCCCCCCGCAGCAGTGGCTCCTGTGCCTCGGGGCTGGGCCCGGCTCCCTGCTCCAAGCGTGGTGACCAGGCGTGTGGGGTCACAGCAGCGCTCAGGTTTGGCCTAGCCACCCCTCCATCATGACAGAGGAGTAGGGGAAACCTCCGACTCGGAGCGGAGACAGGCCCAGCCCAGCCAGCGAGACACAGGAGCTGCCACTGGCCGGGTGAAGGCAAGGTGGGCTCGGTCTCCAGCCCCGCATCCTTCTGCACCAGGCCAGGGCTGGGGTTACAGTGCCCGGCGGGCGCTGCTGCAGGTGCTCGGGGGCCCTCATTGGTCAGGACATTTTCATGGAGCAGTCACTAAACCCAGGACTCTTCCTGAACTGACCACGACTGGAGGAAAGGGATAAAAGCCCTGTTAAATATAACACCTTACACTTCAGGCAGCTCTGCTGGTGCTGAAGGATCCCAAAGCAAGAAAGCTGAGAGCCCGATTTTCAGACACTCCACACACCCTCAGCTCCCACTGAATTCTCACACATGCAGGAATAATGCAGCCACCTCTGGGGGGGGGAGTACAGACGCCAGTGCACAACACTCTGAATGCTAGGGCGCGAATGGGAAATGTTGGTCAAAGACACCGCAGCTGAGACCCCTCGCTCCAAAAGCAAAGCGCCTGGGAGCTGACGCGTCTCCCTCAGGAGGTTAAAGGGCTGAGAGACCTGTGGCCACAGGCATGGGCAGCGTGTGACTCCCTGCGTGACTGGGGATGCTGGGCCTGAGTGCTGGAAGCTCCCTAGAAGTGGGGGGGGCCACCGGCGCCTGGACCATGGCCCTGCCCCAAGGCCATGCTCACGCTCCATCCCCACTCTGCCCCAGGCCTGGCTCCCACTCAGCCCCCTCCCTCGGGGGGCCCCCCACCTGCACCTCTCTCCGCCCCCTCCCCCAAGGAGCCCCCCCACCGTGCCTCTCCCCACCCTCCCCGAGGGGCCCCCCACCTGCACCTCTCTGCCCCCTCCCCCGAGGGGCCCCCACCTGCACCTCTCTCCGCCCCCTCCCTCGAGGGGCCCCCCACCTGCACCTCTCTCCGCCCCCCCCCCCCTCCTCCCCCCCCCCCCACGGGGCCCCCCGCCTGCACCTCTCCGCCCCCTCCCCCACGGCGCCCCCCCACCGCGCCTCTCCCCGCCCTCCCCGAGGGGCCCCCCACCTGCGCCGCCCACCGGCCCCTCCCCCAAGGAGCCCCCCCGCCGTGCCTCTCCCCACCCCCCCCGAGGGGCCCCCCGCCTGCACCTCTCCGCCCCCTCCCCCAAGGGGCCCCCCCCCCCCCCCCGCCAAGCCTCTCTGCCTCTCAGGGGCGGAGAAGCGCGAGCGGGGATGGGCATACGGGGGAAGTGGCGGAGTGGAGATGGGAAAGGAGCGGGGGGAGGATGGGGTAAGAGAGGGACGAGGGAGCGGGGCCTCAGGGCAGAGCGTGGGGTGGGGGCTCCTGCCCAGGTGCCCTTTCAGCAGCAGGCGGCGCTCCAAAGGGAGGTGCACCACATCCTGTCGGGGGGGGCTTAGCCTCCCCCGGCCTATTATACCTGCCGCCCGTGGCCACAGGCTTTCACACCCGGTCCCTAAGCCGTCCCCCGTCCACTATTCCAGGTGAAAATGGCAAATCCAGCAAAATCACCCCAGCAACCGTCTCCCCGAGCCCTTCCGCTATCCCGCGGCCATCCACAGGCTGGGATCCACCTGGATTTGGAGGCTGGGAGTCTAACAGCTGGTCCTCAACCAGAGGAGGTTGCAGACCTCCTGGGTCTTAATACGGCGGGACAGACCCTGGAGACGACAGCTTCCCAGCATGCAATGCTCCCTCTTGAGCCAAGTGGCGCAGCCGGAGCATGGCATGCTGGGAAGCTGTCGTCTCCAGCAGCCTCCCCTCAAGACGAGCGTGGCCCAGTGTGCAGCCGGGTAGAACTGCACAGCCCCGAGTCCCAGGCCAT
Source organism: Platysternon megacephalum (assembly GCA_003942145.1). NCBI lineage: Eukaryota > Metazoa > Chordata > Testudines > Platysternidae > Platysternon > Platysternon megacephalum. The sequence continues at coordinate 519,477 of QXTE01000207.1, read as the reverse complement.
CTCCTCAGGCCCTGCCCCGGCGCTCGGGCTCTTACCGGGCGGTACTCGATCTCCGTGAACTCCTTCAGCACGCCCCGGAGGAAGTCGACCCACTCCTTGTCCCCCATCGAGTTCTCCTGCGTGCCAAAGACGTAGATGTCATGGGGGATGGTGACCGTCATCTCATCCAGGGTCTTCCCCAGGCCCTTCGACGTAAACCAGGACGTGATGCTCTTTGGGGGAGGCACACTTCCTGTGGGAGAGAGCATGGCCCAACAGAGCCGCGGTCACCGATGGGGTCACCCTGCTCAGTCCCAGGAGGATGGGCCCGTGATTGGGCCGCCAGCCTGGGACGTCAGAGACCAGAGTTTAGTTCCCTGCTCTGCACCAGACTCCCTGTGGTTTCCTTGGGCCCGCCGTTTAGCCGCTCTGTGCCTCGGTTTCCCCTCTGTGCAATTGGGGAATAGCCGGGCCCAGCCTCACAGGAGTGCGTGCGGATAAACACATAGAAGATTGTGAGGTGCTCAGAGACTGCAGTGTGGGGGGCCAGACAAGAACCACCACACAATGCCCACTGCGTGTTCACAGTGATCGGGGATCAGGTGGGGATCAGCCAGGGATGCGTTCTCAGGGGGCTGCGAACAGGCGTCAGGAGACGGCAACCATCCTGCCTTGCCCAGGTTGCTAAAACAGGGGGGGAGCCTGGTACAGAAAGACAGAGCTACGGCTAACTTGGGGTAGCTATACATATAATACATTCGCTTGCAGCAGGCTATTCATCCACTAGATGTCACTGTGAATTGCAGGGGCGGGCAAACTTTTTGGCCTGCGGGCCGCATCGAGTTTCGTAAATTGTATGGAGGGCCGGTTAGAGGAGGGAGTCATGGCCTGGCCTGGCCTGGCCTGGCCCCCACCCCCGGCCCCCCGGGACTCCTGCCCCATCCAACCCCCCCTGTTCCCTGACAGCCCTCCCGGGACCCCTGCCCCATCCACCCCCCCCGCTCCCTGGCCCCTTACCGCACTGCCTGGAGCACCGGTGGCTGGCGGCGCGGCTGGAGCCGGGCCATGCCGCCACCACCGCGCAGCTCAGAGCACTGGGTCAGGCCGGGCTCTGCAGCTGCGCTGCCCCAGGAGCTCACAGCCCCACTGCCCAGAGCGTTGCGCCAGTGGCGGGGCGAGCGAGCTGAGGCTGCGGGGGAGGGGGAACAGCAGGGGAGGGGCCGGGGGCTAGTCTCCTGGGCCAGGAGCTCAGGGGCCGGGCAGGACGGTCCCGCGGGCCGTAGTTTGCCCACCTCTGGTGTATTGCATGGAGTTCCAGACAGGTGTGGTCCCTGGTGAACAAGGCAGACAAAAGTGGAAAGCGAGCTGGGTGGAAGCCTGTTTGTTAGTGCTTGGAGCTGGCAGCTGTTTTGTTTAAACAAACGCTTCCTGTTTAAGACAGGCTGTGATTCCTTATGTCCTGACGGCAGGAGGCTGGAGGAGAGCTGGGTAGGGTATGTGGCTCGGAGGTGGGATCTCAGACTTCAAGGCATCCCGGTGGGAGGTGTTTAGTGGGGCTGGATACGTTCTGTGACTCTGGGCCATGCTCCCTGGGCTGAGGGGGACCCCCGCAGGGCACTGACTGAGCGCTCCACATCACCCGTGCCCATGTTCCCCATGCCACCTGAGGGGCAGCTCCCGACAAGCCCTGCCCCAGGCACCCAGTGGCACTGACCCATGTTCCATGTGCCGATGAAGACGGAGATCATGTCGGGCTCGTCCTGCTTGGAATGTTTGTTTTTCATCAGCTGCAGCAGCTGGCAGAACGCCTCCCGCTTCTGGAGGAAAAGCAGGCAAAGGAGGCAGGTGTGATGAAGTGGGAATGTTCTTAATGTTTTCTCTGAATACCGTGTGAGTGCCTCAGTTTCCCCTATGCCTTTCTTAAGTATCTAGGTGGGGGGATAAGGGCGTGTGATTGTTGCAGAGCCCTAGGCAGGGGTGTGCAGGGGTCTGCACAGAGAATGGCCGACACCCTGTCTCCTGGCAACTGATGGCCTGGGCCCCTCCCCTGCAAGTGCCAACTGAAGGTGTTGGAGAACAAAGAGATCAGGTGGCCTCCTGGCCCGGAAAAGAGACAAAGGCCAGAGAAGAGGCTGGAGGGGGTTTCAGTTTGGAGCTGGCTGGGGAAAAGGAGGGAAGCCCAGACTGGTGTCTGGGCTCCCTGCCCCCCAAGATGGACCTGACTGAGGGGGTTCTGTTGTCTGTACCTACAAGCTCTGTTTTGGACTGTGTTCCTGTCGTTTAATAAACCTTCTGTTTTACTGGCTGGCTGAGAGTCACGGTGAATCGCAGGAAGTGAGGGGTGCAGGGCCCTGACTCCCCTACACTTCATGACAGCAGTTAGGCAGCAGGAGGAAATGGGCCATGGACAGGAGACCCAGGTACAATCCCTGGTCCTGGACCACCCACTCGTCAGCCAGGAAGGGCTCGGACAGGTAAAGGCTATACAATAGTTCACCCATCACTGAAATGCAGCCACCTCCGGGGTGGAACGTGGTTTGTGTTTAACAGGGAACAGTAACACTATGCAGCTGTTTAGGACAGGAAGCGAAGAATTCCATAACCAGTTACAGGGGGGAATCTGGTGCCGGGGCATGATTAATGGTCATGTGTGGTTGTGGCCTTGGTTTTAAAGGCAGCACCTCAGTACCCCTATTCATTTGCTGGGCCTCCGTTCAACCCGCAGACCCATCTTGGAATCTGAGTTAAGCTGGGTCCTTTACTTCTCCTGCATCATCACTAGCAGTAAAGATTTTGTAGGAAATCATGCCCTGGAGGACACCCTGCAACCCCTTGTAATCATGCCCTGGGTGACCCTCGGGGTGGCCAGGCCCCTGGGGTCTCTGCAATTGACATTCTGCAGACAGCCTTGTCGATGATGCACAAGAAGGAAGAGACACCCCGTCCCCTCCCAGTGCCGGGTTGGCTTTGCAGGAGTGAAGACATCCTGTCGTCACTGCAGTCAGCTGTCCTGGGAAGATCTCCTAAGACAGGGCTTTGGTTATTTTGTAATGTCGTTTCTTTCCGGAACGGAACTGCGCTCGAATGCTTTAATTTAGCCACATTCCCTTCCATCCTGCGGCCTCGGAGCTGCGTGGGCAGGACCACACCAGACACAGTAATAATAGACCCATGACTCACCCTGGCGCTGACGAAGACGAAATCTTTCCGCTGAGTTTTATCCTTCTCCTTCTCGAAGACGATCCCCAGCTTATTCTGCACCCGCTGGGACTTGATCAGCTGTCGGACTGGAGAGCGGCACGGAAAATCAGAGCAGACGTGACCCCTGAAGGGCCAGCCCTGTTCCTCTCCCACCACCCCAGGAGAAAGCCCGAGCTCTGCAGAGGCAGCAGGAGAGGGAAGACCCCAGGGATCCCAAGGCTGGAGGGGCGGGCGCGGTGTCATTGGCACACACGGTACCAGGCTACGAGGGGGCATCGCAGGTGAGCAATCAGTTCCTGAGTGACGCAGTTTGGGGGCCAGATCTAATCATTTCATATCTCCGCATGCTACAGGGCAGCCCCAACACACTGAACACCCCACAGAAACAAGGGGGCGCGGGGTAACAGCAGCGCCAGGAGGGCGCGGGGCATACGGGCCGGGCGCAGCGCCCAGCGGGGGCCCTTGGCGCTTACTCTTGTCGTGGGTGAACGTGTTCCAGTCCTCCTGGGAGTCCTTCTGCTTCTTCAGCACCACCAGCTTCCCGCCCTCCACGTCCACGCTCAGCGTGAACTTCTGCGACTTGCCGATCTTGGTGAGGTCTCCCAAGGTGACGTCCTGCTTCACCTGGGGCAGAGAGACGGCTGCACGTGGATGGGACGCTCAGCGCTGCTCGGGGGGGTCACGCCCAGCCCTGGGGCTAATGCCACTGAGCTCAATGGAGCTACGCCGGGGAGGAATTTGGCCCCGTGACTAGTCTTCTACCTGGTAGCCCTGGCAAGAGAGACCGCCCGCGATGACCGGGGGGGGGGAGCCACGCTGGGGAGAAGCGGCTCCAGGGCGTGTCACTTTCTAACTCCCCCTGCCCTGGGTATTTCCAGCGGCTCCCAGCTCACCAAAGCACAAAACTCCGCCCATTCGAAGGGCAGCAGCTTCTGGGTGGTGTGAGGGGGTGTCCGTACCCTGCACGGGGCCTGGAGAGGTTACAGGCCAAAGCGCGTTCGGGCGGGTGGAGCGGGTTAAAGGGAGCTCAGAAGCCCAGGTTGGGGAGCGGGAGAGGCGTGGAGGCGAACCGGCTGCAGGGAAGACAAGGCCTTCTCCTGGAAGTCAGATGAAAGGTGGAGCCTCAGACAGGCCCCCAGAGAGCGCCTTCTGCGTGAGGTGAATGTGAGACGGCTTCCCGGAGACGGGGATCGTACAGAACCTTTTCCCTGCACTATGTTATTCTGGAGTCAGAGCAATAAACCTGACTGATGCTGGTTATTTGGGTATTAACGAACCCAAGTGGGGTCAAGCAGCTGACTACACGACTGATCACCATTGTCCTTGGTCGAACAGCTGCTTGGTTTGCTCCTCAGTGCTACGGACCAGGAGAAGCTCCGTAAACATGTCGTTCCTGATCATCCAGGAGCCGGCACGTGCTTCGGAGCGATTCCGGAACAGACACCGGCTCTGCTTTGCTTCTTGAGGGCCAGAGGTGCTATCAAACCCAAACCCTGGCTCCAATTCCCCCAGAACAATCCCAAACCCAGCCCTGATTCACCTCAAACAATCCCAAACCCGGCCTTGATTCACCTCAACAATCCCAAACCCGGCCCTGATTCACCTCAGAACAATCCCAAACCCGGCCCTGATTCACCTCAGAACAATCCCAAACCCGGCCCTGATTCACCTCAGAATAATCCCAAACCTTGGCTCTGGTTAGCCCTCAAACAATCCCAAACCCAGCCCTGATTCCCCCCAAAATACTCCCAAACCTAGGTCCGATTCCCCCTCAAGTAATTCCAAAACCTGGCTCCAATTCCCCCTGGACTAATCCCAAACCTCGGCTCTGATTCCCCCTCAAGTAATCGCAAACCTGGCCCTGATTCACCTCAGAATCCCAAACCCTGGCTCCGATTCACCCCCGAATCCCAAACCCTGGCCCCAATTCACCCCCGAATCCCAAACCCTGACCCCGATTCACACCCGAATCCCACCTCCATTTCACAGCAGAGCCCCGAACCCCAGACCTTAGCTGTGATCTCTTCTAGAAACCCAGCCCCCTCGGCTCACCCTAACCCCTCGCTCTCTTCCGAGCACCGTTCCCCGGCCGGGGGCTTTGGGGCGGGGGCCACGGGGCGAAGGCTTTACCTCGAACGCTTGCACGGGGATGCTCTTGGCTTTGCGGGAGGAGGGCTGGGCCAGGGCAGACTGGGCCGTGGCGCTCATGTCCTGGAGAGCTTTCAGAGCCTGGCGGGGGGAGAGAATTGACACGGCCTGGTCACACGCGGCACCTGCCAGGTCCCCCGCTCCCCTCAAAGCCTTTGGCCTGGGCGGGGTCTCCCAGCTTTAGCCCTGCCCCTCCCCACCCGGAGCTGACTCCTCAGCCGTCTCCGGGCCGCGCCGTGGGCTGCAACCGGTTCCCCTGGAGTTCAGCGGCTCCCCCCCGCCCCCAGTCACCGTGACGGGAGGAAAACACGTGGGAGGCGGGAGATCTGCCACCCGAGGGGCCCTGCCCAGCCCCGGTGCGAACCAGCATGGGCCCAGGCAGAGCATTCAACGAGCAGGCGGAGACCGCGCTGCCACGCAAAGGCTGGCTCTGGTGGGGGCTGCGAATCCCGGAGCAGTCACTACACAGCTGGGAGGGCCTGGGCAGGGCTCAGAAGGTGGGGGTCAGACCCACAGACCCCTGCGCCATCGGCCGGGCGCTCAGTCCCCTGGGAAGTCAATGGGAGCGGCAGGTGCTCCGCACAGCTGACAGGCAGCTGTAGAGGTAAGTGGCTGTGTGACTTGCCCATCGCCCCTGAGAGAATCAGTGTCAGAGCCAAGAGCTGGCTCCGAGAACCCCTTGGTCCCAGCCCTGCGCTCGGACCACAGGATCCCAGCTCTGTCCAGCTGCACGGCTCCGTCCCTGGCCTCCACAGCCGAATCCAGCAGCAGCAGGACACAGCTAGGCTCAGCACCGGGCAGGGTGACACTGCCACGCGTCCCCGGAGCCCAGGCCCGCCCCACTGGGCCGATACAGACCCACGCGGACCGGAAAGGTTCTGACATGGGCTGCGAGCGTCCGGGGACCGGGCCAGTTCGCTCACCTTCTTCTCGATGCTGGACAGGAAGTCCTTCAGGACAGACAGCTTCAGCACCAGGCTCTCCAGCTCCTGCTCTCCCGTCTGGCCGGCGGTCTGCAGCCGCGAGAGGGATCAAAGCAGAGAACGCTCAGAGGGCGCAGCAGCCTCGCGGCCCCCGCCAGACCCACTGCGCGCAGCCGGGGTGCGGGATCGGGGGTGCGTAGGCCGGAGGGGCTCCCCCGTCCCCCCAAAGAGGGCTCGGTTTGTTCTCCCGACTTAATGCTGCTGCGTCCCCCTTCATGGGAGCGGGTCCCAAATGGGGGATCAGGGTCCCCTTTTTGGAGAGGGGGAAACTGAGGCACAGAACCTCAGGCCATGTCGCCGATCAGCAGCAGAGCGAGGACAGAACTCAGGTGCCCAGCCCCAAGCCTGGCTCCCTTCCCTCGGGCTCTGGGAACTGACGGGTTTGGGGCTAGTGGGGAACAGGAATAAACTCGGTGAGGCCTCAGAGCGAGCTGGTGCCGGTGGCAAAGGGGCAAGACGCGCTGGGTTGTCCACCCCCGCCACCGCTCCCCGGGGACACACGCTGCCTCCTCTGAGCCAGGTTCTCCCCGGGGGCAGGTCTCCACCTGCCGGAACAGAGCATGCTGGGAAGAGAGGGTGGAGCCCGACCAACGTATCCAGGACCACAGGGCACCCTCCTGCAGGGGACGCCAGGTGGCCAGTCCCCCAGCTGGTATCGTAAGGGGCGAAGGGCGACTGAGTCTAGACCCAGAGTGTCAGGGATGGCGGGCAGGCTGTGCGCCCCAGGGCACGCCAGAGAGGGGACGCCGTCTCCTGCTGCAGCAGCTGCTCTGATGGCCAGACAGTGGCGCCCCACAGCCCCGCCCCACCCAGCTCAGCCTGCTATCGCGTGTGGGTCCCCGGCTCACGGGTTATCTCAGCTGCTACGGGGGAGAAAGACCCAGCCCCCAGATCTTGGGGGGGAAGGATGGGCCCTCACCTGGCAGGTCCCCCACAGCAAGGCCCAAGGGGAGGGGCAGCAGGCGTCGAGAAGACACAGGGCAGATATAAGGCTGGGGGGAGGGGTCCTAAGTCCCGTTGGGGTGGGGGATTGGCCCCGTGCGGCACCCCGCAGCCACTACTCCCCACCCCCGACCTTACCTGCTGGAGGATCCGGGAGACCACGGGCGAACTCTGCTGGTCGAACACCTTGGAGAGGATCTCCAGCCCGGACAGGACCTTGTCCACCTCGCTGCAAGGCAGAGGTGCAGATGGAAGTCAGCCAGCCCCGGGGCGGGGAACCCCCCTGGCGCCCCCGCCCCAGCCTGTGGGCAGAGCTGGCAGGTCAGAGCCAGCTGCACCAGGGGCCGGCGTGGGTTTGACAGGCGCTCGGGAAGCGGTGCCGGCAGCTTCACACCCCACGGGACGAATGCTGAGCAGGGTTAAGGGGGAGAATGAAGCTCCCGCAGCCGAGCGCTGACAAGACTGCCAGTGGGATTGGACCTATGCCCCCCCCCTTCCCCCCAAGGGCCTGCCCCACACCCCACCACTACAGCAGGAACCCCAGAGGGGCGCTGCTGTCCCATGCTGGCCAGGGGCCTGCAGATGCAGCAGGGAACAGGCACCATGGGGCCAGCCCCTGTTGGGCAGGGAGATGCCCACAGCGCCCTGCCTGCCTCCTAGTGGTAGCTCCCAGCCACAGCACCCCGTGGCAGAGAGCGCCCCGGAGAGGTGGGGATCAGCAGCCAAGATGCAGCCTGAGCCACCGGGGGGCGCCAGGCTCCAGGCCAGGCGCTTACCTGTGTAGCCTTTTGCAGGAGGTGACCAGGGTCTTGTTGAGATGGGGCAGGCTGCTGGCCCCGGCTTTGACAGCCTCCAGGTCCAGGGTGTAGCTGCCCTTCAGGTACTCGTGGGAGACCGTGCTGAGGCCGTTGGTGGCACTGCAGGGGGCGCAGAAAGGTTAGCAACCGGGCGCCGAGCACCAGAAACACCCGCTGCATCCCGGGCCGTCCACCGGGGCACGAGAACGAATGCCCGCGGGAGGGCACAGCGGGAGGGCTGAGCTCCGGTGACAGCGGGTCCCGGGAGAGAGCACTTCCATGGGATCCCCCCGTCTGGAGGGGGGCATCGCTCCAGGGGTAGGGGCGCCCAGGAGTGGGAACGGACAGGGGGCAAAGGCGCATGGGTGTGACTGAGGGTGATCGTGCACGTGCGAGCCCAAGTGTGCAAAGGTGTACGTGCACCAGCAAGTGTGTGCGCGGGGGAAAAGACAGCCCAAGCGTGCGAGTGCAGCAAAGCAGGAGCAGGTGTGCAAAGGAGGGAGGCAGTGGGGTGCATCTGGGGAGAGTCAGAGGGGACAGATTCTTGCCGTTCCAGCCTGCTCCACCTCCCCAGCCGAGGGGTCAGACTAGCCCAGCCGTCCGAAAACCGAGTGAGGAAACCCAGCCTGGCTCAGGACGCGACTCGAGGCGCGGGCTGGATGGGTCTCAGGCTGGTTGGTGGAGGACAAAATCACCAAATCATTGCTCTCACTGGCTCCCTGCTCCGGGGAGATCAAGGACAGAGCGGGGGGAAGGGGGCTTGTGGGTCGAGAGCGAGGGGCACGGGGGGCAGAGCTGGGGGGCTGCGGGTCGGGAGCGAGGGGCATGGGGGGCAGAGCTGGGGGGCTGTGGATCGGGAGCGAGGGGCGCAGAGCTGGGAGCTGCGGGTCGGGAGCGAGGGGGGCAGAGCTGGGGGGCTGCGGGTTGCGAGCAAGGGGCACCAGCAGCTCCCCCATGTGGCTGGATCTCTGGGCCCCACCTGGTGGTTCTGGAGACAGAGGCGCTTTACCTATCGATGGCCCCGTCCTGCGTGGCTGGTCCGAGGCTGGTGGGGGAGAAGCTGGTGGAGCCGGAGCGCGGCGGTAGTGGGGGCTTTTCGTCCTCCCCATCTGGAAGGGAGGAGCAGAGCCAGTCACAGGCGGAGCCGGGGTTGGGGCCTCGTACGTTGCCTACAATAACTGGGGTCCGTGGTTCACCCTGCCCTGGAGGGGCCAGGAGCCCGATCACCTTCCTGGGGGTCTCGATTTGATACCCACGGTGACCCTGGCAAACCAGGGGCCAGCTCTTGCCAAGGCTTTGGGCCTCCGCTGAGCATGGACACGTTCATTGCTTGGCGCCCGTCTGTTTCCCTGGCCTGGGAGTACGGGTCAGAGGGGTATTGAACCTGTAACCACGTGTCCAAAGGCTTGTGAGTTGCTGCCGGCACGAATCTCCCTGATCATTTCTGTATCCCCTGCTGCAAGGGAATAGCTCTGGGTTTGCTTGATCCCCGTTTGCTCTGGAACTAGCCAGTCAGGTGGGATCAGCTCCTGCCCCCCCCCCCCCCGGAGAAGGGCTGTCACACCTCCCCGGCCCGCTGGGGGACATCACAACACACAGACTCGGGTCAGTGCCCCCTCACGAGGCTCCGTGCAAACCGGCTCCTCCCGCCAGCTCCAACTCTGGGAGCGGGAAATAAAAAGCAGCCGACGGGACTGGACTCTCGCAGGGCTGGAGGGAGGAGACACAAGCCCAGAGCCCCGGGCCAGCCTGGCTCAGCCCCACAAGCCATCCAGGGCTGACACAATGCGACCGCTCAGCCACCTTCTGGAGCCAGTGTCGCCTGGAACGAACTCTCCTTTCTCCTTCCCAGCGAATAAATCCGCAGCCAGTTTGCCAGAGGATTGTGTTTGGTGTGAGCTCCGAGGGACCGGCTGCCTCGGGGGACGCGGCTCGTCTCTTGGGACGGGAGCCACCCGAATATTTTGCCATCGTTGGTGTACGGGACCCAGCTCTCCCTGAGGCCTGCGTGCCTGGGGGTGGGACAGCCGGGAGCGGCGCAGGGCGCTGGCTGTGACTGCGATCCAGGAGCTCACAGTTGGTGCTGGCTCGGTGAGAGCGAATTCCTGACCCCACGGCCGGTTCGGGGGCTCTGCCCTGAGGTCGGCACTCACGGCCGTGAGCCGCTCCAGACAGCCACGTCCCGAGCTGGTCAACTGCCGGGGCCCCAGACCCACTGGGGAGCCTAGGGCCACAGGCCCCATGCGGCGTGGCAGGAGCAGCAGCAGGCAGACCTGGCGCTAATCTCGGCATGGTGTGACGGGGAGGGGGAGGATGGGTGAGATGGGCTGTGAGTGTGAAGGGAGGCAGCAGGACCACCCAATATCACCCGGCCCAACAGGCCCATCTACCCTGGTATCCCGCCTCCCGAGACCCTGGGTCACAGCAATGGGCCCATCTGCCCTGGTATCCTGCCCCCCGAGACCCTGGGTCACAGCAATGGGCCCATCTGCCCTGGTATCCGCCTCCCGAGACCCTGGGTCACAGCAATGGGCCCATCTGCCCTGGTATCTGCCCCCCCGAGACCCTGGGTCACAGCAATGGGCCCATCTACCCTGGTATCCGCCTCCTACCACCCCAGCTCTCCCCCTGAGCCTGGCTCCCGGGGCAGGCCAGCCCAGCCGGCGAGGCCGGGGGCCGAGCTGCCAGGATGTACCTGAGTAGTCCCTTCCCCCGGCTTTCCCCTTCACCCGCCCGACGGCGAAGAGCAGGGTGCAGACCAGGCCCTGGTTGGACTGCAGGTAGAGCGCGATCAGCTCGTTCAGGGTCTTGAAGCGCCTCACCTGGACTCCCTGCGACGTCTGGGGGCACAAGGGGGCGGGAGGGAAGCCGTCAGCGTGAGCAGGGGCCACACACAGACACGCCGGGTTAACACCATTCCCCTGGTTTCCCCTGAGCAACCGCTCGGTGCAGCCGACGGGCGTCTCCCTTTCAGCCCAGAGATCCCAGCGGCAGCCTCTGACTCTCCCGCCTGCCTTCTCCTCCTGGGCCTTCGCCCCCGTCCTTCTCCTGGCCCGGACCCCAGTCAGGGCTTTTCATCCTTCCCCACGCTCAGTCCCTGCAGCCGTTCTTTGTGTTCAATTACGGCAGCACCTAGAAACCTTGACTAAGATCAGGGCCCCCATGGTGCCAGCCAGACCCCTCCCGAGATCAGGGCCCCGTCATGCCGGGCGCTGCCCAGACCCCTCCCGAGATCAGGGCCCCGTCACACCGGGTGCTGCCCAGACCCCTCCAGAGATCAGGGCCCCATCACACCGGGTGCTGCCCAGACCCCTCCCGAGATCAGGGCCCCATCACACCGGGCGCTGCCCAGACCCCTCCAGAGATCAGGGCCCCGTCACGTTAGGCGCTGCCCAGACCCCTCCCGAGATCAGGGCCCCATCACACCGGGCGCTGCCCAGACAGAGACTGAAACTCTGTCTCTGTAACCTGGGCACACCTGCCCCCACGAGGGGGGCGAAGGGGCAGGGTTCAGGGGGCCTGCCTGTGCCTAGGAGGAGACGAGGTGGCAGGCCTGGGGGAAGCATGCGGGGCGGGTTGGTTTTCTCCCTTCCCATGCTGGAGGCGAGAGGCTGGGCCAGATGGAGCGAGCGTCGGCCCCACCCAGGCAAGAGCCGTGCAAGGAAACAGGGGAGCCCCCCCCCTGCCATCTGGGGGTGTATCCAGCAGCGCTGGCCCTGCTGTACACACGGCCGGTGGGTGGCACCCATCTCCCGAGTCCCAGCCCAGTGCCTTCGCCCCCAGCCCAGCCTCGGCGTCCCGGGATGGGGCCGGGGCCCTGCTGTATGCAGTGCAGACTCGGTGTGAGCCACGGAGCAGATCTCCAGGGAGGGACGCTCTGGGGAGAAGGGACTGGGGGGCAGGTGGGGCAGAGGAGTTCTCCTGTGGGAGGGGTTTGGTGGGGATTGTGGGAGGGTGCTTTCTCCTGTCCCCTCTCTCCATTCGGATCCCTCCCCTCTGCCACGCGGGGACAGGACAACATTAACCCCGCCGCCCGTCCTTTCCCAGCCTGTGCCTGGCTGGGAGGGATTTTAACAGGAGCTTCTCCAATATCCCCATGTCCCGGCCAGGGGCTGAGGGCTGGTCTTGGTGCCATCCTGCCCAGTACATCTGTTCCTCCAGCTGTCCCGTGCAGGCTGGGCTAAGCCTTCTCCCAGCCAGAAATCCCATCTCCAGAGCAGCTGGAGAAAGCCCTGAGCCCCTGCGCCTGGAGAGGACAGTGGGGCTGGGCCCCTGCGAACACTGAGCCCACGGGACAAAGACCGTCATGATCAAACGTGGCTGCGCCCTCACGCCTTCCACGCCGGGCCCTCAAAGCCCTTTGCTACTAGCAAACGGATCCCGGCTTCGGCTTGCCAATCTCACTGCAAATCCGGGGCCTGGGCACCCCGTGCTCTAACCACTTGGCTACGCTCCCTTTTAGCTGCCCCAGACCGGCCTGTTTGCAAGACGAGGGCTAGCCACAGGAACCGGCGACCCGGGAGCTGCAGGCGGCCGCAGAAGCCACTTTTTGTGCTGTGACGAAGCCCCAGGGCCTGTCTTCCCCACGCCAGGGGCAGGGGTGGGCTGACTTCCGTCGATGGGGACGGCTTGCAGCCAGTGCCTGGTGTGCAGCCGAGGTGGGGGAGTTCAAAGGGATTCAGAGACGCCGGGCAGAGAAGTGGGAGCCAAGAACTCCTGGAGCGTAACCCCGGCTCTGACACTGCTCCCCGTGGCACCCCGACCAAGTCACTCTGCTGCGCCATGCCTCAGTTTCCCCACAGCTAATGGTCCTGAGCACCTTGTGAGGATTCCCTAGTTAAAGGCCGAGCTACACCGCGGGGTCTTGGGAAGGTAGGAGAACCTAGCTGGTGCATGTCCGGCTTTCATCCGCTGAGGACGGGGGTGCAGCAGGTAAACGCAGCCAGCCCGCCCTGCGGGGAGCGGGGTCACTGCTCCAGCCGCATGACCAACAGCGGGGTCACGGCGGTGGCGAGTTTGAAAAACTGGGGGGGAAAAAAATTTAGTTTCGGGTCAGAACAAAAATGAAAGTTTTTGGCGACGTGAAAAGCGGAACAAAGGCCGGTTTCTCGGCAACCGAAACGTCCTGGGCCAACCAACCCCAGCCGCTTCCCTTTGACTGCGACCCTTTTGGAACGTCGGCGACATTCGAAATAATGACATCCACGGAGACGTGGAAAGGAGAAGTCGTTCCAAAGCAAAATAGCAACCCGTTTAGAGCGCTTCCGGGGCAGGGGGATTGGAAGGAGCGGGGGGGGACACATCTTCCACACGGAGAATTCTGCAAAACCGTCCTGAATTCGTGCCACATTCTGCAGTAAGCGCAGCGGGCTGAGACCGGGTGTCACTGCTCCGCATGACGAGCGTTCCTCTCCCGTGCCCGCTTGGTAGCCCATGCGAAGGGGAATCGGTGCCATTGCACAGGTGGCACCGATTGGGCCCTTGGCTGGCAAGTTCCCGTCCCCTGCTAGAGATCTGCCCCGCTGAGCCAGGGCAGCAGAGCATTCTGGGGGAAGCGTGTCCGGTGCTGCCTGTCCGGTACCTGCTCCAAGGCCCTGCCAGGTACCCAGGAGCGGCGCCGGCCCAGTGCCCCGGGTGCTGCCTGATCTCAGCCCGGCTCCGTGCACGGCGGGCGAGGCTGGGGCTGTCGCTCTGGGGCGGGGGGGAGGGGAAGGTGGGTATGCTGACTCGGCAACGCGGCGGGCAAGGCTGGCATGGGAGCTGGAGCACACAACACTCTCCTGTCTGTGGCCGTCCCTCCTCGGGGGCTGCTTTTTCCTGTCTGCCGGACAGCACAAAGGGGTTACTGTTGGGCTATAAATACATCGGCACATGGACCGGCCTGACTTCCTGCCAAGATCAGCAGCCTCTGCGCCGGCCGGCCCCGCTGCACAGCCCTGGGAAGCCCAGGCCACGTGGCCCCAGACAGAGCCCCGGGCGACAGGCGCCCTGACGCGGAAACCCCCTGTACTGCAGGGGTCCCCCCCACAAAGGCGGGGATCCCTCTGGGGCTGAGCTCCAGCCATGTCGGAGGGGGAACCCCAGAGCAGACACAGCCCCCCAGTCCATCAAAGCAGAAGAAAGGGGGAGCCGTACCGAGAGCTACACGTGCTGAGGAAAGGGAGAGAAAGGGGAACCAAGAGCCCCGGTGGTCATGAACCCCACGCTCCAGCTAGCTCTGCGGCCCAGCTGTGCACATCTGGAAGGGGTCCCATGGGCATGGCTCTTTCACCAAGGTAGGCAGGCTGGCCCAAGGGCGTGCCAGGCACACAGCGGGCGGCGTCTCTCCGTTCTCCCCTTCCCCCTCCGCTTGGCCTCAGTCGCACCTGTGCCATGCGAGAGCCTCATCCTCTGCAGCCCCCGCAGCCGCCTCGTAGGCCACTCCTTCACTGCCCCGCTCTGTGCCTCAGTTTCCCCGGCGGCCTGCCTAGGGCTCATCTACCCGGGGAATTTCACCAGCATCGTTACACAGCTGTAAGCCCCCACGTAGATAGTCCTACTGCCGGGATAACAGAGCCTTCTCCCGGGTCAGCGTCTGTCGCATCGAAAGCCAGAACAAGGACCTGTAACTCCAGGACACGTGTCCCCGAGGCAGAACCCGAGCAGCGTAACTTTGCCGGTAAAATTCCCCATGGAGACCAGCCCTTAGATGGTGAGCTCTGGGGGGGGGGCAGGGACTGTCTCCCACTGTGTGTGGGCAGTGCCCGGACGGATGGGGCCCTGAGCTCAGCTGGGGGCTTCCATGCCCTCTATCTAATACACCTTGGTCTTCGCCCAGGCTTCCCTGTCACCCTCTGCCCCAGCTGCGATTGGATTTTCCACACCGTCTTCTCTGCTTACGGGAAATGTCTTGGGAGGGTGCTACACAAAGTAGACTTGTATTATGGGGGTGGGGTGTCCTGGTGGGTACTGTGTGATGTGTGTATTGTGTATGGATGTGCCCTGTTGTGTACTGTGTCTACTCTGTCTGTGTGACGTGTAGCGTCCTGCGTGGGGGGGTGTCCTGTTGTGCACATAAGAACAGCCAGACTGGGTCAGACCAATGGTCCATCTAGCTCAGGATCCTGCCTTCTGACAGCACCGGTGCTACTGAGGGAATGAAGAGAATCGAGTGATTCCCTGTTGTCAGGTCCCAGCTTCTGGCAGTTGGAGATTTAAGGACACCCAGGGCAGGAGGCTGCATCCCTGCCCATCTTGGCTAATAGCCATTGATGGACCTATCCTCCAGGGACTTATCTAGTTCTTTTTTGAACCTAGTTGTACATTTGACTTCAGGACATCCCCTAGCAACGAGTTCCACAGGTTGGCTGTGCATTGTGTGAAGAAATACTTCCTTTGGTTTGTTTTAAACCTGCTGCTGATTAATTTCACGGGGTGACCTCTGGTTCTTGTGTTATGAGTAGGAGTAAATAACACTTCCTGATTCACTTTCTCCACATCAGTCATGATCTTATAGACCTCTATCATATCCCCTCTTAGGTGTCTCTTTTCCAAGCTGAACAGTCCCAGTCTTATTAATCTCTCTTCATACGGAAGCTTTTCCATACCCCTCATCATTTTTGCTGCCCTTTTCTGAACCTTTTCCCATTCTAATATATCTTTTTTGAGATGGGGCGACCACATCTGCACGCAGTATTCAAGATGTGGGCGTACCATGGATTTATATAGAGGCAACATGATATTTTCTGTCTTATCTATCCCTTTCCTAACGGTTCCTAACATTCTGTTCGCTTTTTTGACTGCCGCTGCACAGTGAGTGGATATTTTCAGAGAACTATCCACAATGACTCCACAATCTCTTTTTTGAGTGGTAACAGCTAGTTTAGACCCCATCCGTTTATTTGTATAGTTGGGATTATGTTTTCCAATGTGCTTTACTTTGCATTTATCAACACTGAATTTCATCTGCCACTTTGTTGCTCAGTTTTGTGAGATTCCTTTGTAACACTTCTCTGTCAGCTTTCAGTTTAACTATCATGAGCAGTTTTGTAGCATCTGCAAATTTTGCCACCTCACTGTTCACCCCCTTTTCCAGATCATTTATGAATATGTTGAATAGGACTGGTCCCTGCACAAACCCCTGGGGGACACCACTATTTACCTCTCTCCATTCTGAAAACTAACCATTTACTCCTACCCTTTGTTTCCTGTCTTTTAACCAGTTACTGATCCATGAGAGGACCGTCCCTCTTATCCCATGACGGCTTACTTTGTTTAAGACTCTTTGGTGAGAGACCTGGTCCAAGACTTTCTGAAAGTCTAATACACTATATCAATTTGATCCCCCTTGTCCACATGCTTGTTGACCCCCTTAAAGAATTTTAGTAGATTGGTGAGGCATGATTTCCCTTTACAAAAACCATGTTGACTCTTCCTCAATAAATCATGTTCATCTATGTTTCAGGTAATTCTGTTCTTTACTATAGTTTCAACCAATTTGCCTGGTACTGAAGTAATTCTTTCACTCTACTCCACACTGATAAGGCCTCAGCTGGAGTATTGTATCCAGTTCTGGGCGCCACATTTCAGGAAAGATGTGGACAAATTGGAGAAAGTCCAGAGAAGAGCAACAAAAATTATTAAAGGTCTAGAAAACATGACCTATGAGGCAAGACTGAAAAAATTGGGTTTGTTTAGTTTGGAGAAGAGAAGACTGAGGGGGGACATGATAACAGTTTTCAAGTACATAAAACGTTACAAGGAGGAAGGACAAAATTTGTTCTCCTTAGCCTCTGAGGAAAGGACAAGAAGCAATGGGCTTAAATTGCAGCAAGGGAGGTTTAGGTTGGACATTAGGAAAAACTTCCCAACTGTCAGGGTGGTTAAGCACTGGAATAAATTGCCTTGGGAGGTTGTGAAATCTTCATCATTGGAGATTTTTAAGAGCAGGTTAGACAAACACCTGTCAGGGATGGTCTTGATAATACTTAGTCCTGCCATGAGTGCAGGGGACTGGACTAGATGACCTCTCGAGGTCCCTTGCAGTCCTACGCTTCTATGAAGTTCGGCTTACTGGCCTGTAATTGCCAGGATCACCCCTGGAGCTGTTTTTAAAAATTGGCATCACATTAGCTACCCTCCCATCATCTGGTATAGAGGCTGATTATTACACTTAGTATCATAGTTAGTAGTTCTGCAGTTTTATATTGGAGTTCCTTCAGAACTCTTGGGTGATACCATCTGGTCCTGGTGACTTATTACGGTTTAATTGATAAATTTGTTCCAAAACCTCCTCTAATGACACCTCACCTCCTCTATTGACACGGGGACAGTTGCTCAGATTTGTCACCTAAAAAGAATGGCTCAGGTGTGGGAATCTCCCTCACATCCTCTGCAGTGAAAACGGATGCAAAGAATTCATTTAGTTCTCCACAACAGCCTTGTCTTCCTTGTCTGTTCCTTTAGCACCTCGGTCGTCCAGTGGCAGCTTCCTGCTTTTGATGTATTTAAAAAAAAAAAATGTTTTTGCTGTCACTTTTTGTGTTTTTAGCTAGTTGCTCTTCAAATTCTGCCTGGCCTGCCTCTTACACTTGACTAGCCAGAGTTTATGCTCCTTTCTATTTTCCCCAAAAGGATTTGACTTCCAATGCCTTTCTGCCTCGAACTGCCTCTTTTACTCCGTTGTTTAGCCAGGGTGGCACTTCTTTGGCTATTGGGGCTTTTTCTATAGTTGGGGGATACATTTAGTTTGAGCCTCCATTGCGGGGTTTTTACACCGTTTCCATGCAGCTTGCAGGCATTTCACTCTTGGGACTGTTCCTTTGAATTTCCAGCTAACTAGCTTCCTCGTTTCGGTGTAGTTCCCCTTTCTGGGGTGAAACGCTGCTGCACGGGGCTTCTTTGGTATCTCCCCCCCGACACTGATGTTAAATTTAACTACACTGTGGTCACTATCACTGGGGGGGGGAGGGGCTGTGACTAGCATGGCGGTGGCAGGGAGGCTGGGGCTGGCACGGCAGTGCCCAGTGGGTATGGGGGGGTTGGGGCTGGCATGGCAGTGCCCGGTGGGTCAGGGGGGCTGGCACAGTAGTGCCTGGTGGGTGTGGGGGGGCTGGGGCTGGCAGGGCAGTGCCTGGTGGGTCAGGGGGGCTGAGGCTGGCAGGGCAGTGCCCGGTGGCTGGGGGGGCGGATGGCACGGCATTCCCTTGTGGCCATGTGTGGGGAGTGTCGGTCTCCGCACAGCCACACACCGTTGTGATCACAGCTGCGGTGTCCGAGGAAGCCCAGCCGGCGCCGTGAGCACTGCATGAGAGAGGCCGAGGCCCCAGCAGGCCGTTAGCGGGGGCAGCCTGGCTCTGAGCCTGGTGAGTAGAACTGCTAACCACACCCATGGCCCAGAGAGAGCCCGTCGCCCACTGCGCTGCACAAGAACTACCCAGAAATGCAGCCACCTCTGGGGAGCAGGGCAAAAACCCGCTCTTCAGAGGAGCCTCATGGGACCTGCAATGCCCACACCTCCGTTGGGTGAGGTCTCAGCTGCCAGACACCACCGAATTGGTGGCCCCAGGACTTTCACTGGTGAGGGCCCGGCCTCCTCAGAGCCACGACACATCTCAGCCCCTCCTCCGTCCCCTCATCCAGGGACGGCGGGACCCAGCCCTTAGGGACGGTACCCGAGCTAAGCCCCCCTCTCGGTAGCCAGCCCCCAACAGCCACCGCACGGCGGGCACTGAACTCGGACCCTTGAGCTTCGGAAGCGGAGGCCTCTATGGCTTGAGCTAAAGGAGACTCTCAGTCTGCACCACTAGTAGGGCTTTTATCCTTCGTAGCAGCAACAAGCGATCAGCGACGCCGCACAGCTTACGGCATACGCCTGCGAGGACAGGGAGAGCAGGGGCAACCCCCTGTCCCCAGGACCCTGCCCCATTGCTTGGGCTCGAGATCTGGGCCCAGCAGCGAGGACAGGGCTGGGCCGCCGGCAGGAGCTGCACTAGGCGGAGGGCGGGCCTTGTCTCGGCACACGGCAGCGGGCGGTCCCTACCTGCACCGCTAGGAAGTCATCCTCATCTGGCAGGATCCGGTAGGTGTGGACGTGCTTCTGGAACCTGCGGCAAGCCGGAAGGAAGAAGGGTTAGAGAGACAGTCACAGAGCCCAGCGAGGCGCAGAGCGGAAGGATGGGCTTATGGTTAGTGCACTAGGCTGGGACTCAGGTGATCGGGGCCCAATTCCCTGCTCTGTTGCTGACTCCCTGTGTGACCCTGGCCAGCCCCTTAGCCCCTGATCCTATGATCCTCAAAGGTATTTAGGTGCCTAACTCCCATAGGAGCTAGGCACCTAAATACCTTTGCACCTTAATCTCTCTCTGCCTCTCTTCATAGAATATCAGGGTTGGAAGGGATCTCAGGAGGTATCTAGTCCAACCCCCTGCTCAAAGCAGGGCCAATCCCCAACTAAATCATCCCAGCCAGGGCTTTGTCAAGCCTGACCTTAAAAACCTCTAAGGAAGGAGATTCCACCACCTCCCTAGGGAACCCATTCCAGTGCTTCACCACCCTCCTAGTGAAAAAGTTTTTACTAATATCCAACCTAAACCTCCCCCACTGCAACTTGAGACCATTACTCCTTGTTCTGTCATCTGGTACCACTGAGAACAGTCTAGATCCATCCTCTTTGGAACCCCCTTTCAGGTAGTTGAAAGCAGCTATCAAATCCCTCCTCATTCTTCTCTTCTGCAGACTAAACAATCCCAGTTCCCTCAGCCTCTCCTCATAAGTCATGTGCTCCAGCCCCCTAATCATTTTTGTTGCCCTCCGCTGGACTCTTTCCAATTTTTCCACATCCTTCTTGTAGTGTGGGGCCCAAAACTGGACACAGTACTCCAGGTGAGGCCTCACCAATGTCGAATAGAGGGGAACGATCACGTCCCTCGATCTGCTGGCAATGCCCCTACTTATACAGCCCAAAATGCCGTTAGCCTTCTNTTGGACATGGGGATCAGACTTCCTCTGTCCAGCCCTTGTTTACAGGGGCTGTAAGCTACCCAGGATGGGGACAGTCTCTCACTGTGTCCGTACAGCGCCCGGCGCACTGGGGCCCCAACCTTGGTTACAGCCGCTGGAAGCTACTGCAATACTTCCCGTAGCGCTCAGGAACAGCGGTGCTCCGCCTTTCCACCCACGGATCTCAAAGCCACTTAGGAACGTTAATGAATTAACTGGGGGAAAACGAGGCCCAGACGGGACTCGCCCAGGTCCATGAACCAAATCGGATAGAAGCCAGGAGTCCTGCTCCCACCCCCACACTGTAGCTATAGGACAAGCACACCGGCTCCCAATGGGTCTGCCACGTGGACTGAACCAAGCAGCACAATTCCTGCCACGCTACGCAACAGGAAGCCAGCTGCAGCCCCCGAGCGCCCTGCCCCCTCGCTGAGCTCTGGTCCCCTACGGCCAACACAAACCCCGAGTGGCTGGAGAGGGAAAGACACCAGGGGAATTTTTTCACCCTTGTACAGTTCAAAAAGCAGCTCAATGCCCTGAATGCAGCTATCACTGAAATGCCGCCGGCGGTGTTTTTCAGTGAGCAAAGAGCAGGACAAGGAGGTTACAACTGAAACCACTTAGCAACCTTAAAAAGCGACATTGGAGCAAACTGGCGAATGTGTATGTCTAGCACTGCGCTCTGCTAGCTGTTGCAATTGCTCAGCCATGTGTCAGCAGCCCTATAATGCCAGCAACTAAAGGAGAGTCTCTCTTGGCTTGGGTGCCAGGCAACTGCCCTTTTGGAGCAGGAAGATCTGGGTTCTATCCTTACTGCTGCCAGGACGTTTTGGATGGCCACAGTGTGTGACTGTTTGTATGCAGTAACACCTAAAAGCACCATCTGACATCAGAGGCCCATTGTGCTAGGCACTGTACACACACACACACACACACACACACACAGAGTGAAGGCCCCTGTCCCAAACAGCTCCCGGTCTACAAAAGACAGGAGGGAAACTGAGTCACCAAGAGGGGACAGGACTTGCTCGGTGTCACCCAGCAGGTCAGCGGCAGAGCTAGGGGAAGAGCCCAGGTCTCCTGACGCCCAGCCTGTACCCACTAGGCCGCACTGCCGCCTACAAACGAATAAAGGAAATTGATGCCCGTGAAGTGCTGTGAGATCCCGCACTGCAAGGGGCTAGAGGCAGGCCAATGGGGCTGCCGAAGCACTGGCAACAAGGGTGTACTTCGGCTTCTCTGCTCAGCCCCTCCCACCCCTCCAGGCTCCCCAAAACAGGAGGGGAAATGCACCGGGCCTGACACCGGGCAGCCGCGTTTATTTCACCGGGAGCGACGTGCCAGGGAAGCTGCTGAAACAGCAGCCAGCAGGTAAGGGGCAGAGCTGGGCAGATGCTGCAGCCAGCCAGAGGCAGCCGCTCACAGGGTCAGGCAGAGTGTCCAGAACAGGGCAATCATGGATTGATCCACCCCTGTCGTCCACTCCCGGCTCCTGGCAGTCAGCGATTTAGGGACACCCGGAGCCTGGGGTTGCGTCGCTGACCATCCTGGCCAATAGCTATGGATGGACCTGTCCTCCATTAACTTCTCTGACGGTTTTTTGAACCCCATTATAGTTTTGGCCTTCACAGCATCCCCTGGCAATGAGTTCCACAGGTTAACTGTGCATTGTGTGAAGAAGTATTTCCTCTTGTTTGTACTAAACCTGCTGCCTGTTAATTTCATTGGGTGACCCCTGGCTTTTGTATTGTGGGAAGGATAAATAGCTCTTCCCTATTCACTTTCTCTGCACCACTCATGATTTTATAGACCTCTAGCAGATCCCCCCTAGCATATCTTCTCTACGCTGAACAGCCCTAATCTTTGTTGTCTCTCCTCGTATGGAAGCTGTTCTGAACCCTTCATCATCTTTGTTGCCCTTCTCTGAACCTTTTCCAGCTATATCCTTTTGGAGATGGGGTGACCCGTGGCATTATGACCTGATGTGTGTGTGTCACCAATGCTCTCTACAGGATAGAATCAGAACTGTTCTGCTGTGTGTCATATGCCCTATACTGCTAACAACTCACGTGAAGCACTGACTGGGCCAGTGCATTACCCTCTGGCCCTAGACGGACTGCTAAGTCTGGGGTGAGGCACATTGGCGGAGGGTAGCAAGTGTCATCACCCAGCCATCGGGAGGCCGGTCAGACATGCACATTCATGACACTGCTGCATCCAGGAAGAAACCTGTTCTCCTAGGATTCCCTTGCATGCGAGGAAAAGTCTCTTTGCTTGTGCTACCCTCTCTCCTTAACCACACCTGTGCCACCCTGGCCCCTTTACAGAACGCCGATCTTCCTGCTCCACAGCCCTGGGCCAAGAGACTGAAGATGGTTCCTTGTTTCCAGTTCCTTATTCATGGGATCAGCCCCTTATTTGTGGTTCTCAGATCCCTACTCAAAGGTCAACATTATTTTAAAAGGTTTCAGAATGGTAGCCGTGTTAGTCTGTATCAGCAAACACGAGGAGTCCTTGTGGCACCTTAGAGACTAACACATTTATTTGGGCATAAGCTTTCGTGGGCTATCTGATGAAGTGGGTTCTAGCCCACGAAAGCTTATGCCCAAATAAATGCATTAGTCTCTAAGGTGCCACAAGGATTCCTCGTTATTTTAAAAGAGATCAACGTAAAATTACTTTGATTTTAGGTGAATGCGTTAACAGTGGAAATGACCAATGACTGACGTACTCATTAGATAAAGAAGCAGCTGGGTTTTGACAGCCGGTACGTGATGAAATAAGTCTCGCGTCACTGCGAGTGTCACGTCCCCATGGCCATCAGCCGGTTCTGAAGGAGCTGGGACATGCCCCATGCCAACCCGAAGCTTCCTCCGTCAGCCACAGGCTGCCACTTGTCATGTCCCCATCCTGGTTCTTTTTCCTCCAGCCTTCCAGTCATTTTGGTGGCTCTCTTCAGCGCCCTTTCCAGTTTTTCAACATCCTGTTTGACGTGTGGACACCAGCGCTGGACGCCAGGAACAGTCACAACAACGCCAGAGAGAAAACCGCCCTACTCGTCCCGTTTTCACCTCTGTGACAGGGTGTACACTTCCTAGACCAGCCCTCCAAGAGCCAAATTTGACCACGTGGGCCCAATCAGCCAATTAAACTCCAGACAGGGGCGATTTAGGCTGTGTGGAGGGAGCTCATTACACGGATGCTCACCTGTAGGGAACACAAGCTGGGAATGGGCGACAGGGGATGGATCACTTGATGATTCCCTGTTCTGTTCATTCCCTCTGGGACACCTGGCACTGGCCACTGTCAGAAGACAGGACACTGGGCTAGATGGACCTTTGGTCTGACCCAGTCTGGCCGTTCTTATGTAACAGGCGGGGCTTCTATAAAGCCAGGAGGTTGGAAATAGTGGGAGGAAGCCTGCAGTGCCCCTCCCTGAGATAAGGGAGCAGGAGCCTGGTAGGAAGGAGTCCAGGGGAGAGAGCAGGAAGGTGGTGGAGATGCAGATCTGAACTGTTCACCACAGGGCCCTGGACTGGAACCCAGAGTGGAGGGTGGGCCTGGGTTCCCCTCCCACCCACGGTAGGGTGGTGTTTTAAGGGGAGTGGATACGAAGGCTGCTGGAGTCGCTGCTGGAGTGACACCGTCAGGGCAGTGGGCGTGAGGACGGCCTGATGCTGCGTGTGGAGAGAGACCCTGAAAGACCACGGGTCTCACTTCTGAATCAGAACAGCACTGAGCCAAACGCCTTACAAACGTCTACGTGCGTCATATCGACTCTATTCTATAGAGGTTCTTACAGCTCACGCCGCCCCCTGTGAGCCCCTGCATTAAGCACTGAGAGTCCACACCTGTCACGCGGCATTTGTTTGATCCTCCTCCCCCCAGGAACAGTGGAGGGTCGCGTTTTGTCAGGGTTTCAAATTTGTTTTTTTAGCTGTTAAATATAGGTTGGAGGTTTTTATGATTGAAATAGACCTGTTGCTATGTGTCTATGTTAGAGAAGGCCTGGTCAAAGACATGAGCCTGGCGACTGGAGCAGGAGGTCTGTGATGGTTCTTAGTTCCTGGGGGAGTTTCATTCCAGAGTCTGGGACTGACCCACCGGAAAGTTCGGTCTGCTGCATAGACGACCTTTATCCTTCCTGTAGCGTTCCACTGGGCCTGCGGAGCGAAGGTGTTGAGCACGGCCTTTGTTCTGCAGCTTCGGAAATCTTTGAGCTATCCTGGGCCCAGGCTACTGAGCGCCTTGAAGATAAGGGCTGAGACCTTGAACTCGGGCTGAAATTCTCCGGGAGGCCAGGTCGGGAGCGGAGGACGGGTGTGATTGCTGGGGAGGTGCCCGGCGACATTCCGTACTAGATGGAGTTTCCTGAATGCTGAAGGTTTCGTGCTCAGGTATGTCACAAAGGCATGAACAACTCCGTCCACAAGGATGGGATGGAGTCTCAGGAGACGGCAGAAAGGGTTACTCGCGGCTGCTGCTAGCTGAGCCTCAGTGAGGAATCCAGGAGCGCGCCTAAACTATGCGTCTAATTGAGGAATCATGGGTGGGAACCTTCAACTACAGGACGCTGCACTGTGGCTGCAAACTCTTCACCTCTATCAGTCAAACGTGTGATGGCGTCAAGGAATGAAATCAGGTTTGTTTACAAGACCTATTTCCTAGAAAGCCCTATTGACTGGAATTAATGATATGCCTGGCCTTTGATTCTGCATGAGACCTGCAGCGTGTCTCCCAAATTACGCTCCCCCGTAACACCACTTCTGTCAACACCTCAGCACCTGCCTACACGGTGTACCTCACCTGGTCTCTGGTTTGGCTCTGCGGCCTGTAACAGGCCCCACCAACCCTCTCCTGGGCTTTGTCAGCGAGCACACTGAGCCCTACACCTTGGGGCTCCGAGTCATCAGTAACTCTAACGAGGGATCATGTCTTTTGCCATCCCCCTCCCCCACCACCTCCTGTACCCACTCCGGCCTTCCCAAGCAGATTATAACCAACCATGGGAACTGTCCCACCAGGTTTCACTAATGTCAATTCTAATGGGTTTTTTTTTCTCATCAATGAGAAATTCTAACTCCTCCTGCTTGTTACCCGGACTCCTAGCGTGGGTAGACAAGCAACTGAAAATGTCGTCTCCTCAAGCTCTTTGCCACGGCAGTTCAGTTTGTTCCTGACATCCCGAGTTTGAGTTTTGTGCTGCGTTTCCTTCCTTAGCACCCTCCCCTTGCGCTGGTAGTTTAATGCCCGACTGGCTGCTAGCCGAGAAGCCAAGTCCCCTACCTGAGATACACAGGCCGTTCCATTCATTCTGCCCCCCTCCCATTGGAATGTGGCCCAATATTCCATAAAACCAAAACCTTTGGCCTCTCAGCCGTTGCACAACTAACAGTTCACCTCCAGTATTTTCTGTCTTCTGCCTTCTCGAGCTCACTGAACTGGTAGGATCACCGAGAAGCTCTCTCAGACTTGCCTTTTCTTCCAGGCCCTTCCAAGATGCGTCTATGATCTGTGTAGCTCCATGCGGCGCCGTGTCATTGGTTCCAGTGAGTACCATCGTCATCAGTGGACACACGCCAGACAATTCACAATCCCGTCTAATCCTGCAATCACAACTTGTATCTTCGCTCCAGGGAGGCAGCACGCCATCCCCNTCTTTCCCTTCTTGGTCACAAATTGCCTGAACCCTTCTTTGGTTTCTACTCTGTCCAATTCCTGTATCGCCCACTGATCCTTCCCCTTGTGGCATCGGTGACGATGATTTCCAAACCTGGTGGTCCAGGGAAGTCTTCGTTTCCTCAGATGCTGCACAATGGTGCAACTTTTGCTTCCAGACCGCATGTTTTCTCCTCCCTAAGGCCAACAGCTTCCTGAAATCTATTCCGTCTTCCAGCAGAAAGGAAACCGTAGCACGTCCAAGGCAGGTCCCAGCAGTTGTCCTGTCCTCATCCATACCTGCTAACTGGTGGAGAGCCATTCCTAAACCGGGATCCACACTCCCTCTCTCAATTCCTACTGAAACTCATCCAGTTTGCTGCTCCTCTTCGCCTGGGAACTGACCGATCTACTAAGCCTCACTGNACATGTTTTCTCCTCCAGTAAGGCCAACAGCTTCCTGAAATCTATTCCGTCTTCCAGCAGAAAGGAAACCGTAGCACAGGGGTAGGCAACCTATGGCACGCGTGCCGAAGGCGGCACACGAGCTGATTTTCAGTGGCACTCACACTGCCCAGGTCCTGGCCACTGGTCCGGGGGGCTCTGCATTTTAANGGATCCACAGCTTCACCCGCTGGCCCCGCAAAAGGGTGCGTACATGTTTGGGGCGGGGAAGACGGCTGGGGACAGAGGCCACAAATTTTTGCAAAGAAAAATTTTCAAGCCAGGGAGTTTCACATTTCAGCTACATCAGGACAGCTCCGCGGCTGTGGGGACGTGTCACCCNCATGAAGACTCCGCACACCACTTCTGAAAGGTTGCCGACCCCTGCTGTAGCACATCCAAGGCAGGTCCCAGCAGTTGTCCTGTCCTCATCCATACCTGCTACCTGGTGGAGAGCCATTCCTAAACTGGGATCCACACTCCCTCTCTCAATTCCTACCGAAACTCATCCAGTTTGCTGCTCCTCTTCGCCTGGGAACTGACCGATCTACTAAGCCTCACTGCTCAGCTCTCTCCCTCGCAAACAGACTTCAAACATGGTTCTGTATGAAGGCCTAAGGGTCCCCGTGACAAGGCCCTCACTGAGATACCAACAGACCTGTCTCACCGGGCCAGGTCAGGGGCCCGCAGCCCAGGCACACAACACTCACCGAGAACAACCAACCAACACCCGGAACAAACACGACACTCATGAAGTCCGTCCACCCGCACGCACCAGATCCACAGCTTCACCCGCTGGCCCCGCAAAAGGGTGTGTACATATTTGGGGCAGGGAAGACGGCTGGGGACAGAGGCCACAAATTTTTGCAAAGAAAAATTTTCAAGCCAGGGAGTTTCACATTTCAGCTACATCAGGACAGCTCCGCGGCTGTGGGGACGTGTCACCCAGGGTGACCTGAGACTTGTTCTGCCACGTACAGCCAGCCAAAGCCCAGCTCCCTCGTCAACCTTCACTTGTAAAACAGACGCGGGGCAAGGGCATGACACGAGGGCAGAACAAAGCTTCGGATCAGCAGGGGACTTGTCCCGGCTCCTTCAGAACGGTCTGATGGACACGGAGACGTGTCACTTGGGTGATGGCCCACGACTGACTTTCTCATGCGCATCCCATCAAATCCCAGCTCCTTATTTCATTAGAGCTTGATGAGATTTCTAAACATGTAACCTTAGACGGATAGATTTTTTGATGATTTTGGCTTCGGACAATACAAAACTACTCGAGACAGGTAAGTCCAAAGCTGACTGAGCAGAGTTACAAAAGGGATCTCACAAAACTGGGTGACTGGGCAACAAAATAGCAGATGAAATTTAATGTAGATAAATGCAAAGTAATGCACATTGGAAAACATAATCCCAACTATACATACAAAATGATGGGATCTAAATTAGCTGTTACCACTCAAGAAAGAGATCTTGGAGTCATTGTGGATAGTTCTCTGAAATCATCCACTCAATGTGCAGCGGCAGTCAAAAAAGCAAACAGAGTGCTGGGAATCATTAGGAAAGGGATAGATAATAAGACAGAAAATACCATAATGTCTCTATATAAATCCATGGTACGCCCACATCTTGAATACTGTGTGCAGTTCTGGTCACCCCATCTCAAAACAGATATATTGGAATTGGAAAAAGTGCAGAGAAGGGCAACAAAAATGATTGGTGGCATGGAACAGCTTCCCTCTGAGGAGAGATTAATAAGACTGGCACTTGGAAAAGAGACTAAGGGGGGATATGATTGAGGTCTATAAAACCATGACTGGTGTGGAGAAAGTGAATAATGAAGTTTTATTTACCCCTTCTCATAACACAAGAACCAGGGGTCAGCTGATGAAATTAATAGGCAGCAGGTTTTAAACAAACAGGAAGGTTCTTCACACAACACACAGTCAACCTGTGGAACTCATTGTCAGGGGATGTTGTGAAGAGCAAAAGTCTAACTGGGTTCAAAAAAGAAGTAGATGAGTTGACGGCGGATTGGTCAATCGATGGCTATTAGCCAAGGTGGTCAGGGATGCAACCTCATGCTCTGGGGGTCCCCAGGCCTCTGACTGCCAGAAGCTGGGACTGGACGACAGGGGCTGGATCACTTGATAATTGCCCTGTTCTGTCCATTCCCTCTGCAGCGCCTGGCACCAGTCTCTGTCGGAAGATAGGACACTGGGCTCCACGAACCATCAGCTGACCCATTAGGGCCGTTCGTATGTTCTCATGTAATAAGGAACTGGGAACTCTGGATAAGGAGCTGGTACCATGAATAAGGAACTGGGAATAAGTCACAGGCCTCTGCCACATGAGCTAAGGAGACACTATTGGCTGGTCCTTTGTTCTCTCCACGGACCAGCCCTGGAGGACGACGGCACACCCACTCCCAAAGCCAGAGCCCCTAGTGGGCGCGGTGATGTGCTGCCAGGGGGCTGCCCCGCCAATCTCCTGCTTCGGCTGGTGATGTGTGCCACAGGTGCCCAGGACCACCTCCCTCCTGCCCCCAGCCTCAGTCGCAACTTGGCACCGACCACGCTCTGGGGTTTAACCTTCAGTGTGAACTGGCCTCTCCCCACTCACCCCTGGGTGAGCAACCCGCCGGGGGGTGGGGTGGGGGGGGCAAGGCTCCCAGCATGGCGAGGTGGAGCCAGTTAGGATAAGTTTCCCAACTCTGCCCCACCTCCTAGTGGCTGGAAACCTCCCCCTTCTCCAGCCCAGCTTCCCGTCCGCCCCCCCGGCTCCCTGGTGCATCCTCCGCACGCCGAGGGGAGACTGGCAGGAGATCGCCAGGCCCCACAGCGACCCAGCAGCGTGTGCCGTTCCAGCCCCAGCCCCGAGAGCACGGCCCAGACCACATCAAAGGCAGGGCGGTGCCGTTACTCTCCTCCACCCAGCGGAGCTGCCCGGGGCCTGACGAACATCGCCAGGGCAACGGCGGGTCCCCCGAGGATGCGAGGGGGGGGGGGGGGGTAGCCTGTGTGTGCCACTGAGTCAGCAGTTCCGATGGCTTCCAACCAGCCCTCGCATGGGCAGAGCTTTGCGAGACGGGGGCCAGGCCCCTCCAGAGGAGGGCAGGAGCTGTAAGAAGCTGTGTAGAACAGGATCGGATAAACGGCTCCACGGCCCGTCACTACAGGCCCTGTCCTGTGGATGGGGAAAAACAGGTTCCCACTTGCTGCTTGGCAGAAGCTACAGCTCCCCGCCAGGGCTCTGCGTGTGCAGATAACCCCGTGGTATCAGAGTGGGGACAGACTGGGGAAACAGAGTCACAGCCTCTCTCCTGGCCCCTTTCATATCTGCCCCTTACAATCAGCTTGAACGTCGACTGTACATTCTCCCAGGCTGGGGCTGTGTTTGAGTTTGTGAGCCAGGTAACCCCCCCCCGCCTGGTTTTTAACCCCCCTCCCCCCAGAATTTAGCCCTTCGCGACATTTGCAAGGTTCCAGGCAAACTCCTGGCGCCGGTAAGCGGATTGATGAGGATGGTTCTCTGGACCCAGCTGCTGCATTGTCCCCGCACCTGCTGGACGAAGGGCTCGGGCAGCCAGGAAGTTATTTATTTTTCAGTGGAAGCTCGCAGGAGCCAGGGGCCATGAGCCAAGCTGGTGGGGCGACGAGGAGGTGTTGAGAGACAGGCTGCAGGACGCCCCCGTGACCCACAGAAGAATTGGCTCGACCCCGGAATGAATCAGGCTTCCTGTGCCAGCCGATTCCAGCCAGCCCGGGCTACCAGCCCCAGAGAGGCCCCTCTGCTTTGCAGGTGGGGGAGGATTGCTAGGCGGACGGAGGGAGGCAGGCGGGGGAAGAAACATGTGGCAGACGCACAGTTCCCAGCCTGAGGCACGCCAGATTCAATGCCACGTCGCGTGCCGCTGATGGCCAGACGCCCACCCACACCTACAGGGCCCACGGCGGGAGGTGCTAAGCGCTCACACACAGACTGCCAGCCCCACCGCCCCCTGCTAATGGGATTTCTCCGGGCTTCAGAGAGGGAACCCTTTGCCACCTCTGTCGTAAGCCCAGAAGGCAATGACGCCCCCGTGGCAAGGAGAAGACAGCAACGGGGGCTGCGCATGGCCCCACGTACAGAGTCCATCAGGATCCCGCGCCCCACAGCTAGCGGCTGGCTGGAGGTCCCTAAAGGTGACTTGACCCGAAAGCGCGGGAGGGGAGGAGCGGGGCTGAGAGGCATCAAAGTGACTTGGCCACAGGACGTTAGACCGCACACTCTCTCACTGTGACCGCACGCCTGCCTCTTTCACCCTTGAGGAAGGAAATCTAAAAATACCGACTGTATTTAAATGCACATAAAAAATAAATTAAAAAAAAAGACAAAAGGGGCAGGGAAATTTCAGTGGGTAAGGCAGGGTTTGCGGACAGCGGATCCCAGACTCAAGACAAGTTATTCTGCTTTGTTCTAACTCAACGGGACACTCAGGACTTACCCCTACGGGGACGAGTCAATGCACTTAACAGCCCAGTTTGCTTACTTCCCATTCGAGACGGGTCCGACCCAGAACACCAGATCCAGCCACCCCCACCAACAGCGGGGATGGATTGCTGAGCTGGCTGTTCCAGAAGAAACTAGCCCCTGCTACTGAGTTAAAAGAGGATCTTCATCAGCTGTTTGCAGTCCCGGGGCTATGACACATAGTTGAGCAATTCTGATTCCATCCACTAGAGGGCAGTGATTGAGGCACATGAGCCCCCCCCCCCCCGAGACACACACACGTCTCCTAGCAAATACTTTGCTAACATTAACCAAGCTGTTCCACCGCCAACATGGGAGGTCGACAGAGCTAGAATTTGGTTGTGCAAAGCATCAGCTCCACCAACAGACCAAGCCACAAGCTTCAAACCATGCCTGGATCTTCCCCTAGAATGGGGAGAGCACCCCTGCTGGGGAGCTGTGTGCACGGGAGAACGTTTCACGAAACCGCCGAAGGAGACAGAGGCTCCCACTAATTGTGTATCTGATGGACACACCCGCCACGCAGGAAAGAATTATTTTAGCCCGATCAGAAACACGCACCTCGTGTCACCTCACAAGGGCGGGAGAGCAGACCGAGCAGCGTGGTGTTACGGGGAAGGCACTTGGGATGGATCAAGTGGTAGGAGGGTCGGATCTTCTCAGAGCATGACGACAGGGGCAGAGTTAAGGGTATTTGGATCCTTGACTGTGCAGTTCCATCCCTTACTGGGTACGTCTGGGAAAGCAGGGGGAGAGAAGCAGGTGAGGGGGAGCACTGCTCTGTGGACGCGTCACTGGCATAGGGTTCCCTACACCGGTCTGCCCCACGGACTGCAGAGCCTGACTTCACAGCGAGCCCCAGCTGAGGGGAAGCAGGCAGCTCCCCAGGAAGGGCAGAAGGTGGGTGCAGGAACGGGAGGGAGAACCAGGCGTAAGTGGGGATCAAGCCCCGCTGGGGAAAGCCAGGCGGGAAACTCAGGGAGTGAGGACAGGGAGCCCTGGGAAAGACCCTGACTAAAGCAGGGAGAAGATTGGGAGACCCAGAGGCTAGGAAGTGGCCCAGGAAAAACCTGGTAGAGGAGCAGCCCTAGCCATGCCCTGGGCCGGAGGGTGTGGCTGGGTTCTCCTCCCTGCCCGCAGGAAGGGGGGCTGCAGGCTGAGGCGAGGAAGGGCCCCAGAGAAGGCGGAAGGATTTTGTTTGTGTAAAAGACATTTTGGGACGTTGAGTTCAGCCAGCCGTGACCCTGGCCGGGGTGGGTTACGATGGCGACTCGGCTGGAGCGCCGAGTCACTGGAAGAGAAACCAGCACCGCTCCGGAGACCGTCGGTGGGGGTGAGAGAGCTGCTACACCACGCCTGGCCACAAGGGGGCACCGAGCGATGAGTGGACTTGTTGGCCCAGTCGCCCAAGTTAGTGCAGCCCCGAGACCACTCGAATTTACACTGGACTAGTGCAGACGGGTCCCCAGGGCCAGGAGCTGTAGGAAGCTCCCTGACATCTCCCCACACCCCTGCAAAGAGCGGAGCTCAGCCAGAGGTGAGAATCTAGCCCTTAATCTCTCTGTGACTCAGCTCCTCTTCTGTGAAATGGGAGTAATAATCCCGGAGAGAGTTCCCACGCAGGCTCAGCCCCGGGGCCCGCCCAGCCCAGCCTCCAGCAGTGGCCAGCACCAGCCGCTTCCGAGGAAGGTGTGAGAACCCCACAGCAGAGAGGGGTGGGGGAATCTGCCTGTACATTAAGGGCAAGTCTACACTGGAAACTTCAGTCAACCTATGATAGGTTCACGTCCACAGAGCCCCCTTCTTCACCAGGAGCGCTGCCGCTGACTTCAGAGGGGCAGTGGGGAGGGCTGAAAGCCTGGGCTCCCTGCTCCCGTGAGCCCGGCTGCCCCCCCGGGCTCTCAGCTCCCCGCCACCAGGAGCCCGGCTGCCTCCCCGGGCTCTCAGCTCCCCGCCACCAGGAGCCCGGCTGCCCCCCAGCAGGAAGCTCTGCGCCCTGAGTCCGGGCAGCTCCTGGTCTCCCCGTAGGGAGCCTCAGTGCGGCCTGACTCCCTGCAGGGAGCAGGGAGCCTGGGCAGCAGCCAGGCTGGAAGCAGGGACCCGGTGGGCAGCCCAGCCAGGAGCAGGGACCCCCGAGGGCAGCTGGGCTCCAGCTGGAGCCCCCCCACCCACTCTGGGATGCCAGCCCAGCTTTCTTGTCAATTTCACGGCACCTTGACACTGACCGCCACTACAAGTAACCCGCAGTGTCTACTGCATGGGTCTAACTACACCCACCTAAGCCCTACGCCCCTCGTGGAGGTGGAGTGTTGTCATCGGCGTAGCAGGGCACTCACGTCAGCAAGGCTGGAGCGCACACCCTGACATAACGAGGTCGACGTACGCTGCCTTACCTCGACCCAACTCTGCAGCGCAGACCAGGCCTAAGTCTCCTCCTGGGTTCTGATCGTTACAGAGCAGCTCGAGCCCTGAAGCCTGAGGTTCAATATCGCTGCCAAACCGTCTGTTGGCATTAATTACAACTCTGGTTATTCTTGTTCTCCATGTGACCGTCCACGCCCCTTTTCAACCTTGTTAAGATTTTGCTCTTGATGACTTCCTGTGGCAGGGAGTTCCACAGTCTGCGTTGAGAAAGTGTTTCCTTTTGTCAGCGTATTGTAACACCTAAATGGTCATTTTGGCTGCTGTGGGATCCCCAGTTTCTCTGTTAGTGGGGCAGGACAAATCATCATAGAATATCAGGGTTGGAAGGGACCTCAGGAGGTATCTAGTCCAACCCCCTGCTCAAAGCAGGACCAATCCCCAGACAGATTTTTGCCCCAAATCCCTAAATGGCCCCATCAAGGATTGAACTCACAACCCTGGGTTTAGCAGGCCAATGCTCAAACCACTGAGCTATCCCTCCCCCTCCAGCTGTTTTCTCACAGCTGCACCCGGAGCAGAGGGCTGCTGTCTGCAGTGACGCCCAGGTCCCTTCCCAGAGTTGATGCCGTTAATTTAGAACACTGGAAGGTCTACGACCAGTTTAATTTTTCCCCTCCAAGGTGCATTACTTTGCCTTTATCGAAAGTGAACTTCATTTGCCATTGTTCCCCTCGCTTGGTTCGGTCTCTCTGAAATTCCTCACCGTTCTCTCTAGCCCTAACTAANCTTCAGAGGGGCAGTGGGGAGGGCTGAAAGCCTGGGCTCCCCGCTCCCAGGAGCCCATCCCCCCCCGGCTCTCAGGCTCCCTGCAGCCCGGCTGCCCCCCCGGGCTCTCAGCTCCCTGCCACCAGGAGCCCGGCTGCCCCCCCGGGCTCTCAGGCTCCACACTTCCCGCCCGGCTGCCCTCCAGGCTCCCAGCAGGAAGCTCTGCGCCCCGAGTCCGGGCAGCTCCTGGCCTCCCCGTAGGGAGCCTCAGTGCGGCCTGACTCCCTGCAGGGAGCAGGGAGCCTGGGCAGCAGCCAGGCTGGAAGCAGGGACCCCCGAGGGCAGCCGGGCTCCAGCTGGAGCCCCCCACCCACTCTGGGATGCCAGCCCAGCTTTCTTGTCAATTTCGCGGCAACTTGACACTGACCGCCACTATAAGTAACCCGCAGTGTCTACTGCATGGCTCTAACTACACCCACCTAAGCCCTACGCCCCTCGTGGAGGTGGAGTGTTGTCGTCGGCGTAGCAGGCACTCACGTCAGCGGGAGCAAGGCTGGAGCGCACACCCTGACATAACGAGGTCGACGTACGCTGCCTTACCACGACCCAACTCTGCAGCGCAGACCAGGCCTAAGTCTCCTCCTGGGTTCTGATCGTTACAGAGCAGCTCGAGCCCTGAAGCCTGAGGTTCAATATCGCTGCCAAACCGTCTGTTGGCATTAATTACAACTCTGGTTATTCTTGTTCTCCATGTGACCGTCCACGCCCCTTTTCAACCTTGTTAAGATTTTGCTCTTGATGACTTCCTGTGGCAGGGAGTTCCACAGTCTGCGTGCACATGGGGTGAGAAAGTGTTTCCTTTTGTCAGCGTATTGTAACACCTAAATGGTCACTTTGGCTGCTGTGGGATCCCCAGTTTCTCTGTTAGTGGGGCAGGACAAATCATCATAGAATATCAGGGTTGGAAGGGACCTCAGGAGGTATCTAGTCCAACCCACTGCTCAAAGCAGGACCAATCCCCAGACAGATTTTTGCCCCAAATCCCTAAATGGCCCCATCAAGGATTGAACTCACAACCCTGGGTTTAGCAGGCCAATGCTCAAACCACTGAGCTATCCCTCCCCCTCCAGCTGTTTTCTCACAGCTGCACCCGGAGCAGAGGGCTGCTGTCTGCAGTGACGCCCAGGTCCCTTCCCAGAGTTGATGCCGTTAATTTAGAACACTGGAAGGTCTACGACCAGTTTAATTTTTCCCCTCCAAGGTGCATTACTTTGCCTTTATCGAAAGTGAACTTCATTTGCCATTGTTCCCCTCGCTTGGTTCGGTCTCTCTGAAATTCCTCACCGTTCTCTCTAGCCCTAACTAACCTACGTAATTTTGTGTCATCTGTACATTTTGCCCCTTCACTGCTCACCCCGTTAAAGGTGGGATTTCACCCTTAGATCCCCCCCTTGAGTCTCCCCCCACACACCCTGGTGGCCCGGTGCGGAGCCATGGGGGTATGTGCCTGCCTCAGTTTCCCCTAATGGGCTTGCAGTGAGTTCAGTGAGGCTTTTCTGCCGTGAACAGTGCCCCTTCACAGGTCTGGTTTATTTAACCAAAGGTCAAACATGGCACATACGCAAACCTTCCCCCCAGCATCCTAACCGGGAGGGGCTGAGTTAACGTTGGTCTGTCTGTTCCCCGGCAGCCAATCCGTCTCCTCCGTCCAGCCTCCTTACCAGTAAAACCCTCTTGGCCCAGGACCCCCTTCTAGAGTCTGGCCACTTGCCATCATCTGGGGAAGGGCCCCCTGGACTCGGGCCCTGCAGCGGTCAAGCTGCGCAGCTCTCTCTGCAGTGGTGGGTAGTTCCTCTGGAGCACCACTCCTAGGTTCCCCCTAGCCAGTTCCCCTGAGTAGCCCCTCTTCTCAGGAGTCCCCTGACTGACTGAGCCCCGTTACCCTTCATTAGACCAAGGCGTCCAGTGGCTAGGGGGCAGCCCAGAGCTGTAGCCACATGTGCACGGGTGGCCGGGAGGTCAGAGGCAATCCTGGGCAATGGTCAGCGTTCTTGCAGGGGTCCGTAGCTGGAGGATCCAATGCGAGGGGTTGGCTCAGGGGGTTGGAGAGGCAGGATCCGGCAGATGACAGGCCCCAGGCGGAAGAGGAAGCTTTCTGATGTGCCGGCAACCTATGAGCGCGCTGCCTGGCCACGCGGCCCGGGGCAGGCTGCTTTTCGTCTGCAGCCGTTAGCAGGAAGGCGGCTGGGCAGGGGCACCGCGGTGGCGCAGCAGCTAAAGATTCCCGGGTTCGAATCCTGACAGTTCCTTAGCAACCGGCCTCCCAGCCACACACCTGAGGACTCTGAGGTGGCTTGGGGTGGGCTGGTTCTCCTCAGCGGAGCCTGTCCCAGGAAAGCTGGGTCTCCGACCCCTCAGAGCCAGCTACTCTGTGACTCTCCCCTGCCCGGATCATTAATAAATACATTCAACGACCCGGGGCCTACTACAGAGCCTTGAGCCCTCCACGGGGTGCCGGCTGCCACGATGGAAACAGACCAATTCAGCCTAATCTTCATTCCCGTCTCTAGCCAGTCGTCCGTCCATGACGATACTTTGGCTCTCACCTGCCGCTATTTAGGCCGGCTCCGCCCTTAAAATTTAGGTTGACGTCACTACAAAGCACAGGGTGTGAAAAATCCATATGCCTGAGCGCTGTAGCCATGCCAACCTAACCACCAGTGTCGATGATCTCGGTCGGGGTACCCGCAGCGCCCGGCCCATTCGGGGGCCTCCAATCTCGGTCGGGGTCCCTGCAGCCCATGGCACATCTGGGGGCCCCGATCTCAGTCAGGGTACGTGCTGCGCCCAGCACATCTGGGGTTCCTGATCTCGGTCGGGGTCCCCGCAGCGCCCGGCCCATACGGGGGCCTCCAATCTCGGTCGGGGTCCCCGCAGCGCCCGGCCCATACGGGGGCCCCCAATCTCAGTTGGGGTCCCCGCAGCGCCCGGCCCATACGGGGGCCCCCAATCTCGGTCGGGGTCCCTGCAGCACCTGGCACATCTGGGGGCCCCGATCTCAGTCAGGGTACGTGCTGCGCCCAGCACATCTGGGGTTCCTGATCTCACTCACAGCCTCTAGGCACTACCATAACACACAGAATGGTTTGTTCTATGATGAATATCTTAGAAATATCCTTTAAACTGACTCCCCACCCGCTAAATCCAAAGCATGCGCAGGGGGCTGAAGAGCGCAAGATATGAGAACATCTTCTGCTCTGAGATTCCCTTGGGCAACCCCCCCCTGCGCTTAGGAATGACCCCAGGGCACCTGAGCTCCCCTCACGAGCACAGCTCCGAGCTGAGGCACACTGACAGGGCAATGGGTGCTGCTCTCCCTGCCGTGGCGCAGCCAAGGCCTGGGAATCAGTAAGGCCTAGTGGCCAGATCACTGCAGAGGGCTCTAGGAGCCCCAGGTTCTAGTACTGGCTCGGTCAATGCCAGGGGTGAGTCACTCTTCTGCTCTGTGCCTCGGTTTCCCCATGGGGACGATGATACTGGCCTTCCTCAGTAAAGTGCTTTGAGATCCCCAACTGCAGAGTGTTGCTGTTATGAAAGGGGAAGTTTCAGGGCTGATGCCTTTCACTTTGATCCCTGATGTAAATCAAGGGCAATTTGAAAGTCAGTTTCGAATGTAATGATCTGTTTGCTGGTAAGAACCTGCTGGGGAACAGGGGACGCCCCCTTCCAGTAAAGATCTGCATGAAATCTGGCAGCCCTTCTGCTTTCTACTTCCTGCCTCTCTCCTTCCCAGCCCCTGCCCCGGCTTCCGTCCGTGGGCGGCCCTGAGCTGCCTTCTCATGAGCTCCCCGCAGCTCAGCGGGGTCAGGCCAGGGCTTGGAGAGAAGATTTCCAAGGGTGATGAAGGAAGCAGGGCGGGTGACTCGGCACCCGGCGCTCTGACTCAGCCCCTTCCGTTCAGCCTCCACAGATGAATTTCTGACTCGTGCGATTGTGTTTGGAATGTGAAGGCAGAGGGAACTCGGAGGGCGGCCCGGGATTCTGCTAGTGTAGCCTAGGGGGCGCCGTTCTTGGAGAAGAGGGCCCAATCCCCTGAGTTTATTCAGTCCCCTGGCCCGGCCACAATATCCTGGTCAGCGTGGTCAATTTCCCCTGCAGTTTTCAAATGGATCCACTATAGTCTTCTTCACCTTCCTGTCCTGAACCGCTGAGCAGTGACACTGTGTGCTGAGAAACAACTGTTATGCTTCACCCCAGAGGTGGCTGCATCTCACACCCTTCCATGAATCAGAAACTAGGGCTGCCATAGAGCGAGAGCGACACTCCGCCCTGGAGAGCCTGAAGGCTAAATAGATGGAGGGGAGAGGAGCACGGAAAGGGGAAGTGCCCAAGGTCACCCAGCAAGTCAGAGGCAGAGCCGTGGATAAACCCAGGTGTCCCGAATCTCTGTCCAGGGACCCTCCCCACCAGGACACGCTGCTGGACTAAACAGCCCGGGGCCATGATCCATTGCAAAGGCGTACCCTGAGCTGTGAAAACTAGACGCCAGCTCAGCCTGTGCAAACTTCCTTCCGCCGGCTCCAACTCCCATGGGCATCCCATCTGCTTGCCACGCCAGAACTCCCTGCTCTGTGCCGGCACTCGTGCCCGCCCAGAGGCCCGCAGGGGGCACGGGCACCTCACCAGATCAGGAGAGCAAGCGCAGCAGAGCACGCTCCCCCAAAGGGGCCCCACAGATGCCAGGGCAGGGGGCGGTGGGAATGAGGGGGCGAGCGCAGAGTCTGAGTGGGTGTCCCCGACCTCTTTCCTAGCGCCACGCTGTCGAGGGACCTCCGCTATCAGCTGTTCCATAGCCCTTCCATGCACAGGGCTCACCCCTCTACCCGCATGAACCCTCCCAGCCCTAGTGGCAGCCGGGGGAGGGGTGGCAATTCTCCATTTTCAGAAGGGGAAACTGAGGCACGGAGCCAAGGAAGTCGGTGGAAGAGCCAAGAATGGAACCCAGGAGCCCAGCTGCCACACCCCACGGCTCCAGCTCTGAGAGCTGACACTGGCACAAGCTCACCTGTCTGGTGCAGCCCAGAGGCGTACCCCCATTTCCCCCCTCCCCCATGCCCACACTGAAATACCCGCCTGGGCTGGGTGCCCTGGCCAGATGCTGGTAGAGCCGCGCCCTGTTCTGCAGGCTCCAGCTTCTCCCCTGACTCAAGGGCCTGTGGGTCCCGTCGAAGTCACATGCTGCGGGGGGCTCCCGGAGGGCTGAGTTTCTGATCTCTTAGTGACTAATCCCACCCTGACAGCCAGCGACTCAGCTCCAGCGGGCAGCTGAGCAACACAAAGACCTGCTGTGGTGAGTCGCCGGCTATTTATTACACCCCGAGCTCCCAGGGCTGGAGACTGGCTGCAGCCGGGCGGCGGCAGGGCCCAGATGACTGACCGTGCGTGCTGAGGCGCCTGGGCTATTTTAGACGCTTAGAGGAAAGTAACGAGAAATAAGAACCCGCTGGGAGCTGTGGGGCTACACAGTGAGGCCCTGGGCTCGGCTTTGTGGTACCGTAATACAAATTACCCTTAGTCAGAGGGGAAGGGAGTGAACCAACTCAGTCACACCAGGGCTGCAGCAGTGAGAGAAATGACAGAGCTGCCACCTGGAGCAAGGCACTAGGATGTAAGACTGATCGAAGAAAACGTGCTGCGTCGTTAACCCGTGGAACTCATTGCCACAAGAACTCTGCCGGAGTAAGGACAGTTATTGAGAGAAGAAGAATCTCTGCAGTTACAGTAGACAGGATTAAAATGCATAAGGGATATAAATCCTCAGGCTTCAGGGCTTAAGACAGAAACTGCGTGATGGGTCAGGAAGGATCTCTCCCCTATAACTGCCTATCGCTGGGGGGGGTGTCTTCCTCTAAAGCAGCTGCTTTAGGACGTCAGCTCTGCTCTGACGCCGCATGGCCATTCCCGTCCCTGCAGTTGGGGGGGGGGGGAAAACAGGCTGGGGATGCGGGGGATTTGGGAATGACTGGATCCTGGGTATGGAGCTTGGGGCAGTCAGCACTGGCCAGGCCCTCCTTGACATTAGGAGCTCATCAGAGTCGGACAGGCTGCATAATCTGTGCAGCTTCCCTGAACCTCCATGCTGGGCTCCATGCGGCTGGCGTAGACAATGATTCAACCAGGCAGGGGAGGGGAGCCCTGCCGCTCCGGGGCCTGGGCACCGGCTGACGACAGAGGAATGCCGCGGCTCAGCGACCTGGCTCCAAGCCTCCCAGCTGTGGGGCTCAGGCCAGCTCCGCTCCGGCAGCCCGGCGCGGCCAGCCGAGCTGCTGGCTTTGTTCTGTAAATCAATACGGCAGAACCCTCTGCGAGAGGAATGTCTCCCCCTCGCCGAGGGTGGGTGGGCACCTGGGCAAAGATCCCCTCCCCCGCCAGAGTCCCCCGCTCCCCTCCCGTGCTAATGCCCTCTCCGACTGCTGCGCTGCAAGGGGATCAGCACACGGAGTCAGGAGCGCCCCTCAAAGGCCCCTGGATTCAGCTGTGATCCTCTCATTTGTCTGCCCTGGGGCCAGGTGGCAGGAAAAAAAAAGGGTCTCCTCTCCTGCTGATTTCAGGGTCTGGCTGCGCCCCCACCCCAGCGCTTGGCCCAGCAGCGAGCGGCAGAGCCGAGCCAGGCTGGCGAGCTGGCCCGAAGGCTCATCTGACCCCACTGACCCCCGGGAGGGGCCAGTCGGCAGGTTAGCAGCTTCCCTCCTCTTGGGATTTCGGCAAGTGCCAGCAGGTCAATCTGCCCCGGCAGCAGGCCTGCAGGTCAATAGCTGCTCTGTTAGCCAGATCGATGCAGGAGGATGAGTCAGAGCCGGACAATAATGGGCGAAGGGGGGAAGGCCGGCCAGGGGCTTTGCCTGGGGAGAAGGCAG
This sequence comes from Platysternon megacephalum, assembly GCA_003942145.1. Classification (NCBI taxonomy): domain Eukaryota; kingdom Metazoa; phylum Chordata; order Testudines; family Platysternidae; genus Platysternon; species Platysternon megacephalum. The sequence continues at coordinate 478,788 of QXTE01000207.1, read as the reverse complement.
TGGGGGGGAAGGGGGTAGATGGGGCTCCCGCAGGCTTTTCCAGTGCTGGGGGGGGAACAGCCTGGCAGGGAAGAGGTCACGAATCAGCAAGCTAGAGCACCCCTCCCCCCACAGAGGTAGGTAGATCGAAGGCGCTGATAAGACTATTACCCTAACAGCTGACTGCTCCCCTACCTATAATGTATCGCTCCTCACTCCACAGTGCTGGGCCTCCCAGCTCTCTGGGGCAGGGAGTGTCTGGGTTTGTACAGCGCCCAGCGCAACAGGGCCCTGCTCTGTGCATGGGGCGCCCGGGTGCACCCTGCTGCAGCTAAAGAATAATACCGGTATTACTCCCACTGGGCAGCTGGGACACTGATGCACTGGGACATGAAGTGACTTGCCCACGGTCACACGGAGTCCAGGGCAAAGCCAAGAGCTGCCCGGCGGCCTCCCAACCTGGCACCAGAACCCCCTAGGCCGTCCTTCCTTCAGGGCCAAGCCAGCGCTGCAGTCTCGACCGGCTCCGATCAGGCAAAACCCAGAGCCTTCAGAGCTCACCGCTGATTTCTCCTTCACGCTTTCTATCACGGCTCCCTGGATAAAGGGTTAACGAGCCGTTCGCAGATTAATCAGTTCCTGAAACCCTCCCTCGCACCCCGAGGTGCCCGCCGGTAACCACCGCTGTTCTCCATTAATCATTAGTCAGCCTTTCCGAAAGGGAACCTCCCGAACCAGAGCCATCAGGCCGGATTTTCACACTGACCCACGGGGGTGCCAGCTCCTCCCGGGACAGGGGGGCGAGGCGTGGCAGCAGGGGGAGACGGCCACTTTAAAGATCGCCCTGGGGGCCGCCGGGGCATCTGTGCAGGTGGAGCCCTGCAAAGGGTTAAGGAAGCCACGTGCCTTCCTGTAACCCAGGAACACTCCCTGTCCGACTTCTGCGCCAGTTATTTTTAGGTCCCAGCAGTGCTTTATTTTCCCCTCCGCGTCTCTCGCGCACACAGCGCCAGGCGGCCTCCGTGCCCTCTCCCTCGGTGGAAAGCCCACACAGAGCTGCCGGGATCCAGGGGTGGGCAGCAGACCCAGGCCTGGGGAAGCCCAGCCAGCAGCTGGGTCAGAGCAGGGCAGCTTTGCCCAGGTCTCTGCCGGCCATTTGCCTGGATGGAGACGTGGGAGCGGGCAAGGCAGAGGCAGCTAGTGAAGGGATCCAGCCTGCGTCCCTTCTGAGCCGCCGGTTTGAATCCAGCCCAGGGCTGCAGTCATTTAAAGACACCACCAGGCCCGGACTGTCCGGGGGCCTAGCTGAAGTGAGTTTGAGGCATCTCAGCCCAGCGGACAAGCGCCCCCACCGCACCGCGCGGCTGGGGGGGGGATGGGCCTCGGCCAAGCAGTGACTGAGCAATGGAAACTTGCGTGCCCCCTGGCCCAGTGGAGGAGAAGGTCCAGTCCAATCTCCGGGGCTCTCCCCAGGCCCCAAGGAGACACAAAGCTGCCACTGAGGCAGTAGCCCGGTGGTAATGAGCCCGGAGAGGGGGCGGAAAGCCCGGGGGTGCTCTCCGTGGGGAAGTGGGGGGAGGGGGAGAGTCCTGTGTAACTAAAGCTGGCCCTTCTCCGTGCGGCGCGAAGGAACAGAGCGTTCTCACCACAGCACAAAGGCACCATGCATGAGGGGAGGGAGCGGGCAGACTCGGCACCGTTCCCAGGGCAGCAGCTGGAGCTGAAGCGTGTTTGCAAAGAGAGGAAATTGCTTTTCCAGGGCCAGGCCTTCGGGGGCTCCAAGGCCAAGGGGAGCTCACAGCGGGAGGCGGGCAAACAGTCAGGGTGCCCAGAGCACCCAGCACTATGGGCTGAGTGGCAGCACGGACTAGTGGCTAGAGCACAGGGCTGGGGGGCAGGAGGGGTGGGATTCACAAAGATCGGCTGCTAAATGCTGAATCCCGCAGCGCTGAGCTCCCAGCCCAGCTTTGCCCTGTGGCTTTCGGCAAGGCACGAGCTCCCTCCAGCACGGGAGTTCTCAAATACTTTCTGTTCCAGGACCCCCCTCCCCTATAGCCTTCCCCACCAGAACTCATGGGGCCCTGCTCTCGGTCCCAGCGGTGCCGCTACCCAGGCTGTAATACTTCCACTGACTGGCACGCGGGCAGGCGATTTCTCCACTCGCCACAGGGCAGATGCAGAATCACTCGAGTGCCCGCCACGGGCGCTGTGCTACTAACGGGGATTTTCCTACGGCGCAGGCAGGCAGGCAGGCGGGGCAGCGTTCCAGCAGCGCCTTTGCCCATGCCGCGCGGCATCCCCACCGCTACCCAAATCCCCACGCCCGTCCTCGCCAGCGCCCGGCTCTGCGCACAGCGCCTCGGAAACGCCCCGCCCCCGAGCAGCGCTGACTAGACAAGATTGAGAGAATCGTGGAACTGGCCCACGAGGCGACAGAAAATCGCCAGGTCATTTCCCCCAGTGCTACCGCGTGAGCAGGCCTCGGCCCTGCCCAGACAACCCCGCCCAGCCCGAGTCCCCAGCAGAACCAGCACCTCTAAAGCCAGCACAGCCCTGCTCGGGCGCCGAGGGGCCGGACGGGAGGATCGTTTCCGCTCTCTGATTGGAAGGGATCGGTACAGATCCCCAGACCTTTGCGACGAGGGCGGTCGCAGGCAGATGACTGGCTTGGCTTGGGGCAGATGGATTTTGTAATCAAAGCACAAAGCAGAGACACTTGCTGCTTGGCTCACGGAGGGAGGACAGAATTCACTGCTCGGGGGTGCCAGCCTGAGCCCAGACGGCTCCCGGGCGGGTTTTGCAGAAGCTGCCGTACAGGAAAACGCTTCATTCCCTAACCTCTGGCTGCACCCCTCTCCCGGAGTCCAGCCATCATGGGCCACCTGTTGAGTTAGGAATCAGGGGCCCGAATGGCTGACTGGCTGAGCGCCCAGAGATCCCTAGACTTCAGGAGGGCCCCAGTCCCACAGCCACACACCGCAATGTGTTGGCAGAATACCCCCAGCTACCTGAGGCTTCCCGGTGGTCACCACCTGACCACAGCACAGACAGACCCCCCCGCCCCCGCATCCGTCCACTCCAAGAAGCCCAGGGCCTGCCACTCGAGCTAAAGGAGAATCCCCATTAGCCAGCAGCAGTAGAGAGCCTATGACACAGTTACCATGTTGCCTACAGCCCTGCCGGGACGTTGCAACATGACCCTCCCCTTGGCAGAGCCGTATCAGAGAAGGGATCAGCAGAGGCGGTTGCTGCAGGGGGGCGGGGGGCACACAGATGCAAGCCGGGAAAGCCCTGAATCGCCAGTTTCTCCTCATCAGAGTTCAGCTCCGGCCCTTAATCCCAACGAACAAACTGGGCAGGAGGAGGTTAATTCCCGGCCCGCACCTTCTCCTCCCCCACCCTCAGCAGGGCGGGAGTCAGAGCACCACGGCCATGGGGATACGGACACTAGCTCCGGGCCGGCTGCTCCCCACTGCAGTCACTGGCACAAGGGGCCGATGGCGAGGGATGCCGTCCCCGGGCAGGCCACCAGGCCAGAGAACAGCGGTGCTGCTGTGCCCCATGCCCCGCACCCAACCGCAGACACGCACGCACCTCCCACAGCGCCAGCTCACTGCCTGTGAGCATCCGTAGGGAACCTGGCAACAGCCTCACTGGGCATCTCCCCTATTGGACGTCCCATTGCCTCTGCCTCGGCCAGTGGCCATTCGGTGGGCCAGCGAGTTTGGACAGGCTGGTCACTGCTTGGGTAGGAGGCCTCTGAAAAACCACCCTGGTGCACGGGGGCAGCGAGATGCGCCAGCCTCTTGTACAGCTCCGATAACCTGCGCGGGCACATGATCGATCACCTGGCACCAGCCCCCAGGGTCTCCATGGGACAGCGCAGCCTGCACGTAGCCGCCACAAAACGAGAGCCCCTTGCGTCTCTCGGATCAACACCGCACGCCAGCCGGTCTCGTCGGCCCTCCCACCACCCCCCCGCCCACTCAGGACACACACCACAAAGGGACGGACTGACAGCCCCCAGCGTGGGCCGACTGGATTGCAGCAACGGTTAACGAGCGCTGGTACTTCTGGTTCCCCCTCCCCGCCCTAACGATGGGTTACCAGTGCCCGCTGCCCAAGACTGGCCTGTTACCAACACCCAGCGCAGGCAGGTTCTTAACAACACCTACCACCCACTAGGTGCAGAGACAGGAAGCGACTTGCTCAAGGTCACGGAGCAGCTCAGGCCTCTCGGCTGCGGGATGCTGATCTAGTACGTCAGGGAGCACCAAGTTCTAGCCCCATGGCACTGTTCATGTCACGACCATGCACCATTTCCCAGGTACTGATACAAGGTGCCGGGACATCGCTTCAGCGAATTTGCAGATTTGCAGGGGAAGGAACGTCAGGGCACAACAACGGGACCTTTCTAGAGTGAAACAGGACAAACCACCCCCAGCAGACGTTGCACTGAGCCCAGCGTTGAGACCTGCACGGTGAAAGGACGGGGAATATTCGTGCCACTGCAGCATGAGGCAGCAATCGGCCGGGATTCAAACAAGTCTGAGGAAGTCCGGACGCCGCTCTGAGTTTTGTGGCTGGCCCCTGTTGCTACAGTAATGAGCTGCCAAGTGTGGACATGGAACACTGCCCTCTATTGGATGGAATTCAAACTCCCCCACTGTGTGTCATAGGCCCAATACTGCTAATCCATGGGGATTCTCCTTTAGCAAAAGTGGCAGGACTCTGGGCTTTGGAAGCAGGTGGATTTAAGTTGAAGACAGCCGGTTATGAAATTCTGTGCAAGGGAGGGTCCCAGTTGGCCAGAGATTTGTTAGGAAGTAATGGGCTGGACCTACAACAGCCACGTAAACACGGCCGAAGCTCCGATCTGAACGTCACAGCCCGGAACCCGGCTCCTCCAGCACTGGAAGGTGCCTGGCATTGGCGCTGACCCTACACGGGCTCCAGTCGAGCCTCGAGCCCCGGCTGCTGCGAGTTAAGTCGAGTGTCCAGCAACTGGAAAGGGGGCTGGCTGGGGGGGTTAACGATGGGAAAATGCCTCCCCGTCACGCTCCCCAAAAGCAGGAGCAAACACGGTTTGCCATAGGCAACATACCAGTCCCCCTGGAGCAGAGCCCTACCACAGGAAGCTCTGGACCCATTAAGGGCTAGCTGCCCTGGCTTGTAAGGCACCATGGAGCAGACTTTGGGAGGTGCTAAGCACCTATTATAAAAGTCAATGGGAGCTGCAGGGACTCAGCACCTCCGGGGGACAAATCAGGCCCGGCGGTTATTATACAAGGACAAAGGCACAAGCTAGGAGAGTCTGCGATTCGGACCTGACGGAGGCAGGAGGGAAAAGGGGGGGGGCACTGATGCCTTGTGGGGTATGGAGGCTGCAGCGGGCTCCTGAATGGCCCTCCAGTGCCATGCCGGGGAGCCTTTCCAAGCGGAGAATGCAGCAGGAAGGCAAATCGGCGCTCCCGCCCGGCCACCCCATGGGGTTACAAGAAGGCCACTTTCCTGGCCCGGGACACCATCGCCACAGAATCGAGTCAATTTCAAAATCAAAGGTCATCTCACGTCCCAGCCCACCTAAGCTGCCTCTTCGTCATGCCCAACACTAGAGCATCCGAGCCCCCCCCCCAGAGCCCCTTGCCCATGTCTGGGGGGTTTCAATCCCGGGTTCTGATTTTTCTCCCCCATCCTGCTGTGGGACCGGCCCACACACCCTGGGGGGAGGGGGCATGGCTGACTCTGCAAGGGACCAGTCCCAAGTGCTATCGGATTCACAGCACGAGCAAAGGAACCTGCCTTCTCATCTCTTTCCGCTGCAGACACCTTGCGTCCTACCTGCAAGGCCAGTCAAGGAAGGACCTGTAGCTAGCACTTTACCCAGCAACCCACCCCTGCACCGCTGGGAAGCAGGATCACCCCCTCACTTTACACTGCAGTGGTCCAGCTCTGACACTGGAGCACAGACGCTTCACAGAAGGGTTTTTCCATCCATGTAGCTACTCCACCCCACTGGTAAGTAGCTCAGTGGAAGAATTCTTCCCTCGACAACATAGCCGCGTCTACACAGGGGCTTAGGTTGACCTAACTCCATTGCACAGCACCACAGCGAGGTTATCTAACTTTTAAGCATAGACCTGGCCTGAGACACACAGAGGTTAAGGGACGTGCCTAACAGCCACAGCAAATCAGTAGCAGAGTCAGGAGTAGACCCCCAACGCCCAGCCCTGGGTTTATTTCACCTTATTTTCGGATTTTCTGACCAGCCCATCACTGGAGCCAGAGAACCCGCCACGCAAAACCTTCAGGGACTCGGGAGAGCTGGATTCAAATCCCAGGTGTGCACAGCCTCCCGGCCTGACCTGGGGCGAATCACACTGCTGCTCTGTGCCTCNTCGGCCGGGATTCAAACAAGTCTGAGGAAGTCCGGACGCCGCTCTGAGTTTTGTGGCTGGCCCCTGTTGCTACAGTAATGAGCTGCCAAGTGTGGACATGGAACACTGCCCTCTATTGGATGGAATTCAAACTCCCCCACTGTGTGTCATAGGCCCAATACTGCTAATCCATGGGGATTCTCCTTTAGCAAAAGTGGCAGGACTCTGGGCTTTGGAAGCAGGTGGATTTAAGTTGAAGACAGCCGGTTATGAAATTCTGTGCAAGGGAGGGTCCCAGTTGGCCAGAGATTTGTTAGGAAGTAATGGGCTGGACCTACAACAGCCACGTAAACACGGCCGAAGCTCCGATCTGAACGTCACAGCCCGGAACCCGGCTCCTCCAGCACTGGAAGGTGCCTGGCATTGGCGCTGACCCTACACGGGCTCCAGTCGAGCCTCGAGCCCCGGCTGCTGCGAGTTAAGTCGAGTGTCCAGCAACTGGAAAGGGGGCTGGCTGGGGGGGTTAACGATGGGAAAATGCCTCCCTGTCACGCTCCCCAAAAGCAGGAGCAAACACGGTTTGCCATAGGCAACATACCAGTCCCCCTGGAGCAGAGCCCTACCACAGGAAGCTCTGGACCCATTAAGGGCTAGCTGCCCTGGCTTGTAAGGCACCATGGAGCAGACTTTGGGAGGTGCTAAGCACCTATTATAAAAGTCAATGGGAGCTGCAGGGACTCAGCACCTCCGGGGGACAAATCAGGCCCGGCGGTTATTATACAAGGACAAAGGCACAAGCTAGGAGAGTCTGCGATTCGGACCTGACGGGGGCAGGAGGGAAAAGAGGGGGGGGCACTGATGCCTTATGGGGTATGGAGGCTGCAGCGGGCTCCTGTGCCATGCCGGGGAGCCTTTCCAAGCGGAGAATGCAGCAGGAAGGCAAATCGGCGCTCCAGCCCGGCCACCCCATGGGGTTACAAAAAGGCCACTTTCCTGGCCCGGGACACCATCGCCACAGAATCGAGTCAATTTCAAAATCAAAGGTCATCTCACGTCCCAGCCCACCTAAGCTGCCTCTTCGTCATGCCCAACACTAGAGCATCCGAGCCCCCCCCCCAGAGCCCCTTGCCCATGTCTGGGGGGTTTCAATCCCGGGTTCTGATTTTTCTCCCCCATCCTGCTGTGGGACCGGCCCACACACCCTGGGGGGAGGGGGCATGGCTGACTCTGCAAGGGACCAGTCCCAAGTGCTGTCGGATTCACAGCACGAGCAAAGGAACCTGCCTTCTCATCTCTTTCCGCTGCAGACACCTTGCGTCCTACCTGCAAGGCCAGTCAAGGAAGGACCTGTAGCTAGCACTTTACCCAGCAACCCACCCCTGCACCGCTGGGAAGCAGGATCACCCCCTCACTTTACCCTGCAGTGGTCCAGCTCTGACACTGGAGCACAGACGCTTCACAGAAGGGTTTTTCCATCCATGTAGCTACTCCACCCCACTGGTAAGTAGCTCAGTGGAAGAATTCTTCCCTCGACAACATAGCCGCGTCTACACAGGGGCTTAGGTTGACCTAACTCCATTGCACAGCACCACAGCGAGGTTATCTAACTTTTAAGCATAGACCTGGCCTGAGACACACAGAGGTTAAGGGACGTGCCTAACAGCCACAGCAAATCAGTAGCAGAGTCAGGAGTAGACCCCCAACGCCCAGCCCTGGGTTTATTTCACCTTATTTTCGGATTTTCTGACCAGCCCATCACTGGAGCCAGAGAACCCGCCACGCAAAACCTTCAGGGACTCGGGAGAGCTGGATTCAAATCCCAGGTGTGCACAGCCTCCCGGCCTGACCTGGGGCAAATCACACTGCTGCTCTGTGCCTCAGCTGCCCCCCGCCCCGTCTTTCTGCCCCCCTTTGTCCCTGGTAAATCCTTCGAGGCAGGACCTGTCTCAGGCAGCACCCAGCACCTTGGGGCCCTTATCTTGGTTGGGGCTGGCGCTAGGCATTACAGTCACAATTATACCGACTCCCACTGCCCAAGAGAGATGTGCAACTGGACTAGGTGTGGGATCCAACAGCCATGCTTGGATGCTGGTGTCCATTACACAAACAGCTCCACATGGGGTGTAGAGACACACACACACACACACACTCTTATGGCCTCTAACTTTCTCAGCTCTCTGGGGCGGTCTGCTCTGTACAGCGCCTAGCACCCGGGGGCTCTGATCCATGGCGGGGGCACTGGCAGAGCACGCTGCAGGATCTGGTGACAGGAGACCGGGTGAGCATTTATTTGTGGGCCAGAAGGGACGGGAACCTCCCCTGGGGGTGGGGGGTGCTTACTCCAGCTCTGCATCCTGCCTCCCCCCTTCCTCTCTGATCGGGGCAAGCCCCGGCCCTGCGGAACCCCAGCGCCCTGGGCTCGGCCGGGCCGGAGAGGGAAGTCAGGGCCCGCCGCCGGTCCTTACGCTGCACGTACAGCCCGGGGGCATGGGGCACCCGCAGCCGGGACAGGCCCCCTCGCCCCGGCCCATTGCACCGTCCCCTGCCCCGCTTGTCTCCGGCACAGGCCAGGGGGGTTTCGTGGCTGATCCCCCCCCGCGCCCATCCCCGTGGCGCCCGGGCGGAGGACTCACAGCACGCAGAGGGCGTAGGCGCCCGAGACGCTCTCGCTGTCCCGCACCAAGAAGCTGCCGTCTCGCCCGGCTCTGGCCAGCAGCTCCTCCGCCGCCGCTCGGCTCAGGTCCCGGTGGTACCAGAGCGGTGCCGGGCTGGCGGGCCCCGGGCTGGCGCCGCTCCCGCCGCCGCACGCCATGCCCCTCCCCGGGGCCGGCTCAGCCCAGGGGGGGGCCCGAGCTCCGCTTCCCAAAGGCTGCGCCACACGAACCCGAGTTCAGCTCGCTCCGGCGCCCCCGAGTCGGAGCTCCCGGGGCAACGGGCAGCGACCGCCGCGCTCGGGGCTAACATCCCCCCGGGCGGGGAGCAGCCGCTTCCTTCCAGGCGCGCAGCGGGGCCGGGGCCGGGCGCATCGCGGGCGTTGTCCGGGGCCCCCGGGACGCAGCTGGAGGAGCCGGCGCCGCTGGGGTCCGGCTGCGGGCAGCCCAGGCCGAGGGGTCTCGCCCCGCCGCGCCCTTTGCCCGCGTCTTCTCTGCCCCCGCCGCCGCCGCCGCCCCACGCCGGGGAGAAAGTTTCCTCCTGCAGAACAAAAGGAGGAGAAGTTGCGAGGAGCCGGAGCAGGGGCAGCGCACGGGCTCCCTCTTCCTCCAGGAAGCCCCCTGCACCCGCGCGCCAGCGACTGTGCGGAGCAAAGGGCGAGGGGTTTCCAACATCACCGGGGGGGGGCCAGGCGCCCGGGACAATGGGACATTCAGGGCTGCGGGCGGGCGGGCAGAAGCCACAAGGGGGGGGGGAAAAGAAAAAGAAAAAAAAAAAGTTGCTCCTGAGCAAACAGCCGCGCGGTTTTTTCTTTCCTTCCCCAAAAAAGGAGAAGGGAGGGAGCCGCCTGGGTTTTGCTTCTCCTCCGTGCTGGGGAGCCCCGGCTCGCAAAGTTTTTTTTTGCTGGCTCCTGGGGCCTCCCTCGCCGTTCACGCCCCCTTGCTGCTGCTAAGGGTCTGCCCAGCCGCTCTCTTCCCCCTTTGCAGGCTGGGCCATGGCAAGTCCCCGCTCACCTTCCCCGCACAGCTCCTGCAGGCAGGGGCTGGCTCAGAGCAGCGCGCGCTCTTCCTGCGAAATGCAGTCCCCCTCCGCCCTTCGGAGCATGCCTGCGGAGGGAGAGGGCAAACAGAACCACCCAGGCCGAAAAATGTAGCTGGTGGCATAATAAGTAATGAATAAACTTCCTCATGCAGCCTTGCATGACAACTGGTGGCTGCTCTTAAAGGGACAGTGCCTGAGTCTTCGGTTCCTTTACTGGGGGGGGTTATACAAATGGCTTAAGGGATCATAACCAGCTTTATAGCTCTATTGGGGCATAAGCTTTCGTGGGTAAAAAACCCCACTTCTTCAGCTGCATCGAGTGAAAAATGACAGATACAGACATAAATATATAAGCAGACTTCAAAGAGAAACTGCAGAGCCACCATTTATTTGCAAACTTAACACCATTAATTTGCGGTTGAATAGGGACTGGGTGTGGCTGGCTCTCTACAAAAGCAATTTTCCCTCTCTTGGTATTGACACCTCCTCATCAATTACAGGTCTGTCTCATCTTACGCTGGGGTTACGTTCCGCGGTCAGCGCCTAAAGCGAAAATCGCGTATAGTCAAAATTACATTGAGTGTAATGGCGGGCAGAATCGCCCGCACTACAGAAACAGTATTTAAATTGTTGTTTTTCTCTTTTTTTTGTTTTTGCCGACCGTATAAAGCTGAAATCGCACATGTTAAATGCGCCAAAGATGCGACAGACCTGTATTGGGAGTGGACCACATCCACCCTGACCGAATTGGCCTTGTCAACACTGGTTCTCCACTTGTAAGGTAGCTCCCTTCTCTTCATGTGCCAGTATATTTATGTCTGTATCTGCAATTTTCACTCCATGTATCTGAAGAAGTGGGTTTTTTACCCACGAAAGCTTATGTCCAAATAAATCTGTGTCTTTAAGGTGCCACCGGACTCCTTGTTGTTTTTGTGGATACAGATTAACACGGCTACCCCCGGATACTTTATGTTTTAGCACAGATCTAGCAGCTCTGTGTAAGCCCCAAAGCTGGTCTCTCTCACCAACAGAAGTTGGTCCAATAACAGATATTACCTCCCCCGCCTTGTCTCCCTTGTAGCACTGGTCACCTTCCATCAGGAAGGATCCCATTTAAAAGGTTCTATATACAGCTGCCACCTCTGGGGTGGATTGCAGCTGCAGCTTATCACCAGGGATCCTAGTTTTCCGTGATAAAAAAACCCAACATTCTCTGATCAAAAAACCAAAAATCCACGTTTTTCCATGATTAAAACGAAACGCTGAACTTAGTAGAATCCCATTTATCTGAGCCTCCATTATCCAGCTCTCTGTATTAACAGAACCACCAGCCGCCCCGGGGCTGACAGCGCCAGGGCTGGGGCGATCAGCCCCCAGGTGGCTGGGGCTTGGACCGTTGCGGGTGGGGGTTCTGTTAATACAGAGAGCCGGATACTGGAGGCTCGGATCAATGGGGTTCTACTCTATATGTTTTTACCTTTTCACAAAATGGAAAAACTAAAAATTCTCTGTAAAAACTCAAACTCTGGGTTTTTCCGTAGCAAACAGATTTCTAGGATCCCTACTTTTCACCCACCAGCCACTGCTTGCAGGACCTTGGGCAAATCACTTAAGCTTCTGTGCTTTGATTTCTCCTCTATAAAAGGAAGATAATAGTTCTGGCTTGTCTAGTTAGATTGCAAACTCTTCATAATAGGAACTGTCTTGTACTACATGTTTGTACAGTACACCGCTAGCACAATGGGGCCTTGATCTTGGTTAGAGGCACAAGATGCTGCTAAATAAATAATCTTACTTCATATTTGTTTAGTGCTGACAACGTGCTCGCCACTGTACAAGAGAACTTGGCAGGAAATGGGTTATTTCCTCCCATGAAAAACGTTGATGACATTTTAGAAATTGTGTTCCCTGAAATTCTTCTTTCCAAATTCCCCAGGATTTTGTTGAAAAGCCAAAAAACCAGCAAACGAAAATTTTTAAAAAATAAAATAAAAAAAATTGGCTAGTTGGGCAAACATTTGTGGGTTTACTGAACATTTTTGCTCCAGTGGCTGAAATCTTTCAGTTTTACCAAAAAAACAAACAAACAAACAAACAAAAAGTGGGGGTTTGACCAAACAAAAAACAACCCCCACAAAAGCTTTTTTTGTCAAAACCAAACATTTCATGGCGAAGTTTCCATGTGGAGAAAACAGTTCTTTTTCTTGGAAAAAATGGTTCGAGCAAAGGTGGGCAACCTACAGCCCGTGGGCCACATCTGGCCCGTGGGCCCCTCCCGCCCGGCCCGGGAGGCTAGCCCCTGGCCCTTCCCCTGCAGTAGCAGTGAATGAGGCCAGGTCTACACTGTACACGTAGGGGCAGGGGTCTGATCCCTGACCTGATCCCTAGTGTAGACACAGTTATACTGGGAAAGCTGCACTTTTGCCTGTATAGATTGTTTTGTATGGGGGGGGGGGTTGGGGAGGGCTGGACTAAGCTCTATCCTCATTAGCTTTGCCAGTATAAGCCGCGTCCACACTAGGGGGACGTCTACGCTGCCGTCAGGAGGTGTGACTGCGTGTACACATACCCGAGCTAGTGTGGATCTAGCTTAGTATGTGCCCAGGCCACTCAAGCAGGTACCCAGGCCCTGGGCGGGCTGGGGGAGTCTCCACGTGCTGCAGTCACGTCTCTGAGGGCCGGGTAGCTCCACCCTAGCAGGGCAGCGGGCCAGCCCGCCCACACCAGCAGTGCACGCCCACGCATGGCTTGAGGCGCAGGGTGCGCTGCCCCAGCCTCTGCCGGGCGCTGACCGAGGGCTGAGTGCAGGTCTCCTGCCCGGCCGTGCAGGGCACCACCCTGGCCTACTGGAGACAGTGTCCCAGGGGGGCAGGGGGGCGAAGGGATGTGAGGCCGCCTAAGGGCCCTGGCTTGTATCTCTTCCTGTCCTCTAGCCACGTCCCCAGGGACAGCAGCCTGCGCCCAGCCTTGCAGCATGTAAATGAAGGCCTGGGAGAAAGAGGAAGGCAGAATTTCACAAGCCGCAGCTGCAGGGAGCACTCGAGCGAATCCCCGCTCGGATGGGGGAGCTGCACAGAGGATTTTAGATGCCAGCTCCAGCCTACGAGCGAGCTAGGCAGCTGCAGCACTGCCGATCTCTTCGCGGGAAAAGGAAGTGGGGTCACTGCGACTTCCTCCGGGCTTTCCACCTCCCTGGGGCCAAGCGGGGCAGGGGCCTGGCGGGCATGAGCCATGGCTTGGGGAACACGATCCAGAGCTTGCCGGAGAGAGGCGCTCCCAGGAGGCAGAGGGAGGAATGGAAGCTCCAATAACAAACCGGCGGGGGCCTCCCCAGAGCGACCCTACAATAACGAACCGGTGCATAGAGCCGGGGCGGTTCTTGGGGCACCCAGGACTGAGGGTCACTTGGCTACCCCCTACCCCTAGCGAGAGGGCGCTTGCCCATGGTGGCTGGGTGTCAGCTCCCGAACACCACCGGCCTTTCAGCCACTCAAGCGCTCTCCTCTGGGCTAGGCCAGCCCTGGCTTCGCCTTGCAGGTTAACACGGGGCACCCCAGGCCCTGAGTCCCTTTGGATCGTTCCCCTGTGATAGCCACTCCCTGGCACTGGCTCCTCACAGAAATCCCGCCTCTCCTGCCCCCCAAGGAGCAGTGCACCCCCCCGTTAATCACCGCTCCTGTAAACCGCACAGCGCCTGTCAGCAAACAAAGGAAGGTTTGTTTAAGCAAAATATAGAGATTCTATTGGAAATGAGCGAGAGCCCTGGAAACAAATGGTTCCCAGACAAAACAAACTCCTGAAACACGAACCTGGGCCTACACGTATCGCTAGTTCCCCTGCCTAGCGAATACAGTAGGTTTCCCCCTCACCGCTCAGTCTGTTGCGGAGCCGGCTGGCTTCACAGGAGCCAGGTCCAATTTTTCATGAGAACACCCCCGCCCCTCAAGAGGTCTCCATCCTTTGTGAAAGGATCGGGACCACCCGCCGTGTTATAGTGGAACAGCCTTTGGTCTCTGTTCCTAGGCAGGGCGATCCCCGGTGTGTTGTAATGTCCCATTTTCACCTCCAAGTGGTGCCAAGGTTTGCAGTTTTCTTTGAGGGTTTCCATTGATAATCTCGGGATGGAGCAAGGCTGGACAACGGAGCCCTGGCATTACATCCCCGGCTAGCCGGGGCGGGGTCATGACTCCCTGCAGCTGGAATGGGCCATCACATAAACACACTATCCCCTGGTGATGAACTTCTACTCTACGTCCATAAAGCGCACTGTCAGTATCAACACATTCTTCCTTCACTATTACCCGGACATACATCTCGCATTGATCATGAGCCTTGATAAGTCAGGAGCTTTCTCTAGATACCTTACATGTTACTCTTTCTGGGTACATACCCTGCAAGAGGGGTGTTTGGTGCACTGAGTTTGTCAGCTCTGAGGTGGGAGTTGTTTGCAAAGAACAAGGAGCCGCTGTGTCACCACAGCCCAGTGCTCAACCCAGGAAACCCCACAATACTTGGCCCAGAGTGACCCTACAATAACACACCAGTATGTGCAGCCCAGTGCTTATCAAGAGCAGCCCTACAAAAACAAAACTAGTGTGCACAGGACCAGACTGACTGGACAGTAACAACCAGTGTGCCCAGCCCCAGCGTGACTATTTTAACAAACCAGTCCCCTGCCATGAGTACAGGGGACTGGACCAGACGACCTCTTGAGATTCCCCTTGGGTCCTACAATTCTGATTCTATGCAGCCCCTGGCCGGCCGTACAAAAACAAACTAGTGTGCACAGGCCCTGACCAACCCTACCATAACAAACCACTGAGTGAAGCCCCCAAACTTCCACAAGACCCTACAATAATAAACTAGTGTGTACATGTCCAGAGTGACCCTACACACCAGCGAGCTCAGAAGAAGGAAAAATGTTTCTGTAAAGACTTTGATTTCAGAATCACTAGGACATTCTATACCTTGGGGGAGCATTCTATAACCCCCTTATTCTTCATTGTCATATCATCATGATCTTACATATAAAGCATGCTGTCAAGGCTAAATCCCCACTCTGTCACTCCGAGTGCAGAAGGTGGGGGGCCCGCAAGGATTTTAAAAATTAATACTGGCCACTCCAGGCTGGTATTACACTCCCAAGGTTACAGCTTTTCTCTGACCTTGGCTTGGTAAAGGCTGCCACCACCCAAATGCAAAAAAACCCCGTGGACCCAGGAAGGCGCACTTGGGAATTCCTCCCTGTGGGGTATCCTCAAGCCCTTTCACCCCACCCCCCACTTCAGGGGAGAGCTGAGAACGAAAACAAAGGAAATTAGCTGTCACCACCAGCTAATTAAACAACATATGCACGAACCTCTTAGGACACCAAAAATCCAATCCTGTTCTTAAAAGAGGTAAATTTTATTAAGAACAAAAAGAAAGAAAAAACATCTAGAACTTAGGCTTTTGCTGGATTTTAAAAGAGCAATTCCAAAAATTAAGTACCAAGAATAGCTTTCTTGGGGTGCAGCTTAAAGGTTACTAGCAAACAAAAGCACCTGAGGGTTAGCACAGAGGAGAGCCACAAGCCAAAATAAAGAAATAAACCTGATTGCATCTATTTAAACATTCCCTGTCCCAGTGAGTCCTTCTAGGTATGGAAGATGAATTTTCATACCTGGTTCAAGCCTTACACAGCATTGCTGTTCCGTGTCTCCTTCTCCGGAGAACCACAGACAAAGGGAAAGTTTCTTTCCCAATTTTAAAAAGTTCTACCTTCTCATTGGCTCTTTTGGTCAGGTGCCCACTCCTNAGCAAAGAATCCTGTGGCACCTTATAGACTAACAGACGTTTTGCAGCATGAGCTTTCGTGGGTGAATACCCACTTCTTCGGATGCATCCCACGAAAGCTCATGCTGCAAAACCTCTGTTAGTCTATAAGGTGCCACAGGATTCTTTGCTGCTTTTAAGTTTGTAAGGACACTGAAAGTGTTAAGATCAGCTTAGAATGCGTTTTGCTTTTATTTCATTTGACCAAATCTGACTTGTGCTTTGATTTATAATCACTTAAAATTCATCTTTATAGTTAATAAATCTGCTTGTTTATTCTACCTGAAGCAGTGTGTTTGGTCTGAAGCGTGTCAGAGACTCCCCTTGGGATAACAAACCTGGTACATATCAATTTCTTTGTTAAATTGATGAACTCATATAAGCTTGCAGCATCCAGCGGGCATAACTGGACACTGCAAGACAGAGGTTCCTAGGGTTGTGTCTGGGACCGGAGATATTGGCTAGTGTCATTCGGTTGCACAATCCAAGGAGCAGCTTACATGGCAGAGGCTGTGCGTGAACAGCCCAGGAGTGGGGGTTCTCACAGCAGAGCAGGGTAAGGCTGGCTCCCAGAGTCGAGGATTGGAGTGACCTAGCAGATCACCGGTCCGGATAAAACCAGGGGAACATCACAATCACTGCACCGTGCGGTGGTGTCTCATTGTTCCCTTGCACTCCCTGTCGATCTCTCTGGGGCACTTCTTGTCTTATCCTTAGACTGTCACCTCTTTGTCCAGAGACCACCTTTTTGTTCTGTGTCAGTACAGCGCCTGGCAGACTGAGGGCCTAGTCCGTGGCTGGGGTATGGAGCTGCTGCAGGAATACAACTAGCATTAAAATACCTGCAAAGGGGTGGGAGCGATACTGTGCCTCACAGACCATGGAGAAGCTCATACATTTTAGTCTGTTTGTTGACAAACTGAAGCCAGTCTTATTCTTATAGACTGATAGGTTTACGGTCACCAGGGACCACTGATTATCCACTCTCATCTGCTGCATCTAGGGTGACCAGACAGCAAATGTGAAAAATCGGGACAGGGGTGGGGGGTAATAGGAGCCTATATAAAAAAAAGACCCCAAAACCGGGACTGTCCCTGTAAAATTGGGACATCTGGTCACCCTAGCTGCATCACACAGGCCAGAGAGCCTCATCCAGTGATTTCTGCCTCATCCCCGTAACTTGTGGTTGAGATGCTCGGTTTTATCCGGGACATTCACGCCCTGCCCGTCAGCACGGCCTCTGGGAGCCCTACAGCAGCTAACAAGCTCCATTGCCAGAGTCTCTTGCTTGCCCTGCCCGGGGGTGCTGTATTGCTTTTCTACAGCTCCGTGTCAAGAACCAGCCTCTCCTGTGGTGTTAAGTCAAACGCCCCCCGGCAGTCTAAGGCCTGGTCTCCACTCTACAGTTAGGCCGACAGCGGTAGGTTGGTTGGGGGTGTGAAAAAACCACCCCCCCTGGCCGATGGGGCTCTGCCGACCTCACTCCCGGGCTAGGCACAGCTGGGGGAACGGAGGAACGCTCCGTCGAGGGAGGGGATGTTCCTACAGTGCTGGGGAAACCCGTCCGTGGGGGTGGGCTGCGGCTCTGCTACAGGTTTCTCCCGGCACAGATACAGCGATCTAGCTACGCCCCGTACTGCAGACACACCCTACGTCTGTCACATGACCACCGTTCCCTTCCTCACCCCGATTTGTGATCTCGTCAACCAACAACGTCGGGCCGTTCGACGAAGCCGGCTTGCCATAAAAGCTCGTGTCCTGGCGTTAGTGATGCTCCTGGGGAAGCACCGTCAGCTCAGAGAGGAGCAACACACGGAAACGGGGGGCTGGAGAGCGCGATTGAGGGGAGCTCAGAAACGCTAACCAGTGACCCGCGGGCGCCGAGGAAGGCTGAAGAGCCCTGGCCTGACGTTCTGGATCTCGCCGTCTTCGTCAGCTGCCCCACGTCAGGTGACAGGACAAGATCAGAAATGAGGCGATTCGAAGCAAACTCCGCAACCGCCTCCCTCGGCGCTGGGGGTGGGTTTCGGCAGCTCTCGTGCTATGGACACTGTCAGGCTGGAAGACCAGTGGATCCCGAGGCGTGTTTGCCAAGGGCACGAGGTGGCTGGCGCGCACGTGGTCACCAAACGCTTTAGTGGAACGACCAGATTGCCGGTGATGGACATAAACTGCCCAGCCAGCCCGCTCAGCTTTCGGACCCAGCCAGAGATCGCTCCAGGATCGCTCTGCAAGGAGCCCACGCACCGTTGGGGTTTGCCACGATGATGGTGAAACAAGCCACAGATGCCGAGCTTGGCTGTGACACGTCAAAGGCAGTGGTTTAAATCAGTGGCCCGCGGGGGACCCCTGGGAGTCCGCAGACTATGGCTAAGATTTTCAAAGGGCTCCTGTGGCGGGGCGATGGCTTGGCGCCTCCTGCTGGTCATCCTGGGAATGAGCTCTTCCAGCCCAGAGCACCTTCTGCAGGCCAGTGTCTCGCCTGCTGCTCGCCTGCTCCTGGACCCCGGTGCCCTTTGCCCACCACAGTACCCCCTTGCTCTGGGTCTCCCCTTCCAGGGGAACCCCAACCCCCCTATCCCCACCTTGCCTCAGTGGCTACTGCCAGTCTCCATTTAGGCCCCGCTCCCTGGGGCAGACAGCAGTCTGTACCACTCATCATCGGCAAGGGGGGTTGGACCAGCTGCCTCTGCCTATTCCTGGGCTGCCCCCCTGCAGCCCCAGTACCCTTTTGTGGGCCCTTAACTTGGCCTGCACCTAGGGCTTAGCTAGGCTGGAGCTCCCCAGCTCCCTCTGCCCTTCCCCAGCACTGCTCCACCCTAGGTACCCTGCTCAGCTCCCAGGCAGCCAGGTCCTTCTCTCTCTGAAGCTAGAGAGAGTGTCTGTCTCTGGCCCTCAGCCCTCTTACAGGGTCAGCCGTGGCCTGAGTGGGGCGTGACCCCACCTGTGGCTGCTTCCCCCAATCAGCCTTTCTTTCTCCGCCGCTACAGCCCTCTCCCAGGGCTGTTTTAAGCCCTTCAGGGCAGGAGGGGGGTGACCACCCCGCTACAGGTCCGCACCCCCATACAAAATTTTGCAGGGGTCCGCAATGAAAAAAGGTTGAAAGCGGCTGGGCGAAGGGACAGGAGAACCCAGCCCATGGGACGCACCCAGGAAGAGGAGGAATTAGTTAGGGAGGCGCAGTGGGGGGTGATGAGGATGGAGTGAAGACGTAGGACAGGGGCTTGGACGAGCCGGGGAACCTTCCTGGCAGCCGGATGGGTGCAGCTGTGGAATGGTCTCTCAAGGGAGGGGGCGGAGGCCCCGTTGTTTGGGCCACGGACTGGTGACAGCCCTGGCCAGTTACAACAGGGACCTTGCCTGTCTGCATGGGGTGTGCCCGGTGACCCCCTCTACTGCTCACTGCAGACGTCGTTTTGTGCTGACGGGGTGGCATGACCCAGATTAGCCTCACTGATAGAGCCGGCTCCGCGGAGTGGACAGATCTTTGCTCCCCGCTGCACAGAGCACCCCTGACCCATACCCTCCTCCTGGTGCCAGGGCATCCGTTCAGCCTCCTGCCGCCGGCTGGAGAATTAGTTGAGCGAGCAAAGCTGGGGAGCCGAAGGCAGCATCGCTCAGAGACTCAGCCTGCAGGCCCCACTGCATGGACGGCGCCGGCTGTTCCTCGGCCCTTCTCGCTGGGCACCTCCTCTCGGGCCTGACCCAAGCTCCTCCTGCTGCATGGCCTAAGGAGCCTGAGACGGGCACAGCCCAGGATCCGGGGCACGCTCACGCCCATTCCTCTGGGATGACTGGCCCAGCCCGCAAGCCTCTCGCATGACTCACCCCGGCTGCTGCCTGCGGGATGCTCTGGGTTCATGGCTGATGGACGCACATGGACACAGCGCCACCTCTTGGCCTCAGAGGAGAGCCTGGGCAGCACTCAAGGGTCTGCTCAGGGTCGGCGGGCTGGGGCCGAGCTCTCCTGCAGGGTGGGGACGGGTCAGGGGCCTCAGCAGCGGGGTGGGACCTGCTCCATTTACCCAGCACAGCCAGGGCTGGGCCAGAGATGGCGACGAGGCAGGAAAGGAGCCTTGAAATGAAGAGAGTTGGAGCCAGAGCAAGGGACACCTGAACCACACCCATCCCCACCTGGCCCTGCTCGGTGGGGAAGCCAGTCAGCTCCGGTAGCTGGAGACAAGTCCCCATGAAAGTTGCACGGGGTGGGGGTGGGGAGGTTGATTTGAACAATATTCCAAGGCCCCTGGGGTGAGTGAGGGCAGCCAGGCTAGGGGCAGGATGCCAGGGCCAGAGGGGTGGGGTGAGGGCAGTGGAACGTACAGGGAGAGCCTGGCATGTGGCTTGTGCTGAGCAGAGGGGTCAGTGGGCAGGAGCCAACCTCAGCTAGTGGATCAACAGAGGCCCACTGTGACCAGCTCATCTGACCCTCCCCCCCGCCTAACGCGGGCCAGAGCATGTCCGGGAGTAATTCCTGTCTGAGCGAGAACGGAGCTCGTAGGAAACTAGCCCAGCGGGATTTAAAACAGCACCAGGGATGGAGAATCCACCATGCACCTCAGAAAGTGTTTCTACTGGTTAATTACTCTCACCGCTAAACACTGACACCTTCATTCCCGTCAGACTTTGTCCAGCAGCGGGAACACCCAGGAGTCTCCTTGGAGCCTGACTACAGGCAGAGCTGAGACCCAAACCGGCAGGGGGAGATCGGTGGGGGCAGGAGAGGAGGCCAGGGCTACACACTTGCCTTCCAGTGTCTGTTTTCTCATAGATCTGTAACGCTCGTGTGATCGCTCAGGCCTCATCTACCCCAGGAGCTAGTGGGCAGGGCAGAGGTGGAAGAAGGGGCACTAAGGACAGAGCAGGGCCTAGGGAATGGGACCCCCTAGGCCAGCCGCCCACGAAGGGGCATTAGACAGGGAGCCTGCAGCCCGGGCCCATGCCTGAGCCGCCAGAACCCAGAGCAACACCTGGAGCCCGTAGGCTCGGAAGCACCTGGGCCTGCAGGGTTCGGGCCAGTATCAGAGCCTGGTGACTGGCCACAGGGGACCCCAGCCAGCGCTTGAACAGCTGCAGACAGTAGCATTGCTGTGCCTGGCGCCATCCCACACGCCAGCTCCCGGGAGCCTCCCCAGAGCTTTGTGCTCCTCCCTGCCAGCAGCTCCCCGTCTCCCCCCACTCTCGGTTATGTCTCTTCCTTCCCCAGTGCCCTCAGCCAGCGCCAACCTGGCATGACGAACTCCAGCCACGGGAAACCAGGTTCCTTGTAGCCAGCCCCTGGTCATTGCCCAGTTCAGCTGAGACCACGGCTTACCGCTGCCAGGTCCACTCTACTGCCCCATAGCAGTAACTACACCGCTCCCGCCCCATCCCGAGCGCTGTCGTCATGCCAACCATAGCCCCCAGCATAGACAGCGCTAGGTCAACATCGCCACTGCCCCTGGGGAGGGGGATTAGTGAAGCTGAGGGGAGACGCTCTCCCAGCTGTGGGGTAGCAGCTTCCCTAAAGCCCCACAGCTGTACTAGGGGGGCTGCGCTGCTGCAGGCGAAGACAAGCCCAGAGAGCATCCTTCAGGACCAGGGAAAGCTGGAGGTAAGTAGTTCATACCAGTCATGTGGGTAGCATGGGACTGGGCCCTGCNCGTTCATTCAGGGACTGGACCTGTCCCTCGCCAATGCCCAGTCTATGGGTGTAGCACTGTACCTGCCTGATGTGCCAGGAGAGCGGTGCGAGGGGAGCGAGTTCCCAGCACCAGGGAGGAGAGGATGCTGCAGCCATCTGCATTGCCCAGACCCTGCTCTGCAGCCCCTCTGCAGCCAAAGCATTCAGAGCCCCACCGGGGGGGCTAGCNCTCTTCCCACAGAGGGTCCCCATGCAGGCTACACAGCCAGGGTGCAGGACAGCCGGGCAGAACATCTGCCAACATGAAGTTTTGCCAAGATCTGTCTTGTCACAGCTTCTGGTGGAAAGGGTTGAGGGTATGAAGCTCTCTGATCAGAGGCACCCTGCTGCCCCCCTCCTGCCGCAGCTCCTTGGTAAAGAGCCAGCCCTTCGGACCTTTCCATTCCCAAGGGTTTGCTTTCATCCCCCTGCAGAACAAGAACCAGCTGTGCCTCCTCGGGGCAAGGTCTGAGCTGGTCTATTGCACATCCTTAGTCACTGCATGGGACTCTGCCAGCTGAGCTGTGTTCATTCAGGGACCGGACCTGTCCCTCGCCAGTGCCCAGTCTATGGGTGTAGCATTGTACCTGCCTGGTGTGCCAGGAGAGCGGTGCGAGGAGAGCAAGTTCCCAGCACCAGGGAGGAGAGGATGCTGCAGCCATCTGCATTGCCTAGACCCTGCTCTGCAGCCCCTCTGCAGCCAAAGCATTCAGAGCCCCACCGGGGGGGCTAGCAGGGGCTGGAGCCAGGCCCACATGCACCAATCACACACTACCCCACAGCCACTGTTAGAGCAGAGTGCACAGGCCCAGCTCTCACCTCAGTTTAGGACAAAGGTACCCACCTGCCAGGCAACCGGAGAGCCCTGCGGAGCCTCAGGCTGGGCCCACTTCTAGCTGTGCAGCCCTGGGGACCGAGCAGCAGGACGTTTCTATCAAGGAGGAGACAGGCACAGAGCAGGGCTGGGACAGTTTATTTTGCCAGATTCTCACACACAAGCTGGGAGGTCTCGGTTCCAGACGGTTCCCACCTGCAGCTCAGGGGCACAAGGGTAGGACAGCGAGCCCAGGCATTGCTCTGGTGCTCGGGGCTGGCCCTGGTCATTCGGTCTGNAGCAGAAGGACGTTTCTATCAAGGAGGAGACAGGCACAGAGCAGGGCTGGGACAGTTTATTTTGCCAGATTCTCACACACAAGCTGGGAGGTCTCGGTTCCAGACGGTTCCCACCTGCAGCTCAGGGGCACAAGGGTAGGACAGCGAGCCCAGGCATTGCTCTGGTGCTAGGGGCTGGCCCTGGTCATTCGGTCTCCAGCCAGCGCTGGGAGCAGGGCGTGTAGCCACAGCTAGTCCTGGAGCAGGTTAGTGGCCAGGCAGTCACCACCGGGCAGAGCAGGAGTCTGGCTCCAGACAAGAGCTGGGAGCATCCTGCCAAGCCAGGCAGCGCTTCCCCTTCACCCCGTGCTGAGAGCCAAGCTGGGAAACCAGACCCTGCCCAGAGCCAGGCAGGACAGAGGGGGTGGGACGGCT
Organism: Platysternon megacephalum; assembly: GCA_003942145.1. Taxonomy (NCBI): domain Eukaryota; kingdom Metazoa; phylum Chordata; order Testudines; family Platysternidae; genus Platysternon; species Platysternon megacephalum. The sequence continues at coordinate 455,736 of QXTE01000207.1, read as the reverse complement.
CTGACAGCAGGGGAGTTGAAGGGAGTCTCCCTCCCATGCATCTGCTCCAACTAGACAGCAGAACCCTGCAGCTAGGAGCATAAGGGGTGTGTGGCTGCACATCGGCTCACCCTTAAAGGGCAGGGTGTAGTTGGGGGCGGGGCTGGAGCCCCCTGTGAATGTCCAATCTGCTGAAGCAGAGAGACCAGAGCAGGCTGTGAGCCAGGGCAGGGGACAGCTGTATTTCCAGGGAGCACAGGATGGTAGGGATCAGACAAGGAAGTAGGTAGCTGAGGGCACCATAATTAGAGGGGACCTGCCCTGGAACCTGACAGAATAAATACACCCAGCCAGTGAGTTACAGAGCTCAGATCCCCAGGACGTGGATGGATCTCCCCGCAGAGCCCGCTGGGAGAGAGGAGTGGCAGGAGAACAGACAGTAAGATCAGAGTGACAGTCACAGGGAGGTGTGTGGGGTGTGTGTGGGGGGGAAGACTAATCTGGTTCTATCGAGTCTTGTCAGGGTTAGCAGTAGCCAGACAGAATCCTGACTCTGCTGGCCAGAGCCCAAAATAGGGCAGCAGGGTGAACACACCCTGTGCCCCGCGCAGAAATATTTCCTGTATAAGCCAGTGGGGCTGCCAGAGGCTTCCGGATGCTCAGAGCAGAGACAGGAGAGCAGCCGGCAGCAGCAGCAGGACAGCCCACGGCGCAGGAGAGGCGTCTCTCCCGTTCTGGGCGTAGTACTTGGCCACGGCCACGTTGGGGTTCCCATTGGCAGGGTCGAACCACATCTGGATACAGCGCCCCCCGCCCCGGTGCTCGGTGGTGTATTTGTAGGAGTTGGACCAGATCTTCTTGCACAGGTCCGCCGGCCGGGGGAAGACGTATTTGAACAACTGGCACGTGGAGCCACGGGGGCACCGGTTGGTCCCTGGAGAGGGAGAGAGAGGGCGGCAGTGAGCAAACTGTGGCTGGACTCCCTCTAGCCAGCCTTCCCCATCCCTGGCTGCTAGGCATCCGCCAGTCCCAGGCTATTGGCTGAGCTGGCAACGGCCCAGATGGCTTGTGGGAGAAACAGTCCTTCCCTGTGAGGTGAAGTTCAAGGGCTTGTAGCCACGTCACACCTCCTGGATTTATCCCTGGCTGGCACCTTGATGGGCTGGACAGATGGAGGCTAGTAAGAACGAAGAACCTATCCCAGCTGGGCTCCCTGGGCTACTTTTTCCCCCTACACAATTCTGCCAATGCACCTTAATCCTTCCAGGCCCTCCATCACCCCAGGGTCTGCAGCTTATTTATCCTCATGAACCTCTGAGGTAGGGCAGTGCTCTTCTCCCCAGGACACAAGTGGGAAACTGAGGCACAGACTGAATTAAGGTCACACAGTGAATCTATGGAAGAGCAGTGCTAGCCAATACAGGATCCCAACACTTGGCAAAGCTGCCTTCAGCCTTGGCACTAGCTAATAGAGCTTGTCAAAGGCAAAAATATCTCCAGTCTAGGTCCCAGGCCAGTACAGGTAGCTTCAGGAGCCACTGGGATAGAACACAGTATGCAAGAGAGACGAGACACGAACAGAACAGAGACCAAGCCAAGGAACAGTTACAAACTGGTGGGTTGGGTCTTAGCCATGTGTGGGGAGTTTAGTAACTGGTAAAGCCACGCTGGAAGTGTCGTTAGTTTAAAATCAGCAGCTCTCAACCTTTCCAGACAACTGTACCCCTGTCAAGAGTCTGATTTGCCTCACATACCTCCAAGTGTCACGTCAACTACTTGCTTAGCACATCAGACAAATACACAAGTGTCACAGCACACGTAAAAATTGCCGACTCATTTTTACCATACAATTATAAAAAAAAGTCAATTGGACTATAAATATACACTAGACACTGAAATGCCAGTACAATAGACCAGTATAAACAAGTCACGGGCTGAAGTTTTAGTTTCTATCAACTTCACTAGTGCTTTTTATGTAGCCTGCTGTAAAACTAGACGAGTTGATGTACCCCAAGACGACCTCTGCGTGCCCCCGGGTACATGTACCTCTGTTTGAGAGCCACTGGTTTAACTGCACGATTCCTCCACACACCTTCTGCTAAGGTGCNAGGGAACTGAAGCAGATCGAGTCACAGGCTCTAAGCACTGGGCCATCCTGCCTCTGGGCCCCAGTCGTCGCTCCTCCAGCCTCGGCGCCGGACCCCAGTCGCCGCTCCTCCAGCCTCGGCGCCGGACCCCAGTCGCCGCTCCGCCCACTGAAGGCACATGGGCATTCACAGCACGGATCTCAGAGTCCAGGTCTCCTGCCAGCTCCTTCAGCACCTCACTGGGGAGCCCCATTTTACACCCGCCGGCTCTGTCCCTGGGACTCCACCACTGTGGCTGCCTCCAGGACCCGGAGCCCCTTCGGAGGCAGGGGATACTGGCGAGCAGAAATGGGCATTGCCACAATGCTGTAGAGGGGCATCGCACGCCCAGTCACCTTGGGGAGGAAGACCCCAGAGCCACACAGCCACCTGCTGGGCAGTTCTGCGCACCCAGGAGGCAGATTTCCTGGCCTCCGCTCCAGCACAGGCACCATTGCCACAGCTGGAGATGCCCCAGGTTCACTGGCCACTATGTTCAGTCCAGGGGACGACCCACTCCCCCAGTCTGACCCAGACCAGGGACAGCGCAGAGAACAGAGGAGACGACAGCCCTCACCCCTCACTTCCAGGGTGCTCCTCCCGCAAGCCCCACACCCAGGGTCTGTAGCTAGTCAGAGGGCTGCTGCCATCAAGGGGCAGGGAGAGGTGGGAGCCCCTCCTCCATCTCCTGGGCCTCCAAACCAGCCCTGAACCTGTACAGCGAGATCTGACCCCCTCCCCCACTCCCCCGGCTGCAGCAGACTGGCTCCGCCCTGCAGCACAGAGTGGGGTGGGTTTGCTCTCAGCAGCTCACTGACCTGAGGTCCAGTTCCAGCCCTTGTGCCAGTTCTCTCTGCAGGTGACGGCGTCCTTGCAGGCCTCCCACCACAGCTCACAGTCCTCCTTGCACAGCGGCACGTTGAGGATCCTCTCCCGGCGCCAGCTATTATCCGCCTGCCAGGACACGGGGCAATATCAGCCTCCCCAGGGAGCAGGGGTCAGAGACATGCTCTCCCCCACCCCTGATCTAGCACCACTGAATGGAGCCAGTGCGAGTCCCAGCAGAACCGGGCCCAGTCCCCAGGGGAAGGGAGAGCCTCACAGCAGCCTCCCCGCACACCTGAGCAGCAGCATCCACAGCCCAACAGGCATCTCATGCAGCCCACCCAGGCGACGGGCAGCCAGCTCGGTGTCCAGGGAAGAGATCCTGGATTTATTGCAGAGCCCTGGTCAGGAGCAGCATCTGCGATCTTAGCTGTTGCCTCTGCAGCAAACACGCTGCATGAACCCACCTCACCCCGGGACAGAGGCAGCGTCAGTCCCGCCCCCACCGAGAGACCAGCCAAGCTGGGGGCATTCCCCAGAGCTCAGCATTGGTGCCAGGCTCTCTGGAGTCCTAGACAGCAGGGGGGATGGCAGGACCCCAGGGGCACTGCCTGGGGAGGGAAGATAAAGGAGCCATTCTTCCGTGCAGCCTCAGGACGCTTTGTGGGGATTGTCCTGCCCACATGCAGTGGGCCCTGGCTGGATATGGGGACACCAGCTGCCAGTGGAGAATTGAACCTGGGGCCTTCGGCACAGAAAGCACAAGCCCCAACCGCTCAAGCTGAAGGAGTAACTCCATGTGGTGCTTGAGAGAGTGAAGTTAGGACCTGCCACTAGAGGGAGCCGTGAGCAGACGCACCAAGCCAGCCTTCTCTCCCGCCCGCAGTGCCCAGCCCGAACACCCCCTGACCTGGTCGATCCAGGGCCCCAGGTTGGGCGAGCACTCGTACAGACACGTGTCCTGGATGAAGTGCTGCTTGCACTTCTCTGGCATCACCCCGCAGTGGTTCCAGTTGAAGTTGTACAGGTAGGACTGGTCCTGGTGAGCCCCCGTGCTGGTCTCGGCCGTGCAGCAGGCGTTGTCTTTCCACGGGGCACACTGCGAACACAGCGAGAGACGGGTACGCAGGGGACTCTGGCAGCGCGCCCGGGGGGCAGACAGGATGCTGTGGATGCAGCAGCATCACCGGCCTCTAGTGGTGCCTAGTGGGACTGCTCCAGTATCTCAGCACTGGTAGGGCCATGGCTAAGGACCAGGGATTGAAGGGCAGAGATCCTATTTTGCCAAGTGCTTAGAGATCTTTAAACTACTAAATGCTGTGAANTCAGCACTGGTAGGGCCATGGCTAAGGACCAGGGATTGAAGGGCAGAGATGCTATTTTGCCGAGTGCTTGGAGATCTTTAAACTACTAAATGCTGTGACGTGGGGAAGCTACAGACAGCTCGGTGGCTGCCCCTCCTGCCCACAGTTAAATCATGTTTGATTAGGGCCTCCAGATCTACACCTCCCCCCAATTGTGATCTCCTCTGTGGGATGCTGGGTAAGTGGGGATGGGGGGAAAGGTGCGGAGAGGAGACAGACTGAACTCGTCCAAATGAAAAAGACTCCTAGTGACAAGGCACCACTTCAACATGAGCCTCGAGTTAAGAAACGTGGGACTAGAAATCTGAACTAAATTAGATTGTTGGTAACACGTCTAGCCAGTGAGCAAAATGGGCTGGTCTGGTCTGCCCCCCTGCACTTTTTTTGGGGGGGAGGGTTAAAAAAACACCACACTGCACACACCACCCGCAAACCAGAAGACTGAACATGCAAGGAGTTTGGAGGAAGACCCGACTGACTGCTGGCTGGGAGAGGGGGGAAAGGAAAGGAGGGACATGGCTGCCTCCCCCACCTTCTCCTGCAATCTGCTGGGTCACCTTCCTTGTCCCAATCCCAGAAGATCTTCTTACCAGCCTGGGCTAGACAGCAAGACCCACCTGACATCGCCACCTTCACTGGCTCCAGCTCACTCCTGACTTTGGTTCCTGCTGTCACCCTGCCCCTCCGCTCCCCAGTACGTCACTTTCCTCCTCAACCTTCCGTCTGCTTTCCTCTCTCCCTCCCTTTTGCCTTTGTTTAAGAATCTGGCTTTTCCCACCAAGCACTGCTGGGAGCCTGTGACCAGAAAGGCAGCACCTGGTGGCGATGCAGATTTGCTGGGTTTTGGAGCAGCTGAACAGACCACATGCTGGGCCGGTTTCTCCAGCAGTAAGGTTGCAGAGAGGATAGGCAGCTTCTGTATCTTCTCTGCCCCTGCATGTATTGGTCTGGTTGTCTCTTCTAGGAAATAGGATCTGGAGCTGTTAAGTCAGATCACTTCTATTAACTCCTCCTCTCTCAAAAGCCAGTTCCCGCCATCTCCTATCTGCCAGACAGCAGGGGAGAGACACTGCCTTCTAAAAAACTCTACAGCAAAAGCTACTAGGAAGAAGGAATTTTGTCAAAGTTCAAGCCTTACTCAATATTGAGTTTCAAATGAAGGTTGCCACCTGTCCAGTTTTCACCCAGACAATCTGGGTTTCGGCTTGTGTGTGAAATGGCACCGGACAAGCCCCAACATCTGTTTGGTTTTTAGTTAGCAGGGGGAGAGCAGAGAAGGGGCAAGGCCTCAGGGGTGCAGTTACCAGCCATTAGAAAGGTGGGAACCTGCTTTCAAATGCTGTGTTTTTCCTTCATCTTATTCATATATTTATAATGGTGGCAGTCACCATGGTCCTAAGCAAGCTGAGGTCTTTGTACTGAGAACCCCAAGCCACATTTAAAATTGTTACACAGTGACAGGGCCATGTTAACACCCAGGGGTGCTGGAACAGTTTGTGTAGTGGGGGCGCTGAGAGCCACGGAACCAAACTGTAAATCCTGTGTATGATGGACACCCCGTCAAGCCAGGGGGTCCGGCAGACTCCCCCCACCCCCACCCCACCCCTAGTTCCAGCACCTGTGTTAAAAACCTTTGATACTTGGGCCAGTTTATGCTAGTGAAATTAACAGGGACATAGCCAAGTCCGCCCACAGAATCAGTGGCAGAGCTGGGACAGCAGCGCAGGAGTCCTGGCTCCCCGGCCCGCTGCCTCAGTCCGAGACCTTCCCTAGGGCATCAGCGAGGGCCAGGCCTCTTTTCAGAAGGACGAAGTAGCCCGGTTTGCATGGCTTGCTTTGCTGCTGCCAGAGAACTGGGTCTCCTCGCCAGCCCAAGGACATTCGCACCACGACCCCGCCTGCCTCAGCCTCCTAGGGCTGCGAGAGAAACCCCCAATTCTTGGTGCGTTGCCAACACCTCCAGCTCCCTGCACTGCAGTCCTCCACGGCCCCAGAGAACCCGGGGTACGGAACAAGCCTGCACGGGAAGGGACAGCAGGCCCAGGTGACTCAGTTACTCCTCACCCAAAGCGCCAAGTGGTCGGGGATGGGAC
>QXTE01000207.1:382770-449290 GCA_003942145.1 Platysternon megacephalum | reverse complement strand
GGCGCCCAGCTCCAGCAATGTCTGAGGCTGGGTCTCTCCATCGGCCCCTGGGCATTCCTCCCCCGTGTGTCCCCCGGGCAATTTAATACGGCTCCCCACTCACAGTGCAGTAAGCAGCTTCCTTCCTGCCTGCTCATGCCACGTGGCTGCGGGCCTCTGGGCACCGGGGGTGTGAGATCTGTGTCTATGCACACAAGTGCCCCTGCGGCCAATAGGAAGCTGCGGGGGCAGTACCTGGGGGTAGCAGCACATGGAGCCCCCCCCGGCCCACCCTGCCTAGGAGCCCCAGGTAAGTGCCACCCATGCCCAGAGCCTGCACCCCAATCCCCAGCCCAGGGCCTGCACCCCAGACCTCCTCTCCCCACCCAAACTCCCTCCCAGAGCCTTAGGCAGGTGCAGGGGCAGACTCTGGGCATTCTGGGCACCACCATAATTTATACAAACTTGCCACCCCTGCATGAGAGAGCCCACAAAGCCTCCTGCCCTATAGCAGCTTTTACCCTCTAAACAGCTCACCTAGGCACCAGTGGGGCAGGCACTTCCCCAAACCCTGACCCAGCTTGACTAGTTTACCTTGCAAGGGGCTCTGAGCAGAACTCCCAATGTCTCACCTCAGGGTGTGCTGGTTTCCACCCTAGCTATGAGCTCCCCTCCACCCTACAGCCACCCATGGGTGCATTCATGTCACACCCTTTGTATTAGCCAATGATACAGAACCAGACACTGGCTACTGGTTGCCTCATCTGAGCCTTAGCCAGAGAGTCAGCAGTGACCACTAAGCTGGACCCTGGCCAGCCAACACCACTAACCCCACGAGCAGGGTTCCATGTATGAACCCTAGCATGAGGGGAGACTCCCTGTTAGGTCTTATTTCTTCCCCCTTGGTAGCTCTGTTCTTCCCATAGGGAGTCGGAGGAGGCTAGGTCACAGCTAGCCCTGTCTGGTTACTTCCAGTCACCTAGGAGAGGGTGACCAGACTAGCCAGTTACACACTAACACCACCTTGGGCTGCCTGGATCACAGGCTGCAAGAGCAGACTCACAGCCCAACACATGGGCTCAGGAGACTGACAATCACAGAGTTATTCCTGTTCATTTCAGGTCACTGGACTCTCCACCCCCTGACATGGGGCTTTTACAGGCCTTAGTAAAAGCCCCCGGGGCTAGCTTACAATTTCTATTTGATTATCACTGATCCTCCCTCATCCCCTCTTGTTAAATCTCTTCTCCCCCCCACATTGGACCAAGTGGTTTCCTCCCCCTTCTAGTATTATCCTGTAAACACAAATATAAAGGTTCCACTGCTGCAGTTTTTATAGAAGCAGATCTCCCCTGAAGCACTACCTACACACCCAGTCCAGGAGCAGGGCATACATGGGACACAAAAGTGTTAGAAAGCAAGTCACACCCCTCAAGAAGCAAACAGCAGATACAAAGCTAATCACATTGACACCTGAACACCAGCCAACCCACATCACAACAGAAAAACATGACCTGGCTATACCTTGCTGGGGAAAACCCCTTCATTTCTGCTTCAAGCAAGTGCTCACCACAGCAGACAGGCTTCTGGAGTCGGCTTTAATAGTCAAGTCCTTTAACCACAGGTGTTAACCCCTCCACGCAACCGGGTTAATGAGGCTTAATTGTAACCAGTGCTCGTTACCTGTAAATTAGCAATTTTCCTAACAGCCACAGAGCTCTGTGTGTTTGCTGGAGGGCAGCTTAGTCCCATGTTAAGAAGACAATCAAGCATTTCATCTCAAAGGTGAGATGTCTGACCAAGCCCTGGACAAGGATTACAACATCAGTCCCACCTGCTGGGCAGTCTTTGTCGTAGACTTTTTTTCTTGGCTCTGTAAATTGTGGCAGATAAAGGAGCCATAGAATGCCAAGATTCAGCTGTCTAATCAGCTGGGGCCTCTGTTCTAGCTTGTGTCTGCCATGACCTGGGCAGCCCCAAAGGAGACCAGAGGGCCTTGCTCCGGAGAGGTGCTGGGCTTCGAAGTCCATGAGCGTTGCCGGTGCTCAGCACCGTTCACGTTCATTCCCCACATTTGTAGCCCATGTGGCTGCATCTAAACTCCTATTTTTCTGCCCCCTCTCCCACAGGGGCAGCTCCAAAGAGCCTGTGGCTGATGTCTGGGTCTAGGTGACAAGGAGGCGTAAGCTCCCACTGAAAGAACAATGCTCATGTAGACCAGGCCCATCAGACGTGTTTCAAGGGGGGGTGGTCTTGGGAAGGATGGGAATCAAGATAGGTGGGCCCAGATCCTCACAGGGACTTAGGCATTGCAACACCTAACTTGTAGGTGCCTTGAAAGTCCCTGCTATCCGCACGCCCTGTGTTAGACGTCTAGGCCAGGGCTTCTCACAACACATCTTTTGGAGGCCTCAGAGTGCGGCCACCAGCTCTTGCTGGGGCCATTCTGACAATTTGTCCTAAAATACTGAATGAACTTTAGGAAAAACTCACACCAGCTGCCTGCTCCTCCAGCTTCTTGTCTCCAGACGGGGGCAGGGCCCAACCCCTCCTGGTGGCCCCGGGGGAGGGGCTGCTGCTTTGCCACCCCCCAATCACAGCACGAAAAGCCCCTGGTGGCTGCATTCAGTCATGACCCACGGCGGATTAACGCATGGGTCAATGGGGCCTAATTTGGGGGCTCACGCAGGAGTGCTGGCATTCTGACTCCATCCCCTGCTCCTCCTGTCCTCCCCACCTCTCGGTCCTGCTCCTTCTATTCCCCTTGACGCCCCGGCCACAGTCAGGCTGGAAGACACGGCTGTGGTAGGCAGGGCCAGCTCCAGGCACCAGCTAAAGAAGCAGGTGCTTGGGGCAGCCAATACAAAGGGGCGGCACGTCCGGGTCTTCGGCGGGAATTTGGCGGCGAGTCCCTCAGTCCCTCTCTTCCCCTTTGAGCTGCCGCTGAAGTGCTGCCGAAGAGTGGAGTGGCGCGATTGCGCTGGCGCGGCTTTTTTTTTTTTTTTCCCGCTTGGGGCGGCAGAAAACCTGGAGCCGGCCCTGGTGGTAGGGAGAGTGTATCCCCCCGTCCTCCGCCATGCAGAGATACAGGCGAGCTGCTCACCCGAGCCCCATGTACAGCTGGCCCGAGCCCCCCCTCCCTTCCCCCTGCCCCTCCTCTGCGCGGTGCTGGCCCGAGCCCCCTCTCCCTTCCACCTGCCCCCCCAATGTGGAGCTGGCCCAAGCCCCCTCTCCCTTCCCCCTGCACCTCCCACAGAGCTGGCCTAGGAAAAGGAAATGAGCGAGTTATTTACAAGGCTAAAGCAGGTAACAGAGACACACCAGTGAGTTACAGTCTTAGGTCCCAAAAAGTACTAGAAGTGTCTATAATAAGCCAGCTCTATACATCCTTTAGGGCTAGCCCAAGCTGAACAGTCGGGGGTGCCTTGCTCATGCTTAGAAGTCTTGCCCTCTCCCTGAAGTCCCTGTGTAACTCACACACCTCCTGGGTGTGGGGCGCTGTTCCGTCTAGTGGCACCGAGACCACTTAGAGAGAGAGATTAATGAGTCTGACCTGCAGCCTTAGCTAAGGGCCGTGTGGCTTTTAACTCATGCAGCAGAGGCTCATGCATTTAGCTCCAAAGGTCCCAGGTTCAATCCCACCCGCCGACAACCGGGGGCTGTCAGTGTTACACAAGCAGCACGGGGATCGGGGGCTGTCGGTGTTACACAAGCAGCACGGGAATACAGCAGTTCCCGATGATCGGGGGCTGTTGGTGTTACACAAGCAGCACGGGAAGACAGCAGTTCCCGACGATCGGGGGCTGTCGGTGTTACACAAGCAGCACGGGAAGGCAGCAGTTCCCGACGATCGGGGGCTGTCGGTGTTACACAAGCAGCACGGGAATGCAGATCCTTCTGGTCAGGGAGTTTTATTCCCTTCTCTCAGACTTCAAACTGACTGGACAAGTGTTGGCGTCCGTCTCTTCTTTGGGGGGGTGGGGGAGGGAAATCAACAAAGNCCCCCCCCCCCGTGTGTGTCCCCCGGGCAATTTAATACGGCTCCCCACTCACAGTGCAGTAAGCAGCTTTCTTCCTGCCTGCTCGTGCCACGTGGCTGCGGGCCTCTGGGCACTGGGGGTGTGTGGTCTGGATCTATGCACACAAGCGCCCCTGCGGCCAATAGGAAGCTGCGGGGGCAGTACCTGGGGGTAGCAGCACATGGAGCCCCCCCGGCCCACCCTGCCTAGGAGCCCCAGGTAAGTGCCACCCCTGCCCAGAGCCTGCACCCCAATCCCCAGCCCAGGGCCTGCACCCCAGACCTCCTCCCCCCACCCAAACTCCCTCCCAGAGCCTTAGGCAGGTGCAGGGGCAGACTCTGGGCATTCTGGGCACCACCATAATTTATACAAACTTGCCCGCCCCTGCATGAGAGAGAGCCCACAAAGCCTCCTGCCCTATAGCAGCTTTTACCCTCTAAACAGCTCACCTAGGCACCAGTGGGGCAGGCACTTCCCCAAACCCTGACCCAGCTTGACTAGTTTACCTTGCAAGGGGCTCTGAGCAGAACTCCCAATGTCTCACCTCAGGGTGTGCTGGTTTCCACCCTAGCTATGAGCTCCCCTCCACCCTACAGCCACCCATGGGTGCATTCATGTCACACCCTTTGTATTAGCCAATGATACAGAACCAGACACTGGCTACTGGTTGCCTCATCTGAGCCTTAGCCAGAGAGTCAGCAGTGACCACTAAGCTGGACCCTGGCCAGCCAACACCACTAACCCCACGAGCAGGGTTCCATGTATGAACCCTAGCATGAGGGGAGACTCCCTGTTAGGTCTTATTTCTTCCCCCTTGGTAGCTCTGTTCTTCCCATAGGGAGTCGGAGGAGGCTAGGTCACAGCTAGCCCTGTCTGGTTACTTCCAGTCACCTAGGAGAGGGTGACCAGACTAGCCAGTTACACACTAACACCACCTTGGGCTGCCTGGATCACAGGCTGCAAGAGCAGACTCACAGCCCAACACATGGGCTCAGGAGACTGACAATCACAGAGTTATTCCTGTTCATTTCAGGTCACTGGACTCTCCACCCCCTGACATGGGGCTTTTACAGGCCTTAGTAAAAGCCCCCGGGGCTAGCTTACAATTTCTATTTGATTATCACTGATCCTCCCTCATCCCCTCTTGTTAAATCTCTTCTCCCCCCCACATTGGACCAAGTGGTTTCCTCCCCCTTCTAGTATTATCCTGTAAACACAAATATAAAGGTTCCACTGCTGCAGTTTTTATAGAAGCAGATCTCCCCTGAAGCACTACCTGCACACCCAGTCCAGGAGCAGGGCATACATGGGACACAAAAGTGTTAGAAAGCAAGTCACACCCCTCAAGAAGCAAACAGCAGATACAAAGCTAATCACATTGACACCTGAACACCAGCCAGACCACATCACAACAGAAAAACATGACCTGGCTATACCTTGCTGGGGAAAACCCCTTCATTTCTGCTTCAAGCAAGTGCTCACCACAGCAGACAGGCTTCTGGAGTCGGCTTTAATAGTCAAGTCCTTTAACCACAGGTGTTAACCCCTCCACACAACCGGGTTAATGAGGCTTAATTGTAACCAGTGCTCGTTACCTGTAAATTAGCAATTTTCCTAACAGCCAAAGAGCTCTGTGTGTTTGCTGGAGGGCAGCTTAGTCCCATGTTAAGAAGACAATCAAGCATTTCATCTCAAAGGTGAGATGTCTGACCAAGCCCTGGACAAGGATTACAACATCAGTCCCACCTGCTGGGCAGTCTTTGTCGTAGACTTTTTTTCTTGGCTCTGTAAATTGCGGCAGATAAAGGAGCCATAGAATGCCAAGATTCAGCTGTCTAATCAGCTGGGGCCTCTGTTCTAGCTTGTGTCTGCCATGACCTGGGCAGCCCCAAAGGAGACCAGAGGGCCTTGCTCCGGAGAGGTGCTGGGCTTCGAAGTCCATGAGCGTTGCTGGTGCTCAACACCGTTCACGTTCATTCCCCACATTTGTAGCCCATGTGGCTGCATCTAAACTCCTATTTTTCTGCCCCCTCTCCCACAGAAAACTGTACAAAAATAATGTACAGGTGTCTCTATTCTTTAGTGGACCTAAACAGAATAGAAATCAGGCGCTTTTCACATTCTTGTCTTTTTTCTTGTTGTTTCTTTTGCCTTTTTGGCTGCTTTTTTTTTTTTTTTTTTTTTTTTAAGACTTGCTAGCTACTAAGTCTGCTGTGAAAAGTGATATTAGCAAACATGCAAGTGTCACTTTTCACAGCAGCCTTACTCAGCCCCAACAAACCTGGGGACAAATTAAATCCTGGATGGGGAGGTGGGTAGGGAGGCAGAGGGGACCTGGGGTGATTGTGGGAGGTGGTGAGCTCAGGGCCAGAGTGTGGAGCCGAAAGCCCCACGCCCAGGGGACGGGGCCCGGAGAAGAAGCCTGAAACCCCATGCTTGAAGCTCAGCCTAACCACGTCCGGGAAGGTGGGGAACTCATGAGCTGCCTGATCCTCCAACTTTTGTGTTTCCAGAGGGAGGCAAGGCCCACCACCTGCTGGCAGCCCCGGGGGAGGGGCTGCTGCCCTGCCCCCGCCCGCCAATCACCGCAAGAAAAGCCCTGGGTGGCTGCATTTGAGAAATGGTCTAGACTCCCTATGGAATATAATATATGGAGATATGCCTATCTCATAGAGCTGGAAGGGACCCCGAAGGGTCATCGAGTCCAGCCCCCTGCCTTCACTAGCAGGACCAATTTTTTTGCCCTAGATCCCTAAGCAGCCCCCTCAAGGATTGAAGTCACAACCCTGGGTTTAGCAGGCCAATGCTCAAACCACTGAGCTATCCCTCCCCCTATAACTGGGGAGAGATATGCTGCTGCCTGTGGATGGGATCCACATCGGGTTGTCAACCCTCCGGAGTTGCCCTGGAGTCTCCAGGAATTAAATCTGTCCTGGACGATTAGACCCTGGGCTGAAACCTCCAGGAATACGTCCAACCCAAACTGCCAACCCTGGATCCACAAAAGCCAACGCGGTGACCGGGGAACTGCCTGCGCGAGCCCAGGGGAGATTCCAAGGAGGAGGCTGTGTCCTCGGCCCTGCCCCTCGCATGGAGACAGGGGCTCACTCTGGGTCTAAGGGAGGAGTCGAGCTGGGCTCCGGATCCACAGCCAGGGACCCCTCTCCTGGAGGGGAAGTGCCTAGCGCCACACAAAACAGCCAGGGGGGTGGGGAGGAGGAAGCAGCTGCCTTCCCGTGCGGCGGCTCACCCCAGACCTGGGAAGCTGTGGTTTGATTCCCCCCTTGGCTTGCTGGGGAGAGGAGATGCCTTGTTGTCACGGAGTGTAGGGGAGTCCGGGCCCTGTACCCCTGGCTTCCTGCGATTCACCATAACTCTCAGCCAGCCAGTAAAACAGAAGGTTTATTGAGACGACAGGAACACAGTCCAAAACAGGTCTTGCCAGCACAGACAACAGGATCCCCTTTAAGTAGGTGTATTTAGGGCCCCAGGGAGGCCCCGGCCTCGCTGGGAAGCCTAAGCCCCATCAGGCTCCCTCTTCATTCCTAGCCAGCTTCCAAGAACTGAAAAACCCCTTCCAGGCGTCTCCTTTCTCCCTTCCCCCACGGCTCCTCCCCCAGCCTTTGTCCTTTGTCCGAATTCCCCGTCAAAGGTGTTACCTGGTCTCCAACTCCCCTCCTGGGTTCTCATGTTACATGCTCAGGTATCTCCCTTCCNTGAAAGTCACCAAGTGATTTCCCTTCCCTGAGAAAACCCCTATGGCAATTTGCATTAGTGGCCACTAGGGGGAAGCAGAAGCCACACTAACAACAAAACCCTGAACCTTTCAACTGTCTTTTTTCTGATCCCTTGAGCCAGGAGATGCTGGTTCCAAACTAGTTTTCACTGACCAGATAGTAGAAGCACAGGGTCTGGAACCACCAATCAAGTGTTAACACGGCCAGGGTCTCTATCAGAAAGGATCTGTGAAACTTGTGTAAGTCAGAGTCTTTGTACCAAGGTGCAAGCTCTCCTTCATTCTTCAGAATAAAGCCTCTTTTTCCTGATCTCTGTCTGGTTGTTTTGGCTCTCAGCTAGGCGGACCCGATATTTCGGTAACAGATCCGTTCGTGAAAATATCTAAAGGTTAGCCTTTCACTCAATATAACTGCTAGGGACAAATTTCTCATGGAATTCTCCAACTGCCATTCGGAGGAGAAATAGCTAAACATGAGACATTCATTCCAGATTACTGATAGGGCCAGAATCCCTAAAAATTGGGCCAGAATCCCTAATACACTTTGGCTGCTTCACACTGCATCAGTGTCCCAAAGCAGCCGTAATTAACTAGCCAGTTAAACTGGGTGCACAGCTGTTTATCATCACAGAATGGTGCACAGCAACCAAACAGTACTGGTGAATCTGGCCTGTGGTACTGCAGAAAAACATGACATGATGGTGGCTTTTCCCTAGTTTTGGAAGGTGTCTTATTGGAGCTGTGTCACGGAGTGTGGGGGAGTCCGGGCCCTGTACCCCTGGCTTCCTGCGATTCACCATAACTCTCAGCCAGCCAGTAAAACAGAAGGTTTATTGAGACGACAGGAACACAGTCCAAAACAGGTCTTGCCAGCACAGACAACAGGATCCCCTTTAAGTAGGTCTATTTGGGGCCCCAGGGAGGCCCCGGCCTCGCTGGGAAGCCTAAGCCCCATCAGGCTCCCTCTTCATTCCTAGCCAGCTTCCAAGAACTGAAAAACCCCTTCCAGGCGTCTCCTTTCTCCCTTCCCCCACGGCTCCTCCCCCAGCCTTTGTCCTTTGTCCGAATTCCCCGTCAAAGGTGTTACCTGGTCTCCAACTCCCCTCCTGGGTTCTCATGTTACATGCTCAGGTATCTCCCTTCCCCCATGCAGACAGTCCCAGCCCAGCTCCCCTGCAATCTTCCCCCTCAGTATTCAAATAACACAACAAAACATTCTCACTTCGTCACACTTGTTAAGGCCTCTCTCATAGAATCATAGAATATCAGGGTTGGAAGGGACCTCAGGAGGTATCTAGTCCAACCCCCTGGATTGGTCCTGCTTTGAGCAGGGGGTTGGACTAGATACCTCCTGAGGTCCCTTCCAACCCTGATATTCTATGATTCTATGAGAGAGGCCTTAACAAGGCATCTCCTCTCTCTCCAGAGCACGGCCAAACCCCTGAGCTCTGGGCTAGTTGGAGGCAGGGCTCCTAGGATCTCTCCTGGTGAAGCTGTTCCACTTGGTATTCAGGAGTGACCCCACAGCCCAGTGGGGCGGGCACCCACCGGAGCGAGGGGAACCCCTCTCTGCCAATCCCTTTGCCGTAGCAGGCAGAGAGGAGAACTGAACTAGGGGCTCTGCACATCCCAGGGGGGCATGTTAACCATGGGGCTGAACGGTACCTGGGAAAACACAGCCCCCAGCCTGGTTAATCTGTGTGAGGCTAGCTGTGTTCAGAGCATGGCTGGTGGCTCGGGCCAGGCCTGTCCTGGCTTAGCTCTCCCTGGCTGGAGGATGCCGCTGGGACTTAGGCACGAGATAGGGCGCCTGACAATGGGATTTAGGCACCTCAGTCCCTTTGCGGAGCTGGGCCCTGGGCTCACTTCCTGAGTCAGCCATTGACCGGTTGCATCACCTCGGCCAAAACACTCAGCCTCTCTGAGCCAGACTCCTCCGCTCCGTAGCTGCCTGGGGTGGGACGAACTGTTATTGATAGGGGTGTTATGTTGCCTTGAGGGCCCGGCGATCCAAGGCCATAGTCAGAGACAGTCCCTGCTCCAAAGAGCTTACAGGCTAATTGGGGCAGGGAAGATGAGGTGCCATAATTCACCCCCAGTCAGCTGGCAGACCCAGGACTAGAACCCAGGTCCCCTCGCTGCTATGCTAGTCTCTCTCTGCGCTGCTCTTTGGATGCTGCTTTGAACCCTTTGGAAGGGCTGACTTGGCACAATGGGGAATACCTGAGGCAGCATGGACCAGGGGCAGCTCATGCCAAGATCCCCAGGCCTCACTGACCGCTGACAGATGCACAGCTGGAAACGCGTCCAGCTCACCTGTGTGTGGGCGGGGTTGAAGTAGAGGTGAGGTTGGTAAGAATGTGTTTGGCCTCGATGAAAAGCTGGTAGAACGCTGCCTGTCTTGATCTCACTTATCACATCTGCAGCCCAGGGGATAAAGTTACATGGCGTGTTTGTGTAGCTCACCAAGCAGGAAAGGAGCATTGATTAATGGGCGGTGTTGGTCCTGTGCACAAGGCCCAGTGAAACCAAATGAGCCATTGTGACACATCAAAGGACAAAGACTTTGTTGATTTCCCTCCCCCACCCCCCCAAAGAAGAGACGGACGCCAACACTTGTCCAGTCAGTTTGAAGTCTGAGAGAAGGGAATAAAACTCCCTGACCAGAAGGATCTGCATTCCCGTGCTGCTTGTGTAACACCGACAGCCCCCGATCGTCGGGAACTGCTGCCTTCCCGTGCTGCTTGTGTAACACCGACAGCCCCCGATCGTCGGGAACTGCTGTCTTCCCGTGCTGCTTGTGTAACACCAACAGCCCCCGATCATCGGGAACTGCTGTATTCCCGTGCTGCTTGTGTAACACCGACAGCCCCCGATCCCCGTGCTGCTTGTGTAACACTGACAGCCCCCGGTTGTCGGCGGGTGGGATTGAACCTGGGACCTTTGGAGCTAAATGCATGAGCCTCTGCTGCATGAGTTAAAAGCCACACGGCCCTTAGCTAAGGCTGCAGGTCAGACTCATTAATCTCTCTCTCTAAGTGGTCTCGGTGCCACTAGACGGAACAGCGCCCCACACCCAGGAGGTGTGTGAGTTACACAGGGACTTCAGGGAGAGGGCAAGACTTCTAAGCATGAGCAAGGCACCCCCGACTGTTCAGCTTGGGCTAGCCCTAAAGGATGTATAGAGCTGGCTTATTATAGACACTTCTAGTACTTTTTGGGACCTAAGACTGTAACTCACTGGTGTGTCTCTGTTACCTGCTTTAGCCTTGTAAATAACTCGCTCATTTCCTTTTCCTAGGCCAGCTCTGTGGGAGGTGCAGGGGGAAGGGAGAGGGGGCTTGGGCCAGCTCCACATTGGGGGGGCAGGTGGAAGGGAGAGGGGGCTCGGGCCAGCACCGCGCAGAGGAGGGGCAGGGGGAAGGGAGGGGGGGCTCGGGCCAGCTGTACATGGGGCTCGGGTGAGCAGCTCGCCTGTATCTCTGCATGGCGGAGGACGGGGGGATACACTCTCCCTACCACCAGGGCCGGCTCCAGGTTTTCTGCCGCCCCAAGCGGGAAAAAAAAAAAAAAAGCCGCGCCAGCGCAATCGCGCCACTCCACTCTTCGGCAGCACTTCAGCGGCAGCTCAAAGGGGAAGAGAGGGACTGAGGGACTCGCCGCCAAATTCCCGCCGAAGACCCGGACGTGCCGCCCCTTTGTATTGGCTGCCCCAAGCACCTGCTTCTTTAGCTGGTGCCTGGAGCTGGCCCTGCCTACCACAGCCGTGTCTTCCAGCCTGACTGTGGCCGGGGCGTCAAGGGGAATAGAAGGAGCAGGACCGAGAGGTGGGGAGGACAGGAGGAGCAGGGGATGGAGTCAGAATGCCAGCACTCCTGCGTGAGCCCCCAAATTAGGCCCCATTGACCCATGCGTTAATCCGCCGTGGGTCATGACTGAATGCAGCCACCAGGGGCTTTTCGTGCTGTGATTGGGGGGTGGCAAAGCAGCAGCCCCTCCCCCGGGGCCACCAGGAGGGGTTGGGCCCTGCCCCCGTCTGGAGACAAGAAGCTGGAGGAGCAGGCAGCTGGTGTGAGTTTTTCCTAAAGTTCATTCAGTATTTTAGGACAAATTGTCAGAATGGCCCCAGCAAGAGCTGGTGGCCGCACTCTGAGGCCTCCAAAAGATGTGTTGTGAGAAGCCCTGGCCTAGACGTCTAACACAGGGCGTGCGGATAGCAGGGACTTTCAAGGCACCTACAAGTTAGGTGTTGCAATGCATAAGTCCCTGTGAGGATCTGGGCCCACCTATCTTGATTCCCATCCTTCCCAAGACCACCCCCCCTTGAAACACGTCTGATGGGCCTGGTCTACATGAGCATTGTTCTTTCAGTGGGAGCTTACGCCTCCTTGTCACCTAGACCCAGACATCAGCCACAGGCTCTTTGGAGCTGCCCCTGTGGGAGAGGGGGCAGAAAAATAGGAGTTTAGATGCAGCCACATGGGCTACAAATGTGGGGAATGAACGTGAACGGTGCTGAGCACCGGCAACGCTCATGGACTTCGAAGCCCAGCACCTCTCCGGAGCAAGGCCCTCTGGTCTCCTTTGGGGCTGCCCAGGTCATGGCAGACACAAGCTAGAACAGAGGCCCCAGCTGATTAGACAGCTGAATCTTGGCATTCTATGGCTCCTTTATCTGCCGCAATTTACAGAGCCAAGAAAAAAAGTCTACGACAAAGACTGCCCAGCAGGTGGGACTGATGTTGTAATCCTTGTCCAGGGCTTGGTCAGACATCTCACCTTTGAGATGAAATGCTTGATTGTCTTCTTAACATGGGACTAAGCTGCCCTCCAGCAAACACACAGAGCTCTGTGGCTGTTAGGAAAATTGCTAATTTACAGGTAATGAGCACTGGTTACAATTAAGCCTCATTAACCTGGTTGCGTGGAGGGGTTAACACCTGTGGTTAAAGGACTTGACTATTAAAGCTGACTCCAGAAGCCTGTCTGCTGTGGTGAGCACTTGCTTGAAGCAGAAATGAAGGGGTTTTTCCCAGCAAGGTATAGCCAGGTCATGTTTTTCTGTTGTGATGTGGTCTGGCTGGTGCTCAGGTGTCAATGTGATTAGCTTTGTATCTGCTGTTTGTTCTTGAGGGGTGTGACTTGCTTTCTAACACTAGGCTATGACCCATGCATGCCCTGTTCCTGGACTGGGTGCACAGGTAGTGTTTCAGGGGAGATCTGCTTCTATAAAAACTGCAACAGTGGAGCCTTATATCTGTGGTTTACAGGATAATACTAGAAGGGGGAGGAAACCACTTGGTCCAATGTGAGGAGAGAAGAGATTTAACAAGAGGGCATGAGGGAGGATCAGTGATAATCAAATAGTATAAGGCCTTGTACTAGCTTCCAATTTTTAATGCCCGTAAAAGCCTCATGTCAGGGGTGGAGAGTCCAGTGACCTGAAATGAACAGAAATAACTCTGTGATTGTAAGTTTCCTGTGACCAGGTGTTGGTGGGCTGTGAGTCTGCTCTTGCAGCCTGTGATCCAGGCAGCCCAAGGTTGTGCTAGTGTGTAACTGGCCAGTCTGGTCACCCTGTGCTAGGTGACTGGAAGTAACCAGACAGGGTTGGCTGTGACCTAGCCTCCTCAAACTCCCTGTTGAAGGACCACAGAGCTAACAAAGGGGGGGAAAATACAGCCTAATGGGTCTCCTCTCATGCTATGGTTCATGCATGGAACCCTGCTCATGGGGTTAGTGGAGTTGGCTGGCCAGGGTCAAGCTCAGTGGTCACTGCTGACTCTCTGGATAAAGCTCAGATGAGGCAACCAGTGTCTGGTTCTGTATCATTGGCTAATACAAAGGGTGTGGCATGAATGCACCCATGGGTGGCTGTAGGGTGGAGGGGAGCTCATAGCTAGGGTGGAAACCAGCACACCCTGAGGCGAGACATTGGGAGCTCTGCTCAAAGCATCTTGCAAAGCAATCACCCTGGGGTCAGGGTTTGGAGAAGTGCCTGCCCCAGGTTGCCTAGGTGGGATGTTTAGAGGGTAAAAGCTTCTGTAGAGCAGGAGGCTTTGTGGTTGGTCTCTCTCTCTCTCTCTCTCATGGGTCTCTGCAGAGCACCAGTCTCGGTAGCAGGCCAGCACGGATGCTCTTGGCTGGGGATCCTCTTTGTGTGCTTGGCACTATGCCCCCATTTTGCCCATTCTAATGAAAGCAGCCAGGCCACATCTGGGCAGCTGCACTAACGTGTCTTCTCTTCCACCCCCCTCGCTCTGGTCGCAGGGAGATGGCAGCGCGGTGGGCCGTGCTGGGGCTGTTGGCTGCCTGCGTGGCCAGTGCTGCGAAGGAATCTGTGCTGAACGTGTGCATGGACGCCAAGCACCACAAAACCCAGCCAGGCCCGGAGGGGGCGCTGCATGGCCAGGTACGGTCTCGTCCTGCGTCAGTCCCATCCCCGACCACTTGGCGCTTTGGGTGAGGAGTAACTGAGTCACCTGGGCCTGCCGTCCCTTCCCGTGCAGGCTTGTTCCGTACCCCGGGTTCTCTGGGGCCATGAGGATTGCAGTGCAGGGAGCTGGAGGTGTTGGCAACGCACCAAGAATTGGGGGTTTCTCTCGCAGCCCTAGGAGGCTGAGGCAGGCAGGGTCGTGGTGCCAATGTCCTTGGGCTGGCAAGGAGACCCAGCTCTCTGGCAGCAGCAAAGCAAGCCATGCAAACCGGGCTACTTCGTCCTTCTGAAAAGAGGCCTGGCCCTCGCTGATGCCCTAGGGGAGGTCTCAGACTGAGGCAGAGGGCCGGGGAGCCAGGACTCCTGCGCTGCTGTCCCAGCTCTGCCACTGATTCTGTGGGCGGACTTGGCTATGTTACTGTTAATTTCACTAGCATAAACTGGCCCAAGTATCAAGTGTTAACACAGGTGCTGGAACTAGGGGTGCAGGGCTGGTTCTGCAGCACCCCCTGGCTTGAAGTGGTTTCCATAATATACAGGCCCAAGTATCAAAGGTGTTAACCTGACCCTGTCACTGTCTAGCTCACTGTTTTAAATGTGGTTTGGGGTGCTGAGTACAAACACCTCAGCCTGCTTAGGACCATGGCCTTCCCACTCTTTCCCCCCCCCCCACGCAGCTGTCTGGCAGCCTGGAGATGGTGGTAACAGTCTTGTGGGAAAAGAGGCGTTAATAGAAATGATCTGGCGCTGTTAAGTCTGAGCCCACTTCCTAGAAGACAAAACCAGACCAACACATACAGGGGCCGAAAAAAGACCCGAGAAGATTGGCTATGCAGCTTCTGTGTCTGGTGCTGCCTATCCTCTCTGCAACCTCACTGCTGGAGAAACCGCCCCAGCACATGGTCTGATCAGCTGCTCCAAAACCTGGCAATTCTGCATCTGAACCAGGTGCTGCCTTTCTGGTCACAGGCTCCCAGCAGTGCTGCAGGATACAGGCTTGGTGGGAAAAGCCAGACTCTTTTATTAAACAGAAGGCACCTTGGGGGAGGGGAGAAGACGTGGTGGGGAGTGGAGCAGGTGGTCAGGACTGAGCTGGCGCCAGTGAAGGTGGCAATGTCAGGTGGGTTTCGCTGTCTAGCCCAGGCTGGTAAGAAGATCTCCTGGGATCGGGATGAGGAAGGTGTCCCAGTGGATTGCAGGAGAAGGTGGGGGAGGCAGCCATGTCCAGCCTTTCCTTTTCCCCCCTCTCCCAGCCAGCAGTCGGTCTGATCTTCCTCCCAAAGTCCTTGCGTGGTCTCCCTTTTTGACCCCCACCCCCCAAGGAGTGCTGGGCTTTTTGACCCCCCCAAAAGGAGTGCTGTGCCAGTGTGGCCCATCCTCTCTCTTTGCTCACTGGTTACACGTGTTCCCAATGAACTAATTTAGTTCAGATTTCTAGTCCCATGTTTCTTAACTCGAGGCTCATGTTGAAGTGGTGCCTTGTTACTAGGAAGCTTTTTCATTTGGACAAATTCAGTCTGTCTCCTCTCCGCACCTTTCCCCCCATCCCCACTTACCCAGCATCCCACAGAGGAGATCACAATTGGGGTGGGGGTGGAGGGGGTAGATCTGGAGGCCCTAATCAAACATCATTTATCAGCTCAGTGGCTGCCCCTCCTGCCCCCAGTCTGTAGCTTCCCCACTTCACAGCATTTAGTAGTTTAAAGATCTCCAAGCACTTGGCAAAATAGGATCTCTGCCCTTCAATCCCTGGTCCTTAGCCATGGCCCTACCAGTGCTGAGATACTGGAGCAGTCCCACTAGGCACCACTAGAGGCCGGTGATGCTGCTGCATCCACAGCATCCTGTCTGCCCCCCGGGCGCGCTGCCAGAGTCCCCTGCGTACCCGTCTCTCGCTGTGTTCGCAGTGTGCCCCGTGGAAAGACAACGCCTGCTGCACGGCCGAGACCAGCACGGGGGCTCACCAGGACCAGTCCTACCTGTACAACTTCAACTGGAACCACTGCGGGGTGATGCCAGAGAAGTGCAAGCAGCACTTCATCCAGGACACGTGTCTGTACGAGTGCTCGCCCAACCTGGGGCCCTGGATCGACCAGGTCAGGGGGCGTTTGGGCTGGGCACTGCGGGTGGGAGAGAAGGCTGGCTTGGTGCATGTGCTCACGGCTCCCTCTAGTGGCAGGTCCTAACTTCACTCTCTCAAGCACCACATGGAGTTACTCCTTCAGCCTCAGCGGTTGGGGCTTGTGCTTTCTGTGCCGAAGGCCCCAGGTTAAATTCTCCACTGGCAGCTGGTGTCCCCATATCCAGCCAGGGCCCACTGCATGCGGGCAGGACAATCCCCGCAAAGCGTCCTGAGGCTGCACTGAAGAACGGCTCCTCTATCTTCCCTCCCCAGGCAGTGCCCCTGGGGTCCTGCCATCCCCCCTGCTGTCTAGGACTCCAGAGAGCCTGGCCCCAATGCTGAGCTCTGGGGAATGCCCCCAGCTTGGCTGGTCTCTCGGTGGGGGTGACGCTGCCTCTGTCCCGGGGTGAGGTGGGTTCATGCAGTGTGTTTGCTGCAGAGGCAACAGCTAAGATCGCAGATGCTGCTACTGAACAGGGCTCTGCGATAAATCCAGGATCTCTACCCTGGACACCGAGCTGGCCTGCCCGTCGCCTGGGTGGGCTGCATGAGATGCCTGTTGGGCTGTGGATGCTGCTGCTCAGGTGTGCGGGGAGGCTGCTGTGAGGCTCTCCCTTCCCCTGGGGACTGGGCCCGGTTCTGCTGGGACTCGCACTGGCTCCATTCAGTGGTGCTAGATTGGGGGTGGGGGAGAGCATGTCTCTGACCCCTGCTCCCTGGGGAGGCTGATATTGCCCCATGTCCTGGCAGGCGGATAATAGCTGGCGCCGGGAGAGGATCCTCAACGTGCCGCTGTGCAAGGAGGACTGTGAGCTGTGGTGGGAGGCCTGCAAGGACGCGGTCACCTGCAGAGAGAACTGGCACAAGGGCTGGAACTGGACCTCAGGTCAGTGAGCTGCTGAGAGAAAACCCACCCCACTCTGTGCTGCAGGGCGGAGCCAGGCTGCTGCAGCCTGGGGGGTGGGGGTCAGACCTCGCTGTACAGGTTCAGGGCTGGTTTGGAGGCCCAAGAGATGGAGGAGGGGCTCCCACCTCTCCCTGCCCCTTGATGGCAGCAGCCCTCTGACTAGCTACGGACCCTGGGTGTGGGGCTTGCGGGAGGAGCACCCTGGAAGTGAGGGGTGAGGGCTGTAGTCTCCTCTGTTCTCTGCGCTGTCCCTGGTTTGGGTCAGACTGGGGGAGTGGATCGTCCCCTGGACTGAACATAGTGGCCAGTGAACCTGGGGCATCTCCAGCTGTGGCAATGGTGCCCGTGCTGGAGCGGAGGCCAGGAAATCTGCCTCCTGGGTGCGCAGAACTGCCCAGCGGGTGGCTGTGTGGCTCTGGGGTCTTCCTCCCCAAGGGGACTGGGCGTGCGGTGCCCCTCTACAGCGTTGTGGCAATGCCCATCTCTGCTCGCCAGTATCCCCTGCCTCCGAAGGGGCTCCGGGTCCTGGAGGCGGCCACAGCGGTGGAGTCCCAGGGACCGAGCCGGCGGGTGTAAAATGGGGCTCCCCAGTGACGTGCTGAAGGAGCTGGCAGGAGACCTGGACTCCGAGATCCGTGCTGTGAATGCCCATGTACCTTCAGTGGGCGGAGGAGTGAATGGGGCCCGGCGCCGAGGCTGGAGGGGCGGCGACTGGGGCCCGGCGCCGAGGCTGGAGGGGCCAGTGCTTAGAGCCTGTGACTCGATCTGCTTCAGTTCCCTGCTATTGACTGTAGGGGGTGGCCACTGTCTGACAACACGCGCGGCTCTCAAATGTTCAGGAGGCCAAATAAGCAAACGGAGCCAAGTGTCTGGTCACAACCAATCCTGCACCTTGGCAGGGGTCAGACTAAATCGCCCTTGTGGTTCCTTCTAAAGCCCCCGGTGCAATACAATCTGGCTTTGCAGGAGTGGGTAGGAATGTCCCTTTTCTTGTTTTATGCGACGTGTCCACCTTAGCAGAAGGTGTGTGGAGGAATCGTGCAGTTAAACCAGTGGCTCTCAAACAGGGGTACATGTACCCCGGGGGCATGCAGGGTCTTCTGGGGGTACATCAACTCAACTAGTTTTACAGCAGGCTGCATAAAAAGCACTAGTGAAGTTGGTATAAACTAAAACTTCAGCCTGTGACTTGTTTATACTGGTCTATTGTACTGGCGTGTCAGTGTCTAGTGTATATTTAGAGTCCAATTGACTTTTTTTTTTATAATTGTATGGTAACAATGAGTCGGCAATTTTTACGTGTGCTGTGACACTTGTGTATTTGTCTGATTTGCTAAGCAAGTAGTTGACGTGACACTTGGAGGTATGTGAGGCAAATCAGACTCTTGACAGGGGTACAGTTGTCTGGAAAGGTTGAGAGCCGCTGATTTTAAACTAACGACACTTCCAGCGTGGCTTTACCAGTTACTAAACTCTCCACACATGGCTAAGACCCAACCCACCAGTTTGTAACTGTTCCTTGGCTTGGTGTCTCTGTTCTGTTCGTCTCTCTTGCATACTGTGTTCTGTCCCAGTGGCTCCTGAAGCTACCTGTACCGGCCTGGGACCTAGACTGGAGATATTTTTGCCTTTGACAAGCTCTCTATTAGCTAGTGCCAAGGCTGAAGGCAGCTTTGCCAAGTGTTGGGATCCTGTATTGGCTAGCACTGCTCTTCCATAGATTCACTGTGTGACCTTAATTCAGTCTGTGCCTCAGTTTCCCACTTGTGTCCTGGGGAGAAGAGCACTGCCCTACCTCAGAGGTTCATGAGGATAAATACGCTACAGACCCAGGGGTGATGGAGGGCCTGGAAGGATCAAGGTGCATTGGCAGAGCTGTGGGGGGGGAACCCAGCTGGGCTCCCCTGGGCTAGTAGGTTCCTCATTCTTACTAGCCTCCATCTGTCTGCCCAGCCCATCAGGGTGCCAGCCAGGGATAAATCCAGGAGGTGAGTGACGTGGCTACAAGCCCTTGAACTTCATCTCACAGGGAAGGACTGTTTCTCCCACAAGCCATCTGGGCCGTTGCCAGTAGCCTGGGACTGGCGGATGCCTAGCATCCAGGGATGGGGAAGGCTGGCTAGATGGAGTCCAGCCTCAGCTTGCTCACTGCCACCCTCTCTCTCCCTCTCCAGGGACCAACCGGTGCCCCCGTGGCTCCACGTGCCAGTTGTTCAAATACGTCTTCCCCCGGCCGGCGGACCTGTGCGAGAAGATCTGGTCCAACTCCTACAAATACACCACGGAGCACCGGGGCGGCGGGCGCTGTATCCAGATGTGGTTCGACCCTGCCAACGGGAACCCCAACGTGGCCGTGGCCAAGTACTACGCCCAGAACGGGAGAGACGCCTCTCCTGCGCCGTGGGCTGTCCTGCTGCTGCTGCCGGCTGCTCTCCTGTCCCTGCTCTGAGCAGCCGGAAGCCTCTGGCAGCCCCACTGGCTTATACAGGAAATATTTCTGCGCGGGGCACAGGGTGTGTTCACCCTGCTGCCCTATTTTGGGCTCTGGCCAGCAGAGTCAGGATTCTGTCTGGCTACTGCTAACCCTGACAAGACTCGATAGAACCAGATTAGTCCCCCCCACCCCTCCCCGTGACTGTCCCTCTGTGATCTTATTGTCTGTTCTCGTGCCACGCTCCTATCTCCCAGCGGGCTCTGGGGGGAGATCCCGCCATGTCCCTGGGGATCTGAGCTCTGTCACATGCAGTGACTCACTGGCTGGGTGTATTTATTCTGTCAGGTTCCAGGGCAGGTCCCCTCTAATTATGGTGCCCTCTGTCCTGCCTGGCTCCAGGCAGGGTCTGGTTTCCCAGCTTGGCTCTCAGCACGGGGTGAAGGGGAAGCGCTGCCTGGCTTGGCAGGATGCTCCCAGCTCTTGTCTGGAGCCAGACTCCTGCTCTGCCCGGTGGTGACTGCCTGGCCTCTAACCTGCTCCAGGACTAGCTGTGGCTACAGGCCCTGCTCCCAGCGCTGGCTGCAAACCGAATGAGCAGGGCCAGCCCCGAGCACCAGAGCAATGCCTGGGCTCGCTGTCCTACCCTTGTGCCCCTGAGCTGCCGGTGGGAACCGTCTGGAACCGAGACCTCCCAGCTTGTGTGTGAGAATCTGGCAAAATAAACTGTCCCAGACCTGCTCTGTGCCTGTCTCCTCCTTGATAGAAACGTCCTGCTGCTCGGTCCCCAGGGCTGCACAGCTAGAAGTGGGCCCAGCCTGAGGCTCCGCAGGGCTCTCCGGTTGCCTGGCAGGTGGGTACCTTTGTCCAGTGGCTGTGGGGTAGAGTGTGATCGCTGCATGTGGGCCTGGCTCCAGTCCCTGCTAGCCCCCTAGGTGGGGCTCTGAATGCTTCGACTGCAGAGCAGGGTCTGGGCAATGCAGACAGCTGCAGCATCCTCTCCTCCCTGGTGCTGGGAACTCACTCCCCTCGCTCACATCCCCCCGCACCGCTCTCCTGGCACATCAGGCACGTACAATGCTACACCCATAGACTGGGCATTGGCGAGGGACAGGTCCGGTCCCTGAATGAACACCGCTCAGCTGGCAGAGTCCCATGCAGTGACTAAGGATGTGCAATAGACCAGCTCAGACCTGGTCTAGTGGGGGTCACAGCTGGTTCTGCTGTTCCTGGAACAGAAAGGTCAGAAGGGCTGGTTCTTTCCCCAAGGAGCTGTGCGGGGGCAGCAGGGTGTCTCGGATCAGAGACCTTCACATCCCACCACTTTCCAACAGATGCTGTGTCCAGACAGATCTTGGCAAAACCTCATGGTGGCAGATGTTCTGCCTGGCCCTGCACCTGGGCCATGTAGCCCACCTGGGCCCTCTTTGTGGGAAGATGCAGGGCCCAGTCCCATGCTACCCACATGACTGGTATGAACTACTTACCTCCAGCTTTCCCCACTCCTGAAGGATGCTCTCCAGGCTTGTCTTCACCTGCAGCAGCACAGCCCCCCTAGTGCAGCTGTGGGGCTTTAGGGAAGCTGTTACCCCACAGCTGGGAGAGCGTCTCCCCTCGGCTTCACTAATCCCCCTCCCCAGGGGCAGTGGCGATGTTGACCTAGCGCTGTCTATGTCTATGGTTGGCATGACGACAGCGCTCGGGGTGGGGCGGGAGCGGTGTAGTTATTGCTATGGGGCAGTAGAGTGGACCTGGCAGCGGTAAGCCGTGGTCTCAGCTGAACTGGGCAATGACCAGGGGCTGGCTACAAGGAACCTGGTTTCCTGTGGCTGGAGTTCGTCATGCCAGGTTGGCGCTGGCTGAGGGTGCTAGGGCGGGAAGAGACATAACTGAGAGTGGGGGGAGACGGGGAGCTGCTGGCAGGGAGGAGCACAAAGCTCTGGGGAGACTCCCGGGAGCTGGTGTGTGGAATCTTAGCCATAGTCTGCAGGCCCCCAGGGGTCCCCTGTGAGCCACCGATTGAAACCACTGCCTTTGCCGCGTCACAGCCAAGCTCGGCGTCTGTGGCTCGTTTCACCATCATCGTGGCAAACCCCAAAGGTGCGGGGGCTCCTTGCAGAGCGATCCTGGAGCGATCTCTGGCTGGGTCCGAAAGCTGATCGGGCTGGCTGGGCAGTTTGTCAATCACCGGCAATCTGGTCGTTCCACTAAAGCGTTTGGTGACCACGTGCGCGCCAGCCACCTAGTGCCCTTGGCAAACACGCCTTGGGATCCGCTGCTCTTCCAGCCTGACAGTGTCCATAGCAAGAGAGCTGCCGAAAACCCCCCAGCGCCGAGGGAGGCAGTTGTGGAGTTTGCTTCGTGGGGCAGCTGACGAAGACGGCGAGATCCGGCACGTCAGGCCAGGGCTCTTCAGCCTTCCCCGGCGCCCGCGGGTCACTGGTTAGCGTTTCTGAGCTCCCCTCAAGCGCGCTCTCCAGCCCCCCGTTTCCATGTGTTGCTCCTCTCTGAGCTGATGGCGCATCCCCAGGAGCGTCACTAAGGCCAGGACACGAGCTTTTATGGCAAGCCGGCTTCGTCGAACGGCCCGACGTTGTTGTTTGACGAGATCACAAATCGGGGTGAGGAAGGGAATGCTGGTCATGTGACAGACGTAGGGTGTGTCTGCAGTACGGGGCGTAGCTAGATTGCTGTATCTGTGCCGGGAGAAACCTGTAGCAGAGCCGCAGCCCACCCCCACGGACGGGTTTCCCCAGCACTGTAGGAACACCCCCTCCCTCAACGGAGCGTTCCTCCGTTCCCCCAGCTGTGCCTAGCCCGGGAGTGAGGGCGGCAGAGCCCCAGCGGCCAGGGGGGTGGTTTTTTCACACCCCCAACCAACCTACCGCTGTCGGCCTAATTGTGGAGTGGAGACCAGGCCTTAGACTGCCGGGGGGCGTTTGACTTAACACCACAGGAGAGGCTGGTTCTTGACACGGAGCTGTAGAAAAGCAATACAGCACCCCCGGGCAGGGCAAGCAAGAGACTCTGGCAATGGAGCTTGTTAGCTGCTGTAGGGCTCCCAGAGGCCGTGCTGACGGGCAGGGCGTGAATGGCCGGGGGGAGCGGCGAGCAGGTGACTGGTGAGCCGGTGGGAGGGGCGAGGAGGCGGGTGGCGGGAACGGTGAGCAGGTGGGTGGCGGGAGCAGCCAGCAGGTTGCCCATGAGCAGGTGGTCGGTGGGAGCGGCGAGGAGGCGGGAACGGTGAGCAGGTGGGTGGCGGGAGCAGCCAGCAGGTTGCCCATGAGCAGGTGGTCGGTGGGAGCGGCGAGGAGGCGGGAATGGTGAGCAGGCATGTGGCGGGAGTGGGAAGCAGACGAGCCAGAGCATGAGGCAGAAGACCGATGAGGCAGAGGACACTGCCCCACGCACTCTGGGGTGGGTGTCCTGCTCACTGTTTTAGGATTATGAATCCTGCGTCTGGCATTTTTCCTAATGAATGTTGGGTGACTTCCCTCCTTCCATTAAAAGTTTCTATCCTACACTCAGACTCTGTGCTTGCGAGAGGGGAAGTTTTGCCTCCCAGAGGCACCCGGGGTGGTGTGTAATTTTCCCAGGTTACTGGGTGGGGGCTCGAGCCGGTTCTGTGTTGTGTCAATGGAAAGAAATCCCTAGATACTGAACCCGGCCCTGGTTGCTGCTGGCTCCTCTTGGCAGAAATGTTACATATTGATACTGACGTTGCGCTGCCCCGACGTGGGAGAGTGTGTCTCTGTGATGGCCCATTCCAGCTGCAGGGAGTCGTGACCCTGCCCTGGCTAGCCAGGGATGTAATGCCTGGGCTCCAGCCGGGAAACCCTCAGAGACCATTGCAAACCTTGGCACCACTTGGAGGTGAAAATGGGACATTACAACACACAGGGGATCGCCCTGCCTAGGAACAGAGACCAAAGGCTGTTCCACTATAACACGGCGGGTGGTCCCGATCCTTTCACGAAGGATGGAGACCTCTTGAGGGGTGGGGGTGTTCTCATGAAAAATTGGATCCTGGCTCCTGTGAAGCCAGCCGGCTCCGCAACACACTGAGCGGTGAGGGGGAAACCTACTGTATTCGCTAGGCAGGGGAACTAGCGATACGTGTAGGCCCAGGTTCGTGTTTCAGGAGTTTGTTTTATCTGGGAACCGTTTGTTTCCAGGGCTCTCGCTCGTTTCCAGTAGAATCTCTATATTTGCTTAAACAAACCTTCCTTTGTTTGCTGACAGGCGCTGTGCGGTTTACAGGAGCGGTGATTAACGGGGGGGTGCACTGCTCCTTGGGGGGCAGGAGAGGCGGGATTTCTGTGAGGAGCCAGTGCCAGGGAGTGGCTATCACAGGGGAACGATCCAAAGGGACTCGGGGCCTGGGGTGCCCCCAGTGTTACCCAGAACAGGGCCCGAGAAGGGTGTAAACCCCCGGGGAAAACTGATCACTCTTCTCCCCAGTTCAAGAGGAGGGAAGGATTTAAAGGTAAACCAGGCTCTGACTCTTATAGAGGAGCTCCTAGGGGCCCAGAGGGCAGGAGTTCTCACCCCAAGCATAAACAGGTTACATGCTATCACTGTGGTGTGCTTGGCCACATGAGATCAGATTGCCCGACCCTGAAGGGCAGCCCAAAACCAGCAACCCCAAAAGCCACAGTAAATGCCAACTCCATTACCCTGAGCACCCAGGCTGAGACAAGCCACAACAGCGCCACCTTGAGTCCAGGTTCAAGCAGAGCAGTGGCTAATGCCAACCCCATCGTCTCCAGCGGTATGGGAGGAGGGGATGAGCTCACCAGTTATGTCAGGACTGAGGCATGGCAAGGGAGTGAGAGGTTTATTAAGGAGGCAACGGTCAATGGTGTTGAATGCACGGGTTGGCGAGATACTGGCTCTGATGTGACTATAGTTAAGGGACATCTGGTGAAGCCAGAGGACATGTTGCCAGGGGAGTATGTAACGATAGTGGCACTATCTGAATACTCTGTGGACCTGCCGATGGCTAGAATCCACCTTGAGTGGGATGGCTTTAAAGGGGATGTGAAGGCTGCTGTCCGGGATTTGATTCCGGCTGATGTTTTGGTAGGAAATAACATACTGGAAGTGCCTGGCCAAGTTAAAGTGGTGACCAGGTCAGAGAGAGTTTGGGTCTGTGACAGATACCCTGACTGATGGTAGTGAGGGGGACGGCAAACAGACAGAGAGTGTGTCTCAAGATGGATCAGGCGAGGGTTTGTCTGAAATATCAGCGATGGGTCTGAATTCGAACGAAACCCAGAGCAAATTCATTGTGGCCCAGCAGAGTGATGCNCCCACCTGTGTGGTAATTGCTCCCCAAGATCCCATATACCTGCTGGCAGGGACACCTGAGAGTTACCGCAATGATTTGTTGAAGTTGGCTCATGATGGTCCATTTGCAGGACATCTGGGTATAGGCAAAATGTGTGACAGGCTAGAGCAAAATTTCTACTGGCGTCACCTCTTTAGGTCAGTGAGAGATTACTGCAGGAGCTGTGAGCTGTGCCAGAAGCGTAAGGGGTTAAGGGGGCCTAGCAAGGTGCCCCTCCAGCCTCTGCCTATTAGTGGGGAGGCTTTTGCCAGAGTGTTGCCGGCACAGGGTGCCCGAGGAAAGCAACAGCGGGGGTTCGTTGCCCGGTGTGCTTCGCGCCAATGAACACACCAGGGTGGAGAAGCAAACAAAGTTTATTTGAGATCTCAAAGCAGTGCAAGGAGACCAGCCCGTCTCAGATCAAGCACACAGACACAAGCGGTTTTTCCCTTTTTAAACCCAAGCTGTTTTAGCTTCCCCTCCCCCTTCCTTCCCACCCTCCCCCTTCCTTCTCTTCTAGCAGTTACAATAGCAGCTTGTTAGGAATTTTCCCTACTGCAGGCAGGTTATCTTGTCCTTCAGTGGGAAGCATGTAGGCCTCCCCCCTTATCTCTACCGCTTTAGACGGGTTTGAGCTGTGTTACAACTGAGAGCTGACTGTTACACATCCATTCTCTATTGCTGGCTTGTTAGGTCGATTAAAGTTCAAACATGGAGGAACTTTGGCTCATTAGGCCTAGAGCAGGAAGGCTTCATCGACTCTCGTAGTCTTCTTCCACCCCCCCAGTTACCTAGGGTGATGCCTAGTGACACCAACAACTCCCTCCTTTGAGAATACTCAAAAGGCACCAGCTTGAGTTTTCTCATACTCTTTGGAGAGAAATGTGTTTAGTTCCAGAGGAAGGGCTGCCTCAGCAATTACATGCATAGGGACTTTGGAGGGAGGCGAGGCACAAAACCTATTAATGCCGGCTTTACAGCAAACAAAAAGTAAGAAAATAAAAAAACATAATATTGCCCCTGTGGCAAAGAGTAACACTGTGGCAGACCCTGGACCTGAACCCATTCTGGGCAGGTGACCCTAGGGCCTAACAATTACAATTCCCCAAATACCCACAAAATAACAATTACCAATAGCAGGCAGATTAAAAACAAAAGGGACCAGGCCACCAGGTTAGGCCGGCCCTGTGAAGATAGACACAACCAACGCTCAGAGCTCTCGCGGGGAGTGCGCTGCGACAGGCCAAAGGGAGCACAGGGCATTCCCAGCAGACCTTATTGTCGCCTGAATAACAGTTTAAGTCCCAGATCGTCGCTGGCAGTCTTTTCCGCAGGCTGGACAGTCCACCGTTCAGGAGTGGGCACTGCTTTTACACGAGAGTGATGGATCCAGTTCTTGTGTCCCTCAACCTTTGCTGCTGGGTGGGAGATCAGCAGGACGGCGTAGGGTCCCTTCCACTTCTCTTGGAGAGGCTCGTCCTTCCACGTACGAACGAGAACGGAGTCACCGGGCTGCAGGGAGTGGACAGGGGCATCCAGCGGGAANGTGTGGGAGATCAGCAGGACGGCGTAGGGTCCCTTCCACTTCTCTTGGAGAGGCTCGTCCTTCCAGGTCCGAACGAGAACGGAGTCACCAGGCTGCAGGGAGTGGACAGGGGCATCCAGCGGGAGAGGCTGCAAATCTTTGGTATACCTGTGGAGAGAACAGAGAACAGCAGACAGAGAGCACATATACTGAGATAAAAAGCCACAGCCTATCTCCCACTCCCCTAGCAGAACCGGTGTACCGTTCATAGGCCATGCCCTTCCAAACATCATCTCAAAGGGACTAAGCCCTAACCTGCCCTTAGGGAGAGCGCGAACTCGGAGCAAAACTAGGGGTAAGGCATCAGGCCACCGAAGGGAAGCCTCCTGGCAGACCTTTGAGAGGTGTCGCTTCAGGGTCTGATTTGTACGTTCCACTACTCCGCTGGCTTGTGGTCGCCACGGGGTGTGGAGCTTCCAGGGGATCTGTAGGGCATCCGCTATCTGCTGAACGACTTGAGATGTGAAGTGCGTTCCATTGTCGGATTCCATCCACTGGGGGAGGCCGAAGCGGGGAATGATTTCCTTGACAAATTTGAGAGCCACCGTTTTGGCAGTGTTGTTACGGCATGGGAAGGCTTCAGGCCATCCGCTGAATCGATCCACCAAGACGAGGAGGTATCTGAACCCTTGGGTTCGGGGGAACTCAGTAAAATCTATTTGCCAAACCAGTCCCGGACCCGGGGTGGGTTCCAGAGTAGCCGGTGGCACTGAAAGTCCCAGTCGGGGGTTGTTCTTTTGGCAAACTAAGCATTCGGCCTGTACCTGGGAGGCCAGGGGTCAGAGTCCTGAGGTCAGGAAATATTTACCCATCAGTTGGGTAAGGGCCTCCCTGCCTGCGTGAGTAGTTTGATGCAGTTTCTGTAGTACTGGCGGTATTAGATTCTTTGGTAGGAGGATTTTTTCCTTCCGTGGAGTGGAGCCATCCCTCCTTTTCCTGGAGCCCGAGCTTGTCAATCAGTTTCCTCTCTTCACTAGAGTACTGAGGGGCCGGGAGCTCCCCCACTGATGGGATGAGGGCATGCATAGGGACATCTTCAGCTTCCAGTGGTTCCAGGGTAGCAGCTTGCTTGGCCTCCCTATCCGCCCTGGCATTACTCCTGGCCACATCTCGATCTTCTCTTTGATGAGCCTTGCAATGCACCAATGCACCACGGCTACCGCTGAGGGGAGCTGCACCGCTTCTAAAAGCCGGAGAATTTGAAGCCCATGCTTGACCGGAGAGCCTTGGGCCGTCAGCATTCCTCTCTGCTTCCACAGACCTGCATGAGTGTGCAGCACTCCAAAAGCATCCCTGGAATCAGTAAAAATTGCCCAGCTGGCAAACCCTTTGCTTCCACGGTTTCGTGGCGAGTTACAACAGCATAGCCCGCCCTCCTTTGTCCGTTTGTAACCGTGCTACTGCCGTCGGCGTACCACTCGGTCTGCATTAGGGAGCGGTTGATCTTTTAAGTCCGGGCGGCTGGAGTATTGGGCATCTATGACCTCCAAGCAGTCGTGTTCCTGCTCCTCTGTCTCCGGTAACAGGGTAGCTGGGTTGAGGGAGGGACAGGTCTGTAAGGTAACTTCAGGATTTTCTACAAGTTTTGCCTGATACCGAGCAACTCGCACCTGTGTAAGCCAGAGACCACCTTTAGTATCCAGCAGGGCTTGGACCATATGGGGAGTATACACTTGCACAATTCCCCCCAGTGTCAGTTTCTCTGCTTCCCCAAGCACTAGGGCAGTTGCTGCGCCCGCCCGCAAACACGCCGGCCACCCCTTTGCAACCTGATCCAGTTGTTTAGAGAAGTAGGCCACAGGACGCTTCCAGGTGCCTAATAACTGAGTAAGCACTCCCAGGGCCACCCCTTTTCGCTCATGTACGTACAGTTGAAAGGGCTTAGAGAGGTCTGGCAGACCCAGGGCTGGGGCTTCCATCAGCTTCCTTTTTAACACCTTAAATGCCTTGTCGGCTTCTGAGGACCAGTGAAAGGGGTCGTGATCCGCTCCTTTAACACAGTCATACAGGGGTCTAGCCCACAGTCCAAACTCTGGGATCCATATTCTGCAGAAGCCTGCCATGCCCAGAAACGCCCTGAGCCGTTTACGATTACTTGGGAGAGGAATTTGGCAGATAGCGTCTTTCCTTTCGTTTGAGAGCTAGCGCTCCCCCTGCCTTATGTGAAACCCTAAGTACTGTACTTCTGGGAGGGCGATCTGAGCCTTGCTCCGTGCTACTCGATATCCTCAGAGCCCAACACAGTTCAGGAGGCTCACAGTGGCTTAAGGCAAGGGGTTAGACCCACAGTGGCAATTAACAAGTCATCTACGTACTGTAGGAGGAGGACCCTGTCCTCATTGTCCCACTCCTCCAAGTCTCTGGCCAGGGCTTGTCCAAAAAGGGTGGGGGAATTTTTGAATCCCTGGGCCAACACTGTCCAGCAAAGCTGCTTCTTCACCCTCTTTTTATCCTCCCATTCAAAAGAGAAAATCTCCTGGGACTGGGTGTCGACTGGAATTGTGAAGAAAGCGTCTTTCAAATCTAGGACTGAGAAGTGGGTGTACTGCCCCCCTATAGAGGCTAACCGCGTATACGGGTTTGGAACAAGGGGGTGTAGAGTCTTAACCCGCTCATTAACCGCCCTCAGGTCCTGGACCAGCCGATATGTGCCATTGGACTTTAGTACAGGCAAGATGGGAGTGTTCCAAGCTGACTGGCATTCTCGAAGCACCCCCGTACTTTAGGAACTGGTCTATAGTCTCCTGCAGTCCCTCTCTGGCTTCCCTTTTGATCAGATACTGTTTAATCTGCACCGGGCTTTTTCCTGGCAGGAGCTGAACCTTGACGGGGGTTTGATGAGTGGCTTTTCCCAGGACCCCCGATGCCCAGACTAGGGGGTATATCTGGTTCTGCCACTCGCTCCACTTCGGGGCTTGCATGGCTGAGGGCTCAGTTGCAAGGGTCATTATCCAGGCATTTTCTGGGGGTAAGCTGAGGGTTATTTCATCCTGTGTGAAATGCAGGGTGGCACCTAAGCAACAAAGCAGATCCCGTCCTAGCAGAGGTGTTGGGCAATCGGGGAGGTACACCAGTTTGTGAGACAGAGTTCTGTTTCCCAAAGCACATGCCGCTGGGGCATACACCGGACACTTGGTTCCTTTCTCTGTGGCACCCACCACAGTGAGGGAATCTGCCACGGGCAGCTGAAGGGGTTGGTTTACGGCGGTTCGTGCCGCTCCAGAGTCTACTAGAAAGTCTATTTCCGAATTTCCCACCCGCATTTTTACTTGGGGTTCCGGGGGCAGGATGGTCCGTCTCCCCTGACACCCCTATTCTTGATCCTCCGCTGCCATCATAGGGGTACCTTTCCTTTCGGGGCACTCATTTTTCCAGTGTCCCTCCTTCCGGCATATGGCACACTGGTTGCGCCCCAGACGCCTTTCCTGTGAGCCAGGGTGCCCACGTCCACGGCCCCTCATTCCCCGGCCCCTTCCACCTTCCTGAAATTTTCCCCTGCCACCGGCTTGTACTGCTGCAACCATCATTTTGACTTGCCTCCTTTCCTTTTCTCCCTCTCTAAGGGTATAAGCCCTATTTGCAGTTTCCAAAATCTGTGCCATGGACATGCCCATCAAATCCTCCTTTTTCTGTAGTTTCCTTTTAATATCAGGGGCGGCACGGCTGGTAAAGATACCCTTTATAGTTGCCTCATCATCGGGGTCTGCGCTAGTATTTTGCCGAATGGCGTCCCGAATGCGCTGCAGGAAAGCAACCGGACTTTCTTTTGCCTCCTGTACT
Source organism: Platysternon megacephalum (assembly GCA_003942145.1). Classification (NCBI taxonomy): domain Eukaryota; kingdom Metazoa; phylum Chordata; order Testudines; family Platysternidae; genus Platysternon; species Platysternon megacephalum. The sequence goes on along the minus strand of QXTE01000207.1, from coordinate 418,966 downwards.
AGCTCATACGGCTTTGCCCAATTGTTATGGCGTACAGCCGAGTGCCGGAGACCATGTAAAAGCAATTCCTTGTAGGAGGTTAGCATAGCCAGATCCGCCCCAACATTAGGGTTCCACCTGGGATCCACTGTGGGAACTGCAGTTTCAGCCAGGGGGCCCCGGCGCCCGTCCCTCTCAAACCGTTTGTGTGCCTCCTCTCGTGCCTTAGCCAGGACCTGACTTCGTTCTACCTCTGATAACAAGGTCCGCAGGAGGGTGTTACAGTCATCCCAGTCAGGCTTGTGGCTAGCTAGACACCCCTCAAAAACCGAGAGGAACTTGCTTGGGTTCGTAGAGAATTCCCCTGCCTGTGCCTTAAAGGCTGCTAGGTCCACCAGGTTAAAAGGCACATGGGTGTAGACCTGCATAGTAGCGGCCGGGCGATTGTCTGTTCCAGGACGGGCTATCCGAGTCTCAGTACTCAACGGATAGAATCCCACCGAGGGGGCAATTTCTGGGACCTGAGGCACCTGGTCTTTATATGGTGGGGGTGTTGGAGCCGAAGGGGACACCGGCTCCACCATTACAACCGGGGAAGGGTTCTGGGGACTAACAATAGTTACTACCGAACCTGTCGGAGTCAAATTACACTCTTGCAAAAGATCTGATCTACCTCTTAACCACATAAACAGCTGTGCATACATATGTTCATTCCATTTACCCGTTCGCCGACAAAACAGGAGTAGTTGAAGGATCATATTATAATTAAGTGATCCCTCCGGTGGCCACCTTTCCTGGTCCTCTAGCTGATATTGAGGCCAGTCTACTGTACAGAACCTTTTCAGTTTACTTTTAGTCAATGGATCCGATTCAAACACTTTCCAGTTCACCAGAATGCATTCTAAGGGCGTACACCGTGCCCTGCCTGCAGTACTCTGTCCCTGCCCCATGGCCTAGGGTGACACTGGGCGTGCCCAGGTCAAAACAGGTAAAGTCCCCACTGGACTGTTCCTACCTTATCCACGGGACTGGTTCCCCACCATCTCCCGCAGTCGCTTCTCCACTACTCGAGCGCGTTGCACCCTTGTGCCCTCCGGGGTCAAACAAACCGCGTCTCCGCCGAGGCCCCCGATGAAGTCACCGGTGCGCGCTGGGCGTCGGTCGTTGCCGCGATCCGTCGGCCGCCGAGAGGGGTCCAGGCAAGGCTAAATTTCGGCCTCGAGCCCACCCAGGAACGCCAAGACTGTTGCCGGCACAGAGTGCCCAAGGAAAGCAGCAGCGGGGTTCGTTGCCCGGTGTGCTTCGCGCCAATGAACACACCAGGGTGGAGAAGCAGACAAAGTTTATTTGAGATCTCAAAGCAGTGCAAGGAGACCAGCCCGTCTCAGATCAAGCACACAGACACAAGCGGTTTTTCCCTTTTAAACCCAAGCTGTTTTAGCTTCCCCCCCCCCTTCCCCCTTCCGTCCCACCCTCCCCCTTCCTTCTCTTCTAGCAGTTACAATAGCAGCTTGTTAGGAATTTTCCCTCCTGCAGGCAGGTTATCTTGTCCTTCAGTGTGTTGCCGGCACAGGGTGCCCCAGGAAAGTAACAGCGGGGTTCGTTACCCGGTGGTGGAGAAGCAAACAAAGTTTATTTGAGATCTCAAAGCGGTGCAAGGAGACTGGCCCGTCTCAGATCAAGCACACAGACACAAACATCAGAGGGGTAGCCGTGTTAGTCTGGATCTGTAAAAGCAGCAAAGAATCCTGTGGCACCTTATAGACCAGGGGTCTCAAACACGCGGCCCGCGGGGCTCTTGCGTGCGGCCCGCCGAGCTCCCCTCCCGCACCCCTCCCCTCCCCTCTGCCTACCCGCGGGATTCCCCTCTGTGGTGCTGCGACGCTGCTTTCAGAGAGCAGCGGCAGCACAGCCCCTTCGGGCGGGGGGAGGGGGAAGAAGGCAGAGGACTCCTCCTTCCAGGCACCGCCCCCCGCAGCTCCCATTGGCCGGGAACAGGGAACCGCGGCCAATGGGAGCTTTGTGGGAGGTACCTGGAGGAGTGGCAAGAGCAGCACATGGCTGCAACCCGGAGCCCCTCCCCCTCCCCCAGGGGCTGCAGGAACAGGGTTCCAGCTGCTTCCTGGAAGGGAGCAGCGCCGGGGGACAGGGCAGGCAAGGAGCCTGCCCTGGCCCCGGTGCGCGCTGCTGCCACCCCGGAGCCGCTCTAGGTAAGCGGTGCCGGGCTGGAGCTCGCTCCCTGAACCCCTCCTGCACCCCAACTCCTTGCCTGAGCCCCCTGCCGCACCCCGCACCCGTCCCGCACCCCAACCCCTTTCCTGAGCCCCCTGCTGCACCCCACACCCCTCCCGCACCCGAACCCCCTGCCCCGAGCCCCCTGCCACATCCCGCACCCCAACCCCCTGCCCCGAGCCCCCTGCTGCACCCTGCACCCCGACCCCCTGCCGCACCCCTCACCCTCTTGCACCCCACACACCAACTCCCTGTCCTGAGCCCCCGTTGCACCCTGCACACCTCCTGCACCCCCTGGGGGCAGCGTTGGGTGGGGACTTCGGGAAGGGGTTTGAATGGGGCGGGGAGAGGTGGGGAAGGGGTGGGGCCTAATGGAAGGGGTGGGGTGGGGGCGGGGCCAGAGGCAGCGAGGGGCGTGTCAGTGATGCGGCCCTCGGGTCAATGCACTGGTCCTCATGTGGCCCTCGTGGTCATTTGAGTTTGAGACCCCTGTTATAGACTAACAGAGGTTTTACCCACGAAAGCTCATGCTGCAAAACCTCTGTTAGTCTATAAGGTGCCACAGGATTCTTTGCTGCTTTTACAGACACAAACAGTTTCTCTCTTTTTATACTTTACTCTAGCTAAGTTCTTCCCTTTCCCCCCCNCCCCCCCCCCGCCCTCCCCCCTCTCCCCCTCCCTTCCCTTATAGCAGTTACATTCAGCAGGTAGTAAATACCTTTAGGCAGTTAAGTCATTATTCAGGACTAGATCATTAGCAAAGACAGTTCTTTGATGTGCTATCTTGTCCCTATCTCTTTGAACTGTTATCTCCCCCTGAGCCAGAGACCTGCAGGCCATATAATTACCGCTTGGAACCGGCAACTGTCACGGGGGAGTCCCGGGCGATGCTCTGGAACTGCTCCCCACAAAGCCAGTCAGGACTTTGGGGAGCCTCCTCTCCCTCGGAGCAGACTGTCTTCAGGGCAAGAAGCTCACACGATTTCACCTCCTGGGTCTCTCCTTGGAGCATTCAGCATATGCCCCTCCGTGCGCTTCCCACAGCGAGTCTGCCCAGGCGGGGTCCTGGGGAAGCCAGAGGTCCTGGACCCCCACTTCGCAGTCAGACGTGACTCTCAGCCAGCCGGTAAAACAGAGGTTTATTAGATGACAGGAACACGGTCTAAACCAGGTCTTGCAGGTACAGACAACAGGACCCCCTCAGTTAGGTCCATCTTGGGACCCCACGGGGGGCCAGAGCCCCGTCTGGCACCCCTCAGTTTCCCCAGCCAGCTCCAAACTGAAAACCCCCTCCAGCCCCTCCTCCTCTGGGCTTTGTCTCTTTCCTGGGCTAGGAGGTCACCTGATCTCTTTGTCTCCAACACCTTCAGTTGGCACCTTTGCAGAGGAGGGGCCCAGGCCATCAGTTGCCAGGAGACAAAGTGTCAGGCATTTATGTACACTGGCCCTTCCCTCTGCAACAACCACACACCCTTATCCTACCACCTAGATCAGGGGTCTCAAACTCAAATGACCACGAGGACCACATGAGGACTAGTGCATTGGCCCGAGGGCCGCATCACTGACACCCCCCCTCTCGCTGGCCCCCGCCCCCACTCCACCCCTTCCATGAGGCCCCGCCCCTTCCCCATTTCTTCTCCACCTCCTCCCCTGAGCGTGCTCCTCCCCGATCCCTCCTGGAAAGTGCTAAGCTTATACAGAGCATACAGATCAGTGCTGCTCCTACAACAAGTCATTTCCAAGCAGTTTTAATAAAATATATACACTCAGGAATGCACCTCACTCAAAGGACAAAACACGCACTTAGTTAGATTTACTTCAGTTAAAGCCCCCCCACTGCACTGGGCTGCACCACCACTCCACCCCTGCTCGGCCTCTTCCAGGGGTGGCAGGTTTGTAGAAATGTTGGTGGTGCCCAGAACCTCCCCCCCCCAACTCCGCCCCCACCTGCCTAAGGCTTGGGGTGGGGTGGGGGGTCTGGGGTGCAGGCTCCGGGCTGGGGCAGGGGGTGGGGGTGCAGGCTCTGGGATGGAGTTTGGGGATAGGAGGGGGTGCAGGGGTGAGGGCTATGGGGCTGGGGATGAGGGGCTCGGGGCATTGGAGAAGCTCAGGACTAGGGCAGAAGGGCAGGGGAAGGGCAGCCTGCCCTGGCCTTGTGCGGGAAGGGCAGCCTGCCCTGGCCTTGTGGGGAGGGGCACTAGGACCCTGCAGCAGCAGGTGATGCCAGAAGCCGGCAGAGGGGAGAAGAGTCAGCCTGAGCTGCAGGCTCAGGGGCGGTGAGGGGGCAGCAAGTGAGGCTGGGGGACCCTCGGGGGAGGCGGCAGGTGGGGCCGGGAGAGAGGCCCGGCCCCAAACATTGGGGAGCAGCACGCGGGGAGGTTAGCTGCCACATAAAATAACTCGGGGGGGGGGGGCGGGGGTGAGGGGAGGTTGGCAGCGACAGGAAGTAACTGGGGGGAGGGGAGGGGCACAGGGAGCTTGGCAGGCCGCAGGGAAGAGCTCCGCGGGCCGCACGTGTTTGAGACCCCTGACCTAGATACTTAAGAACTGCATAGGGGAAACTGAGGCACTGACACAGTATTCAGATGAAACATTAAGAACATTCCCACTTTGTCACAACTCTTCCCCCTTCGAGACCGAACTGAGCGGGGTCACTTTAGCCAGTGACCTGGGGAAGTTTGAACCCAGCAACGTTCCCATGGATTCCCCATCATCTCTCCCATTCCTTGGTGGGAGTTACACCAGGACATTCCAGTTTCACACCCTCCCATGGGGCTGTTGTGCTTGACGGCGCTTGCAGGCTGCATGTGGGAAGGTTTATGCGGCCCGTACCCTTTTGCCACCCCAATACCCCTGTGGTTTAAACTGGGATTGGGTCTTTTCCCAGCGCTCCAGTTTGGAGGGCTGCAATTTGGGCTCTTTTGGTTAAGAGCCCCTATCTTGACCGTGGCCACCCTCTGAACAGGTGTCTCTGTCCCCAGCAGCTCGGCATCAGCCCCTTGCATTTGACGCCGCCACGTCGGAGGAGAGTGGTCAGTATACACAGTAAAGCGCTGCCCAAATAGATACAGCTGCAGCTTTCTAAGGGCCTGCACCATGGCCAGGCATTTCTTCTCTGGGGCCGCATAGTTCTGCTCCCGGGGCAGCAGTTTCTTGCTCAGGTACCCGATGGGGTGTCTCCCCCCGTTAGCATCGGCTTGCATCAGCACCGTGCCCAGCCCTGCGTCTGAGGCGTCGGAGAACACAGCAAAAGGCTTGGCAAGGTCTGGGTTTACCAGATTTACCAGGCCCTGGATTAGAGTCTCCTTCAGTATAGAGAGAGCCCTCTGGCACTGCTCGGTCCAGACCACCTCGTCTGGCTTACCCCTCTCACATAGCTCAGGGATGGGGGCAGCTAGGTGGCTAATGTGGGGTACCAACCTCCAGTAGCACCCCGCCATCCTGATAAAGGCCTGGACTTGGTTCTTGGTNCCTCCCAGGTCTGGCTAAAGACACATGTGTCATCGATGTACGCCAGGGCCAAGTTCTCCATCCCCCTCAGCTTGTCTAGAATCTCCCCAGGCCTAGGCATGGGGTAGGCATCGGACCCGGTGATGGCTTTAAGCTTCCGGTAGTCCCCACAAAACCAGACCATCCTGTCTTCCTTGGGGACCAGCCCCTCGGGTGAGGCCCATGGGCTGTTGAACGGCTGGATCACATCTAAAGCCAGCATGTCCTTGACCTCTCTCTCCAGGTCCTGGGCTGCTTTCCCAGTGACTCTGAACGGGGAACACCTGATGGGGAGATTGGCTCCCACCTCAGGGAAGAGATCCACCAGGGGGTCTTCCCCCTTCTCCTCCCAATCCTCCCTTTCCAGGTCCATGGGTCCCCTCACTCTCCTCCCATACAGCAGCTCGAAAGGGAAGAACTCTGTGGATTCCTGGGGCACCACCAGCTGCCTCCCGATTCCCCCCAGTTCTACTTCCCCTTGGGGAGCCCATTCCTGGTACAGGAATCCCTTCTCCCACAGGACTCTGTCCCTGCAGCCTTCCCCAAGGGGGTTTGCAGCACGGTGGCCAGCAAGTTCCCTCAGCTTCTCCCAGGAGGGATCCTTCTGCAGCTCGGTCTGGAAATCAGCTGCTGGGGAAGGGAGTGGGACCTGTTCCCTCTCGCTGGCTGGGCCTGGGGGCACAGCCCCCCTGAGCCCGGTCCCTGGTAGCTCCCTCCCTGCTGTGTAATCACTTCCCAGCACCAAGTCTGGACCAGGCAAACCTGGTTGGCAGCCGACTTGCCCTGCCTGGGTGTCCCCCCGCTCAGCTGGGGTCTCAGCTCCCACCATGCTCAACACTGCCCTTGCTGCCCCAATGGGGGTAGGCAGCGAGCTCTCTGCTCTCTTTCCAGCATCAGAGCCAGCGTGAGCCCCCTCTCCAGTGTGCAGGGAGGTGGGGATCATTTCTCCGACACACTCAGCCCCAGGGGTCTGGTTACAGGCAGGCAGGTATCCTGAGCCCAGCAGCCCCTCCCTCCTGCCAGCCAGGTCATTTGCATTTTCACTGACCATTTCCATCTTAGCCAATTGGTTCCCTGGATTCAAATTCAAATCCTCAGCAGTTACAGGAGCGGGGTTTGGATCCTGTCCCAAAGAGACACAGTCACTAGGGTGACCAGACAGCAAGTGTGAAAAATCGGGACGGGGGTGGGGGGTAATAGGAGTCTATATAAGAAAAAGACCCAAAAATCGGGACTGTCCCTATAAACTCGGGACATCTGGTCACCCTAACAGTCACCCCCCAACAGGACCTCACAGCCGATATCCTGGAGAACCCCAACGACCAGCCAGCCCGACCCCTCCTGTGTCTGCACAGGGATCCGGGCCATAGGCAGGGCGAGGGCCTTTATCCCGGGGACCTTCGCCCAGGTCACACAGCCCCTCAGCATCTAGTGAGGCTGCACCACCCGGGGCCTGACAACAGTTCTCTCTGTCCCAGGGTCTCGCCACCCCAGGCATGTCTCCCCATTGACCACCAGCTTCTGCTCCCACTGGGGGTCCGAGGGGCCTGAGCCCAGGAGACTCCACGCAGACATATAGGCTGGGGCCAGGAGTGGGAGCCTGTCCACCACCCCACCCATCTGGCTGACGGCATCTATGGCCATGGGACCCAGCAAGGGAGCTAGATACCGGGGCTTTTCCGCAGGGTCCCCCTGGTTCAAATCGCCAGCCAGCTTGAAGGCCGTGTGTTGGGCATCCACATTCCCCCCCTCCTTAACCAGGGGCAGCAATTTAGTATTGAGGTTCCCTGCGGAACTGGCAGCCCGGGGTCTATCCCCACTCACCCCTGGGAAGTCCCCTATGCCTCTCCGCTCCATCGCCAGTCCATGCTGCTGCTGCTTCTCCTGCAGCTTTTCCTTGGGCTTCTGCTCTCTCTCACGGTCCTCTTGCTCTCTCGGACTCAGCTCCAATCCCATCCGTCTCTGATCCCCTGATGGGGAACCCGATTGTGAAGACCCCCATCTGGTTGGGGACCAGACTCTTGGGGATGCCTGGCTACTGCTCCTGCTGCTTCCAGATCCTCTTGTAGCCCCATCTGGGTCAGGAATCTGCTCCTTAGAGCAGTCCTCGTCCTCCAGCTGCACGATTAACTGGGCCTTGGTGAACTTCCCAATGCGTAACCCTCTCTTTTTGCACAGGATTACAATGTCCTTCTTAAGGAGATGGTGATAGGCCATCACTCCGCTGTTCCAAGTTGCTCTGGACTCACAGGCCTGTGTGCTCTCAGCGCCCCCATGGTTTCCAGGAAGAACCCCTAGTGTGCCAGCCCTTCTCATGGTCACCACCTCTTTGCCAGGGTCGAGCTTCAGACTCCTCTGCCCCTGGGACCGCTAGCTGCAATCCCCAGGGGAACCCTGTTACAGCAAAAGTCCTTCTCTCCCCCAGGGTCGAGCGGCAAGCTCCTCCGCCGCTGAGACTGCTCGCTGCAGTCCTCAGGGGGACCCCATTACTCCAACAGTCCTTCTCGCTGGTCGCACACTCCCAGAGGTTAACCGCCTCCTGAAACCGTCCTTCTCTGAGCCTTCAGCACGCCTGGTCCTCGTTATCCCCCCTTTGTTTTACTGCTCCCCAGTCACTTACTGCAAGAAGCACCATTCACAGGATGCAGTACATCCCACCGCTGCCACCAGTTGTCACGGAGTCCCCGGGCGATGCTCTGGAACTGCTCCCCACAAAGCCAGTCAGGACTCTGGTGAAGTCTCCTCTCCCTCGGAGCAGACTGTCTTCAGGGCAAGAAGCTCACACGGCTTCAGCTCCTGGGTCTGACCTTGGAGCATTCAGCATCCTCTGCCCCTCCGTGCGCTTCCCACAGCGAATCCGCCCTGGCGGGGTCCTGGGGAAGCCAGAGGTCCTGCACACACACCCCACTTCACAGTCAGACGTGACTCTCAGCCAGCCAGTAAAACAGAGGTTTATTAGATGACAGGAACACGGTCCAAAACAGGTCTTGCAGGTACAGACAACAGGACCCCCTCAGCATTTATGTACACTGGCCCTTCCCTCTGCAACAACCACACACCCTTATCCCACCACCTAGATACTTAAGAACTGCATAGGGGAAACTGAGGCACCCACACAGTATTCAGAGGAAACATTAAGAACATTCCCACTTCGTCACAGCAACTGATAACCGGCTGTTTACACATTCCAATGTCTGCATCTGGCTTTTGGGGTCGATTAGAGTTAAAACATGGAGGGACTTTGGTTCACTAGGCTTAAAACAGCAAGGTTATGCCTAGTGACACCAACAAGTGGGAGGCATGTAGGCCTCCCCCCTTATCTCTACCGCTTTAGACGGGTTTGAGCTGTGTTACAACTGAGAGCTGACTGTTACACATCCATTCTCTATTGCTGGCTTGTTAGGTCGATTAAAGTTCAAACATGGAGGAACTTTGGTTCATTAGGCCTAGAGCAGGAAGGCTTCATCCACTCTCGTAGTCTTCTTCCACACACACACCCCGAGTTACCTAGGGTGATGCCTAGTGACACCAACAAGAGTGTCTGTGGATATTGTGGGGCCACTCCCAAAACCGTCCAGAAATGGGAAGAAATACATCCTGGTATTGGTAGATTTTGCTACCAGATATCCTGAGGCTGTAGCGTTGGCTAATATTGAGGCAAAGACAGTGGCAACGGCCTTGTTCTCTATTTTTAGCAAAGTGGGTTTTCCCAAGGAAATATTGTCTAACCGTGGGTCTAACTTTATGTCTGTGGTTTTCAAGCAGTTGTGGGAGTTATGTGGGGTGAAGCACCTGAAAGCTGCCCCCTACCACCCCCAGACTAACGGTCTAGTGAAAAGGTTCAATGGAACCCTGAAGTCGATGTTGAAAATGTATGTGGATAGACGCCAGAATGACTGGGATGTTATGCTGCCGTATCTATTATATGCATACAGGAGTGTGCCCCAATAGTCTACAGCAGGGGCCGGCAACCTTTCAGAAGTGGTGTGCCAAGTCTTCATTTATTCACTCTAATTTAAGGTTTCGCGTGCCAGTAATACATTTTAACATTTTTAGAAGGTCTCTTTCTATAAGTCTATAATATATAACTAAACTATTGTTGTATGTAAAGTAAATAAGGTTTTTAAAATGTTTAAGAAACTTAATATAAAATTAAATTAAAATGCAGAGCCCCCCCGGACGGTGGCCAGGACCCGGGCATTGTGAGTGCCACTGAAAATCAGCTCGCCTGCCGCCTTCAGCACGCGTGCCATAGGTTGCCTACCCCTGGTCTACAGGGTTTGCTCCCTTTGAACTGCTCTATGGGAGACAGGTCCGGGGGGCTCTAGATTTGGTTCGTGACTCGTGGGAAGGTAATGTGAAGAAGACAGCACAGCCAGTGGCTGAGTATGTGGCTCAGTTTAAGGAGAGTTTGCAAGAGATGATGAAGTTGGTTGAGCAGAATCTGAAAGAGCGCCAGAATACTCCGAAAGCCGGGTATGACAGAGATGCTAAGGAGAGAGCATTTGAAATAGGGGACATGGTGTTGGTGCTGGATCCTGTCCAGAAGAACAAGATGAAAGATGTTTGGACTGGACCCATGGAGGTAGTGGAAAGAGTTAATGAGATTATCTATGATGTGAGGAGACCCCAGGGCCGGGGAAGTGTGCAGACAGTGCATGTGAACAGAATGAAGGCTTACCATGCAAGGGAGGTAAAGTCCCCAAAGAGTCTGACTGCACACCAGAGTGCCCACGTGGGTAGAGCTCTGGGGCAGGAGCGCCGCCAGCTTTTGCGGCGCCCTAGGCGGCGGAAGGTCCCGCCCCCGAAATGCCGCCCCCGACAGCGGCGGCGGAAGGTCCCGCCCCCAAAATTCCGCAGACGGCCGGGGCGCCGGTGCCCCCCAAATAGTAGTGCCCTAGGCGACCGCCTAGGTGGCCTAATGGGTTGCGCCGGCCCTGCTCTGGGGGCACGGGCACAAGCTATCGGGGAGCTGCAGCATGTCTCTTAGGGCATCGGGACCCCAGGGTTTGACATCCCAAGAATGGGAGACTAGCTAGGGAGTCTGGACCCCAGGAACGTGCCCAAGAGGCCAGAACTAGAGATAGTGTCTGGACACCAGCAGGAGCCCGTTGGCTTAGAAGCACAATACAGCAGCCTGGAGACTGTACAACCAGGGCCGTCCCAGCTGTAGACACTAGCGTCGCTGTGCAGGCTGCCGTACGGTGGCCGGGAGCTCACATAGACCTTGCCAGCAGTTCCCCTTCCCATCACGCTTCAGCTAAGTTCTTTCTCTGCCTTCCCCGGTCCCATCAGCCAGTGCTCAGCGTAGCCTCGCTGTAATTCTAGCAGAAGGAAACAGCGTTCTTTGTCCCCAGCCGTTGGCCATTCCCCATTCAGCTGCAGCTTGGTCCTTCTGAACGTCTCCTTCCAGATTAGCGAAGGCCAGAGGGCAGTAGCTCCTGAAAGTGATGTAGTCCGCCTCGGACTGGCCCCCACCTCTTTAAACACAGGTAACCCCCAGTACGGCTAGACAGCCCCGGATGCAGGGAGAGCTGGTTGGGACCTTTGCCAATGTGGAATGACATCATACTGGGCAGTTCTGCCAAAGCCAAGGCAGTTTGCTGGTGGTTCTGTTTTGACAGAGTTTGCACCAGGAAGGATTTTGGGGTTCGTGTCTGTCCCGAGAGACCCCACTCAACCCCCTCAGCTGCTTGATCAGACAAGAGCCGTTTTGGTACAACGCCATTTCACCCCGACGGTTCCTGGGTTTTGGTTTCGTTGCCAGGTGGTCTCCGTGCAGAAGTTGTTGCAAAACTGGATGGTTGTCCTCCAGCCAGCCCGGCACACAGGACTGCGGCCCGGCCCAGCCCAGCCCAAGACTGTTTAGCTCAAGCTCCGAACTGCGCGAGGCAGAGCTCCTGAGTAAGGGGGGAAAGCTGACTCACACGGCTATTCCCGAACAACTCCCTTGGTGGGCACGACACTGACCTAGAGCAATGACTCCACTTGGGGAGCAGAGTCGTGATTCTGGAATGGGGTATGCACCCAGGAGCGACGGTGCCACAGCTGTGGTGCCTGCCCCAGCAGACAAGGCCTGACTAGAGAGAAGAGACCCGGGTTTAAACGGGGAGAGTATTTAACCGTTGGCTCCATTTCCCAAGGGGCGTGGTGGATTCTCCGTCACTGGCAATTTTTAAATCCAGACTGGCTGTTCTTCTAAAATATCTTTTCTAGGGATTACTGGGGGACAGGTCTCTGGCCTGGGCTGTACAGGAGGTGAGCCTGGATGATCACACGCGACCCTTATGGATTGGAATCTATGACCTACTTTACTCCATGGGATTAGAACGTGTCACCAGAGGAGGCAGGTGCTTCCTTTACCCAGCTCGGTTTGTGTTTACATTGGCTCAGGGGGAGGTCACTTGCTCTTGGCTAGTTTACGGGTTTAGCATTGTGCAGTCATGTTCCAGGACAGTTGTGGGTGCGTAGGGGAGCAGGGCAGAGTTTATTTCTGCCCCTAGACGGGAGAGAATCCTGCAGGAGTCGGCATTAACCAGACACTCATCTAAAACCCCCAAAGCATGGAGAGGCTGGTTTCCAGAGGACCCCATGTGGTCCCTGCTAACAGTAGTTAGGTGCAGTGTTTGAACCAACTCCGCACTGGCCCGCAGCCGCCGCCCGCTCTCGCTCAGTTTAGACAGAGGGGCCTAACTTCAAGCCAGCTGGTACCTCTGGCTGGGCCCAGCTGTGTCTGCATCGCTGGGACGCAAGCAGCAGCAAGTGTCTGTGTGTCAAGGAAGAGCCGAGCATAGAGAGCAGGGCTGGGAGGGTTTCTTTCTCCAGAGTCACAGACACAAGCTAGAGGGGCTCAGATTTCCAGCAACTCCCCATGGTGGTTCCCCGGGGAGTCTGGCTGGCCCGCGGTGGCCAGCAGGGGGCAGGACTGCGTTCCCAAGCATTGCTCCGGTTCTGCGGGCTGTAGGAACTCTTGGTGTCTGCAGCCGGCGCTGGGAGCATTAGCCATAGCAATGCAGCTACCATGCACTGGCCCAGAGCGGGTCAGAGCCCAATCAGTCACCACAGGGTGCAGAGACTCTGGCTCTGGCCAGGCACTGCCTGCGGCCACGCTGGGCAGCACTTCCAGTTAGTCTTCTGCCAGAGCAGGGGCCGGGAACCGAGACCCCTCCGGGAGCTAGGCTAGGGATGGGCAAGCTCGGACAGAAGAGGAATTGGAGCAGCGGCACAGGAGGAGGGAGAGACCCAATCACACAGCAGAACCAGCCGCTAGGTAGGCAAGGATAGGGGTGGTGATGCCTCTGTGCTCATATGGGGCCCCTCCCCCAAGACTCAAGTCAGCCCCCCCCCTCCGCCACCAAAGCCACAGAGAGGATGGTCTCATGGGCTGAAGCGGAGACACCAGGGCAGGCTGCGAGCCAGGGGAGGAGACACCTGTATTTCCAGGGGGCGCAGGATGGCAGCGAAGGAGACAGAGCAAGGCTGGATGGCCTTGTTCTCCTTGCCATTTTCACCCCCCAAGGCGTCCCAATGCCGCTCCCCTGCACCCTCCTCTCCCCCGCCCAGCCCCAAATATTTGCTGTCTTCCCTTTGGGGTTTCTCCCCCTCTGCACAGTCAAGTGCTAAGACGGTGGCCAATCTTGTCAATGGAGGGCTGAGGGGCACAGGCACTCAGGTGACTGCGGGCACCAGCGTTAGAGGGGACCTGCCCGGCTCTGGTACCCAACAGAGGAAGTGCACCCAGCCAATGAGTCACAGCATGTTACAGAGCTCAGATCCCCAGGGACACGGTCCATGGAGGGATCTCCCCCCAGAGCCCGCTGGAAGAGAGGAGCGTGGCAGGAGAACACTGAGACAATAAAACCATGGAGTGAGTGACGTTCAAGGGCAGGAGAGGATGGGGATAATCTGGTTCTATTGAGTCTTGTCCGGGTTAGAAGCAGCCGGACGGAATCCTGAATCATCTGCCGGCCGGAGCCCAAGGCAGGGCTGCCGGGTGAACACACCCCGTGCCAAGAGAAGAAATATTTCCTGTATAAGCCAGTGGAGCTGCCAGAGTCACAGGCCATAGCTAGGGCGCTTTCAGCCGGACACCAAGCCCTGCTATTTCAAGACCCGAGGACTAGCAGCTTCCGGATGCTCAGAGCAGGGACAGGAGAGCAGCCGGCAGCAGCAGCAGGACAGCCCGCGGCACAGGAGAGGCGTCTCCCCCGTTCTGGGCGTAGTACTTGGCCACGGCCACGTTGGGGTTCCCGTTGGCAGGGTCGAACCACATCTGGATGCAGCGCCCCCCGCCCCGGTGCTCCGTGGTGTATTTGTAGGAGTTGGACCAGATCTTCTCGCACAGGTCCCCCGGCCGGGGGAAGACGTACTTGAATGGCTGGCATATGAAGCCACGGGGGCACCGGTTGGTCCCCGGAGAGGGAGAGAGAGGGCGGCAGTGAGCAAGCTGTGGCTGGACTCCCTCTAGCCAGCCTTCCCCATCCCTGGCTGCTAGGCATCCGCCAGTCCCAGGCTACTGGCTGAGCTGGCAACAGCCCAGCTGGCTTGTGGGAGAAACAGTCCTTCCCTGTGAGGTGAAGTTCAAGGGCTTGTAGCCACGTCACTCACCTCCTGGATTTATCCTAGAGGGGCTGCCTGGGCTCTCACCCCCCTGGGCTGGAGGGACTTGCTTTTGTCTGAGCAAGAAAGATGGACCGTTTAGTGCTAGTAAGAATGAGGCGCCTAGAAGCGCTGGGGCTGGGGCTGGCTTCCTCCCAGAGCTGCACCAGTGCACCTTGATCCTTCTCCTAGGGAGTTCTGCTAACACAACATTCATTGACTCCAAGACCAGACGCAACCACTGTGATCAACGAGTCTGACCTCCTGCACAGCAAGACAGGCCAGAGACCTGCCCCCAAAGAATCCCTAGAGCGGAGCTTTCAGAACAAACAAACAAACAAACAAACAAACAAACAGCCAAGTTTGATTTAAAAATTGCCAGCGATGGAGACTCCATCATGACCCTCAGTAAATTGTTCCAGTGGTTAATTACTCTCACCATTAACAACATCACCTTATTTCTAGCCTGAATGTGTCTAGCTTCACTTCCAGCCATTGGACTGTTAGACCTTTCTCTGCTAGACAGACAAGCCTGTTACTAAATATCTGTTCCCCACGTAGATGCTTCTAGACCGGAATCAAGTTACCCCCTAACCTTCTCTCTATTGAGCTAAACAGATTGAGCTCCTTGAATCTATCCCTACAAGGCAGGTTTTCTAATCCATTCATCAATCTCATGGCTCTTCTTGGAACCCTTTCCAATCAACGTCCTTCTGGAATTGTGGGCACCAGGGCCAAACACAGAGGTGAAATCACCTCTCTGCTCCTACCCAAGATTCCCCTGTTTAAGCATCCCAGGATCACATTAGTCCTTTTGGCCACAGTATCGCTCTGGGAGCTCCTGCTCAGCTGATTATCCATGTCCGTCTATCCGCCTCCCCCCCGCGCCGTTCCCATTCTTTTTCCTGGTCACTGCTTCCCAGGATAGAGTCCCCCACTGCGTGAATACGGCCTACATTCTTTGGGCCTAGGTGTGTCCATTTTGCTGTATTAAAACACACATTGATTGCTTGGGCCCAGCTTAATCGCTCTGTATCAGGGCTCTTGGGTATTTACCACTCCCCCAATTTTTCAGTCATCTGCAAACTTTATCCGGGACGATTTCATTTCTTCCGGGACATTAATAAAAATGTTTAGTAGCATCGGGCCAAGAACCAGTCCTTGCGAGACCCCACTGGGAACACACCCGCTCAGGGATGATTCCCCATTGACAGTTCCATTGTGAGACCTGCCAGTTAGCCGGCTTTTTATCCACGCAACGGGTGCCGGGTTCCCACCCGCTCCCCTCCACCGTCCGAACCCCACTGGGGCTGGCACAGAGACCAGATGAGACGACAGCCCCCAGTACTGCTCTCCGGATCCCAGCCCTCAGTCTGTAGCCAGTCAGGGGGCTGCTGTCGTCAAGGGCAGGGAGAAATATGAGTCCCTCTTCCAATCAGAAGCACCTGAACCCACACGGCAAGGTGTGACCCCCATCCTCCAGCCAGGGGCCCTTGCTCCAGCCACCCCCCAGGCTGCAGCAGCCTGGCTCTGCCCTGCAGCGCACTTAGGGTGTCCAACTTTCTAATCGCTCAACAAGACTGAACACCCCTGCCCTCCCCTGCCCCGCCCCTTCTCCAAGGCCCTGCCCCCTGCTTGCTCCATCCCCCCTCCCTCCGTTGCTCGCCCTCCCCTACCCTCACTCACTTTCACCGGGCTGGGGCAGGGTTTGGGGTATGGGAGGGGGGTGAGGGCTCCGGCTGGGGGTGCGGACTCTGGGGTGAGGCTGGGGATGAGGGGTGCAGGGGGGGCTCAGGGCTGGGGTAGGGGGTTGGGGCGTGGGAGGGGCACGTGGTCCCGGTGGTGCTTACCGCAGCTCCCAAGAAGTGGCCACCTGGTCCCTGCAGCCCCTAGGCTCATGGGCAGCCAGGGAGGCTCCGCGCGCTGCCCTCACGCCTGCAGGTCCCGCCCCCACAGCTCCCATTGGTCGCAGTTCCCGGCCAATGGGAGCTGCGGAGCCAGCACTCAGGGTGTGGGCAGCCCATGTGCCTAGGGGCCACAGGGACCTGGCGGCTGCTTCCGGGAGCCGCCTGGAACAGGGGCAGGTAGTGAGGACTTTTAACGGCCCGGTCGGCCGTGCTGACTGGAGCCGCCGGGGCCCTTTTCAACCGGACGAAAACCGGATGCCTGGCAACCCCAGGTGCGCTGAGTGCGGTGGGTTTTCTCTCAGCGGCTCACTGACCTGAGGTCCAGTTCCAGCCCTTGTGCCAGTTCTCTTTGCAGGTGATGGCGTCCTTGCAGTCCTCCCACCACAGCTCACAGTCCTCCTTGCACAGCGGCACGTTGAGGATCCTCTCCCGGCGCCAGCTGGTATCCGCCTGCCAGGACACGGACCTGTGAGCATCAGGGGGCAGCTCTGGGCCGCAGTCACCCCCAAGCCGCCCCAGGGAGCAGGGGTTACCTACATGCTCTTCTCCACCCCGGGATCTAGCTCCACGGAATGGCGTTGCACAAGAACGGAGCCAGTGCGAGTCCCAGCAGAACCGGGCCCAGCCCCCAGGGGAAGGGAGAGCCTCACAGCAGCCTCCCCGCACACCTGAGCAGCAGCAACCACAGCCCAACGGGCGTCCCATGCAGCCCACCCCAGCTCGGTGTCCAGGAGAGCTCCTCTGCCCCCAGCCAGGGGTTTGGAAGAAGCCAGGTCAATGCAATCTCTAAGACGGCCTCCCCTGTATGCACCCAGTCACGCCGGGACAGAGGCAGCCTGTTGGAGTGCTGGGTCGCAACCGTGCTGGTGGGACCCGAGAGGTACATCAAACACAGGGGAGGTTTTCTTCATTGCAGCCACCTGTCCCCAGGAACCTTTGGAGGAGATTGTCCTACCCACATATGGATACAGGGTCACTAATTGTCAGGGAATTGAACCTGGGGCCTTCGGCACAGAAAGCACAAGCCCCAACCGCTCAAGCTGAAGGAGCAACTCCATGTGGTGCTTGAGAGAGTGAAGTTAGGACCTGCCACTAGAGGGAGCCGTGAGCACATGCACCAAGCCAGCGTTTTCTCCCACCCGCAGCGCCCAGCCCGAACACCCCCTGACCTGGTCGATCCAGGGCCCCAGGTTGGGCGAGCACTCGTACAGACACGTGTCCTGGATGAAGTGCTGCTTGCACTTCTCTGGCATCGCCCCGCAGTGGTTCCAGTTGAAGTCGTACAGGTAGGACTGGTCCTGGTGAGCCCCCGTGCTGGTCTCGGCCGTGCAGCAGGCGTTGTCTTTCCACGGGGCACACTGCGAACACAGCGAGAGACGGGTACGCAGGGGACTCCCGCANGGGGGGGGGGGGGGGGGGGGGGGGGGGGGGGGGGGGGGGAGGCACGCCCGATAGGACAGTGTCAGTGAGTGACGGATCCTGCAGCCCATCCAGGAGTCGCCTCACGAGGCTAACCCTATGGGAAAGGGCCACAGAGCCAGGCCCCATGAAAACAGTCTTGGTGCATCGCAAACACCTTCCCTCTAGCACATTTGGCTCCTCCAGGCGCCCTCTGCCAAGGCACCAGTCCCTAGTAGAAAAGAACAAGCCTGCACTGGAAGGGACGACAGGTCCAGGTGACTCAGTTATTCGTCACCCAGCGCCCCAAGTGGTGTGGCATCAGCCTGACGTGTCACTAGGCCAGCACTGCCTTACCTGGCCATGCAGCGCCCCCTCCGGGCCTGGCTGGGTTTTGTGGTGCTTGGCGTCCATGCACATGTTCAGCACAGATTCCTTCGCAGCACTGGCCACGCAGGCAGCCAACAGCCCCAGCACAGCCCAGCGCGCTGCCATCTCCCTGCGACCAGAGCGAGCGGGGGTGGAAGAGAAGACACGTTAGTGCAGCTGCCCAGATGTGACTTTGCTACCCTCACTGAGCGCACGCTATGCCGACAGCTCCCCACATAAAAGCATCAGGGTTAAGGTGCTGCAGCAGGGGTGGGGAGGCTATGGCAACTCTCCACGCCGCGAGTGGCCGGCTCGCCCCGCTGCGGGAGAGGAGCTGGGGTTGCCAGGCCGTTAAAAGTCCGGTCAGCTCTGCGCAGCTCCCGGAAGCGACCGGCATGTCCCGGCAGCCCCATGGCGCTAGGGCGATCAGGGAAGCTCTGCGCGCTGCCTCCGCCCCCAGCGCTGGCTCTGCAGCTCCCATTGGCTGGGAACCGCGGCCAACGGGAGCTGTGGGGGCGGCGGCTTTATGCAGAGCCCTCTGGCCCCTCTGCCTAGGGGCCGGACCAGGGCAGGCAGGGAGCCTGCCTTAGTCTTGCTGCACCACCGACCAGGAGCCGCCTGAGGTAAGCACCACCCGGCCGGAACCTGCACCCCGAACTCCCTGCCCCAGGTTGGAACCCCCTCCCACACCCTAACTCCCTCCCAGACCCCACACCCAGCACCCCAACCCCCTCCCCCCCCCCCCACCCCAACCCCCCCCCCGGCCCCCCCCCCCCCTGCCCCAGGTTGGACCCCCCTCCCGCCCCCCCACACCCTCCCCGCCCCCGCACCCGGCCCCCCCCCCCCACCCCAACCCCCCCCCCGCCCCCCCGGCCCAGCCCCCCCCCCCCCCCCAACCGCCCCCCCGCCCCCAACCCCCCCCCCCGCACCCCCACCCCCTGCCTCAGGTCCGAACCCCCTCCCGCCCCCTAACTCCCTCCCACACCCTAACACCCTCCCAGACCCTACACCCAGCACCCCAACCCTCTGCCCCAGGTCAGAACCCCCTCCCCCACCCTAACACCCTCCCAGACCCTACACCCCGCACCCCCCCCCCCCCCCCAACCGCCCCCCCGCCCCCACCACCCACCCGCTCCCGCCCGCTGTCACCCCCCCCCGCCCCGCACCTGGCCCCCGAACCCCCTGCCCCAGGTTAGAACTCCCTTCCGCACCCTAACTTCCTCCCAGACCCCCCACCCCCCCCCCCTGCCCCAGGTCCGAACTCCCTTCCGCACCCCAACCCCCCGCCCCCCCCCCACCCCCCCCACCCCCCTCCCCCCAACCCCCTCCCCCCCCCCCAGACCCCACACCCCCACCTGCACCCCACCCTCCTGCCCCAGCCCTGAGCCCACTCTTGCACTCCAAACCCCTTGGCCCCAGCCCTGAGTCCCCTCCTGCACCCCCAACCCCTCCTCCTCAGCCCCCCCCCAAGCCCCAACCCCCGTCACAGCCCCCACCCCCCCCCCCTGCCCCAGGTTGGACCCCCCTCCCGCCCCCCCACACCCTCCCCGCCCCCGCACCCGGCCCCCCCACCCCCTGCCCCAGGTTGGAACCCCCTCCCCCACCCTAACACCCTCCCAGACCCTACACCCAGCACCCCAACACCCTGCCCCAGGTCAGAACCCCCTCCCACGCCCTAACTCCCTCCCAGCCCCCACACCCAGCACCCCAGCCCCCTGCCCCAGGTCAGACCCCCCTCCCACTCCCTTACACCCTCCCAGGCCCCACACCCAGCACCCCACCCCCCTGCCCCAGGCCCGAACCCCCTCCCCCACCCGAACACCCTCCCCGACCCCGCACCCAGCACCCCAACCCCCTGCCCCAGGTCAGAACTCCCTTCCGCACCCTAACTTCCTCCCAGACCCCACACCCCCACCTGCACCCCAACCTCCTGCCCCAGCCCTGAGCCCCCTCCCACACCCAAACTCCCTCCCGGAGCCTGCACCCCGAACCCCGTCCTGCACCCAAATCCCCTGCCCCAGCCCTGAGCCCACTCCTGCACTCCAAACCCCTTGGCCCCAGCCCTGAGTCCCCTCCTGCACCCCAAACCCCTCATCCTCAGCCCCACCCAGAGCCCAAACCCCAGTCAGAGCCCTCACCCCCTCCCGCACCCCAACCACCTGCCCCAGCCTGGAGCCCCCTCCCGCACCCTGAACCCCTCATTTCTGGCCCCACCCCAGAGCCATGGGGAAGCCCCGAGCCTCCGCGCCCCCTGTGGGGCTGTGTGTGGCCTGTGATTGATTTTTTTCTGTGGGTCAGTGGCCCCTGATAGAAAAAAGGTTCCCCACCCCTGTGCTACAGCCTGGTGCTCTATGAAAACCCAAGAGAGAGAGACCACGAAGCCACCTTCTGGCGGCTTTTATATCCTAGGCATCTCAGTGAGACACAAGTGATGCACCCACCTTTTTGACTTCTCCTTTGTCTTGAAAGTCTCACTAGATGCTCTGAGCTGAGCGCCCACAGTCTCGCCTCAAGAGTTGCTGGTTTCCACCCTCGCTGTGAGCTCCTCTCCACCCAACACCCACCCGTGGGTGCATTCATTCCGTTCCCTCTGCATTACAGCACCAGACACTTGCTTCTGGTTGCATAATCTGACCCTTGCCCAGAGATTCATGTGGCTGAGCACCCCTGGGTTTGAGCCAGTGGATTCCTGGCCAGCTGCTGTTAGCTAGTATCAGATCCAGTCAAATCTCTTTCTGAACATGGTCAGCTGTACAGCCCCCTGTGAGGGAGGGGCGAGTCTCCCCCCAAAGCTGTGGAATGGGGAAAAGGTTAAGCACAGACACTGACTGTCAGCTCTCCCACAGGCAGGTCTTTGCACAGACTCCACGTACGTACGGCAGACTGTTACCATATACAAATTCACAGTCCTGCCTATAACCCGGAGCCTTCAGCTCCAACACCCCCCCGGCCTTCGGGTTAGGCGAGAAATCAATCAGGCACCAACACCAGGCCCTATCACCTCTTCCTGTGGCATTACCCCTTTCACAGAGGAGAGCACTGCTGAACTCATCTCAGTGCTCTCTGAAGGCAGGCAACCGTAGCACGAGACTGGAATCCCTCAAGCTGACACAGGGGGAGAGGTAGAATTTATAAATCATTCGGTCGTTGTGATCCCCTAGTCTGACCTGCTGTATAGCACAAGCCAGAGACCTGCCCTGAATTAATTCCTGCTCAAACAAGAATGGATCGTTCAGAAAAACAGCCAGTCTGGGTTTAGAAGTTGCCAGTGATGGAGAATCCACCGTGACCTTTGGTAAGTTGTTGCAATGGTTAGTTACCCTCCCTGGTGTAAATTTACACTTTATTTCCAGTCTGAATTTATCTTCTTCAACTTCCCCAGCCATTGGATTGTGTTAGATCTTCCTCTGCTAGACTGAAGAGCCCTCTACTATTAAATTTCTGTTCCTCGTGTAAGTACTTGGGAACCGATCAAGTCACGCCTTAGCATTCACTTAATTAAACTAAACAGATCTAGCTCCTGGAGTCTCTCTGTGTGAGGCAGGTTTTCCTGTCCTTGAGTCACTCCTGGGGCTTTTCTCTTAGCCAGCTCTAATGTATCAATAAGTTATTCTAGTAGCCCTTTAACTGGGGTGGGGAGACTACCTTACACCTACAACTGCCTGGTTACTGTTACCTTCCACTCAGCTGGGACAGGGAAACCAGACTAGTCAGTTACCCACTAGCACAATGTTGTGCTGTGAGGATCACAAGCCAGAAGAGCATGTGAAACTCACAAAAGCCAGTTCACGGGGGAATTTTAAAGGGAAAGAGTAAAAATTATTTCTTTTCTTTTTAGGTTACTGGCTTCTGCATCCCCTGAGCTAGTTTCTACAGCCCTTTGAAGGCAGAAGATACAAGACCTGAGAGCAACGCTTAGATTGCCCTCCCTCCTTTTTAAAAAAATAATAAAAATATTTGTCAGCCACCCATTTTTCTGCATTAAGTGATTTCCTCCATCTTCAGGTACTAGTCTATAAACTACAGATTAAGGGCCCCCTCCCTACAACAGCCTTATATGCCTAGAAGGTCTCCACATGCAAAGCACAGGAACAAGGCATACATGGCCTGCAGTCTGAAAGCAACTTCCACCCCGTGGATGCAAAAAGCATTGTCAAAGCTAATTACATTTACACCTAAACTCTAGACATAAGACACCAGCTAGCCTTGATCACACAGAAAAACACATTAAAACATCAGGGGAACGTACCTTACAGAAAGGCCAAACCAGAAAAGTTCTTCTCAGTTCTTCAAGCAACTGCTTAGCAGAGCAGCTACACCTCTGGAGTTAATAACAAAACCCCCCAGGTCTGACGCTTTTGAGCAACTTGGGTGCTGTGGTTAACAAGGCTTAGTTTTAATCGGCGCTCATTACCTTCGGAGTTAGTAACAGACAAAGAGCTCCGTGCGTTTGCCTGGAGGGCAGCCTAGTCCCATGGAAGAAGACAATCCAGCTCTTCATTTCAAAGGTCAGATGTCTGATCAACCCTTGGCCAATGATTATAGAGTCCAACTTCCTGGACACTTTTCCTTTGCTCTGTATCTCATGTGAGATAAAGGAGTCATAGAACTTCTTGCTCAAGCCTCTTCCTTCTAATCTTTCGGTAAATAACCCACTTACCTGAGGACTCTACCTAGCCTGTGTTGGCATTGACCTGGGATGCCCCAGTACAGATCAGAGAGGCTTGCTATGAGGAGGTGTTTAGCATAGCATGACTCACACATTGTCACCTGCCAGAGCTGGGATGTGAACCCAGGACTTCTGCAGCCCAGCCCAGGCTAGGCCAGCCCCCTGCGCACTAGGCCATGTTGCATCTCTCCAAGCTACTCTGTGGTAGGGTGACCAGACAGCAAGTGTGAAAAGTCGGGATATGGGGTGAGGTGGGGGTAATAGGAGCCTATATAAGAAAAAGACCCCAAAATCGGGACTGTCCTTATACAATTGGGACATCTGGTCACCCTACTCTGTGGACACCACTTTGAACCCCTTGGCTGCGCTGTAGTCGCACAATGGGGAATACGTGAGGCACGGTGGGCTAGTGGTTAGAGCCCCGGAATGACTGACAGGCAAGCTGGCCTGCTCACCTTTGAGTGAGAAAAACGCCATCTAAGCACAAGCAGTTCTGGTTATCTTCACTCCACAGACGTTACCACACAAGCAAAAGTACCTGATCAAGTGACAGGAGCAATTCACTGGGGTGAACTTCAGGGTAATCGCTATGGGATCTGGATCACTGTGGCTGATTACAAAGACAAGGGACTTGCTAAAAGCCACGTTTCCATATACAGGAATAGGGATAATCAGAGGACAAGCTGCCCCCTGGCTAAGCTGGTTGTGTAGTGGCTTTAGGAAATGCAGCTCGTCCTGTTTTTCTCTTCCCAGTAAAGTCCCCCTCTCTGCTACACTTTTTGGTGTGTCGTTCCTTTGCAAGGGTTAGTTTTATTTTCCTTAATGGTCCCTGGCCGCTGGGCTTTACGCTCTTGGTCAGCTAGCAGTATTGCCGATCTTCTCAAGGGCAGCACCCCTGGATGTCTGGCAAGGGCGGCTCGTCAGCCCAAGCACCCAAGAGTTCCCAAAAGCCACAACATCCATTTTGCATGTTCTGTTTTTTTCATTGACTTGATAAATATTGACAGATTTAAGGGCAAATTGGGGGTGGATTTAAATGTCACAGCTCACTCTCTGCAGTAGCCAAACGCCAACCCCCAACATTCAAAGCATGTGGGGCTGCGTGAGGCTCAAATCTCGGTATAGCGGAGAGGGCCTCAGTAGTTGCCTTGTTACCATGGCAGTTCACCACGCCCGGGAGTCACTTTTCTCAGGGCATGGCGGTGGTGACCACAGCTTGGTGAACCCACCGCAGGATTGCAGCAGTTAAGCCTGGGCTGCATGGAGTTTGCAGCGGGCAAGGATGGGGCTTGCAACTCCTCAATGGGCCCCATGCATGGGCACAAGGAGTCGACGCCAACACCCCAGGGCCATCTCATGCTCTGCCACCCGTGCCAACTTGGGTAGCAGTGGCAGCTCCTGCTTCCAGGTCTGCTGCTGCTTCTTCCTTCTAAGTAGCTATTACATTATACACCTCTACCTCGATATAACACTGTCCTCAGGAGCCAAACAATCGCACCGCGTTATAGGTGAAACCGCGTTATATCGAACTTGCTTTGATCCACCGGAGTGCGCAGCCCCCACCCCCCCCGGAGCGCTGCTTTACCGCGTTATATCCGAATTCATGTTATATCAGGTTGCGTTATATCGAAGTAGCGGTGTACATGGGGGGAGGAGGGGGATCGGTATTTTGTGATTTGTTCCTCACCTATCAAAATAGTCAGGCACCACCACAGCAAGGAGTCGCATGGGTGCCAGAAAAGAAGGGAAGAGGCGTAAGCCACCCCTCAGGGGCACGGCTGGTGACGAATTGGGGGCTCTGGCTGCGTCGCTTCTGAACTGGGGGTGACTTTGTGAAATTGTGTCATGAAATGACTGGGTCGTGGGAAACCTCTATGCCCGGCTGTAGTTAGTCATTGGCTGCGTGTATGTCTGGTCTTTCAGTGTGCTGCCCCAGCTCTGCACAGACAGCCGACGCGGCACAGCTCGACCAAATGGCCCAGTAAAACCACAGATCCGTTTCAGTAGCGAAGGCGCCCGGCCAGGTTTATTGTCAATGATGCACGGTCCTAGTATCCCGTGGACTCTACAGAACCCCTGAGCCATGTATGCCCGTTACAATGGACCACCCCAGTGAATGGTGGGATTTTCCATTCCCTTCTAGGCCAGACAAAGACACCCCCTCTGAGACCTCTTTATACCTCGATACAAACAAGTTACGTGTTGCCTCTCTGCCGTGGTTAGTTACCACCCATCACCTTGTACATGTTGGTTCAATGAAAACATTTCTATCCATCACCCTGTCATCCTGACCTTATCTTTAAGAGGCGTCAGCACGTTCCTGTTATCTTTGGGGAGTGTGTTTGTACCGTACTTGGTATTGGGGTGTTCTGGTACCACACTTCTGGAATGTGCTTGCGAGAGTGGTGTGACGTTCCCCTGGTGTTATCTGGACCGGTGATCTGCTAGGTCACGCCAATCCTCGACTCTGGGAGCCAGCCTGACCCTGCTCTGCTGTGAGAACCCCCACTCCCGGGCTGTTCACGCACAGCCTCTGGCATGTGAGCTGCTCCCAGCTATGAGAGTGAGAACTTTTGGCCAGTCACTGCTTGGACTGTGCAACCGAATGACACTAGCCAGCATCTCTGGTCCCAGACACAACCCTAGGAACCTCCATCTTGCAGCGTCCAGTTATGCCCGCTGGATGCTGCAAGCTGATAGGAGTTCATCAATTTAACAAAGAAATTGATATGTACCAGGCTTGTTATCCCAAGGGGAGTCTCTGACATGCTTCAAATTAAACGCGCTGCTTCAGGTAGAATGAACAAATTTATTAACTACAAAAGATAGATTTTAAGTGATTATAAGTCAAAGCACAAGTAGTCAGATTTGGTCAAATGAAATAAAAGCAAAACGCATTCTAAACTGATCTTAACACTTTCAGTGCCCTTACAAACTTAGATGCTTCTCATCACAGGCTGGC
Organism: Platysternon megacephalum; assembly: GCA_003942145.1. Lineage (NCBI taxonomy): Eukaryota > Metazoa > Chordata > Testudines > Platysternidae > Platysternon > Platysternon megacephalum. The sequence continues at coordinate 393,363 of QXTE01000207.1, read as the reverse complement.
TGGTTGCCCTTTAACCAGGCTCTCCCCTTTGATCAGTGCTTCAGTCGCTTGGTGGTGCTGTCTGTAGATGGAGGTGGAAGAGAGAGAGCATGGCAAACGTCTTCCCTCTTGGCTTTGCCCCTCCCCCCCTTCAGAGTCAGGTGAGCATTACCTCATCAGAGTCCCAAACTGACCAAAAGAAGGGCGGTGACTCACTGGGGAGTCCAACAGATCCTTTGTTGCTGCCTAGGCCAGTGTCCTTTGTTCCTGTGAGGCTGGGCTGGGTTTGTTCCATACATGCCCTGATGAGGTGTGAACTGCCCCTCTGCTCTTGGAGAGTTTTGCCTGGGCTTGTTTTAAGCCATGAGGACACATTTTCAGCCTCATAACTATATACATGAAATTACAACCTATAACATCACTATAACAACAATGCTCAGTGCACCATGAGCCTTCCGAAGACACCCGACATGACAAATCATAGAATCATAGAATCTCAGGGTTGGAAGGGACCTCAGGAGGTCATCTAGTCCAACCCCCTGCTCAAAGCAGGACCAAACCCAACTAAATCAGCCCAGCCAGGGCTTTGTCAAGCCTGACCTTAAAAACCTCTAAGGAAGGAGATTCCACTACCTCCCTAGGTAACCCATTCCAGTTCTTCACCACCCTACTAGTGAAAAAGTTTNTCTCTTACACTGGGCCTCATGTCTCAGGCTCTCTTTCTACTACACCGTGATCCCCCAGGAGTTAGCAGGGCTGTGTCAGGCCAGAGACAGGGGCCCTAGCCACTGCTCCATCCTGCCTCATCCCAGATGTCCACTGGGAGACGTTCAAGCCCCACAATCATCTCAGAGGAGTAAAGAGCATTCTGGACAAGACACCATCCCCTTAGGCATCGTGCCTTCCTAACCTTGCAAATCCAGTGGGGCTGCCGAATCTGAAGGGACAGCACTGTAAACCCCATGGGCCTGTTTCTGTCCAAATGAGCTGAGGCATTTATTCATAACTAGCCCGGATCATCAAAAGCGCTTTATTAACTGACTGATCTCCACCACCCGCCCGGGAGGTAGGGCATACAGCTCCTTGCTCATGCCAAGCTCACTAGACCATGCCTTTCTGGGTGCACCAGGTCTCAACACAGTCCACGCCTTCTGCAAACAAGACACCAGAGTCCAGCCATGACAAACTTTTACAATGTCCCCTGATTGCCGTGTTAGAACTCCCCAGGACTTTGATGGGGTTTATTGCACAATCACCTTGGCTGTGGGCCTGTGGCGGAGCGTTCTGGCTTTTTTATGACAGCAGTAACATTTTGCTGGGGTTGGCTAAGGAACAAAAGGAAATTACCCAAAGTATTAAAATACCATTAACTCTTTCACTGGCCAATTGCTGCTCTTTCGCAGCCTCTGGAGAGATGATGAATACACCTTGAAAATACCAGTGCTCCACTGAATTCCTTGTTGATGCAGCTAAGGACCAGATCATAAAATCATAGATCAGGGTTGGAAGGGACCTCAGGAGGTCATCCAGTCCAACCCCCTGCTCAAAGCAGGACCAACCCCAACTAAATCATCCCAGCCAGGGCTTTGTCAAACCGGGCCTTACAGATGGTGTAGAGAGGAGGGGTTTAGATTCATTAGGAATTGGGGAAACTTTTGGGTTAGGGGGAGCCTATACAGGAAGGATGGGCTCCACCTAAACCAAAGTGGAACCAGACTGCTGGCACTTAACATTAAAAAGGTTGCAGAGCAGTTTTTAAACTAGGAGATGGGGGAAAGCCGACTGCTGCAGAGGAGCATGTGGATCGGACAGAGACTTCTCTTAGAGGAGAGTCCATTGATAGAGATTCTCTAGGTTCTAGTCAGGAGCAGAGGATGGAAGAGGATAATGTAAGGGCCAGATCAGACGAGAAACATTCACATAAAGAATCGGACACATCAGAAAAGGGCAGACAAATAAACAGTGACAAGTTTTTAAAGTGCTTGTACACAAATGCTAGAAGTCTAAATAATAAAATGGGTGAACTAGAGTGCCTCGTGATAAAGGGGGATATTGATATAATAGGTATCACAGAAACCTGGTGGACTGAGGACAGGGGGAGGGATAGCTCAGTGGTTTGAGCATTGGCCTGTTAAACCCAGGGTTGAGAGTTCAATCCTTGAGGGGGCCACTTAGGGATCTGGGGCAAAATTGGTCCTGCTAGTGAAGGCAGGGGGCTGGACTCAATGACCTTGCAGGGTCCCTTCCAGTTCTATGAGATAGGTATATCTCCATATATATAATCAATGGGACACCATCATTCCGGGGTACAAAATATATCGGAAGGACAGAACAGGTCGTGCCGGGGGGGAGTGGCACTATATGTGAAAGAAAATGTAGAATCAAATGAAGTAAAAATCTTAAGTGAATCCACATGTTCCATAGAATCTCTATGGATAGTAATTTCATGCTCTAATAAGAATATAACATTAGGGATCTATTATTGACCACCTGACCAGGACAGTGATAGTGATGATGAAATGCTAAGGGAAATTAGAGAGGCTATCAAAATTAAGAACTCAATAATAGTGGGGGATTTCAATTATCCCCATATTGACTGGGAACATGTCACCTCAGGACGAAATGCAGAGACAAAATTTCTCGATACTTTAAATGACTGCTTCATGGAGCAGCTGGTACGGGAACCCACAAGGGGAGAGGCAACTCTAGATTTAGTCCTGAGTGGAGCGCAGGAGCTGGTCCAAGAGGTAATAATAACAGGACTGCTTGGAAATAGTGACCATAATATAATAACGTTTAACATCTCTGTGGTGGGAAGAACATCTCAACAGCCCAAACACTGTGGCATTTAATTTCAAAAAGGGGAACTATGCAAAAATGAGGGGGTTAGTTAAACAGAAGTTAAAAGGTACAGTGACTAAAGTGAAATCCCTGCAAGCTGCATGGGCGCTTTTTAAAGACACCATAATAGAGGCCCAACTTAAATGTATACCCCAAATTAAGAAACACAGTAAAAGACTAAAAAAGAGCCACCGTGGCTTAACAACCATGTAAAAGAAGCAGTGAGAGATAAAAAGACTTCCTTTAAAAAGTGGAAGTCAAATCCTAGCGAGGTAAACAGAAAGGAGCATAAACACTGCCAAATTAAGTGTAAAAATGTAATAAGAAAAGCCAAAGAGGAGTTTGAACAACAGCTAGCCAAATACTCAAAAGATAATAACAAAATGTTTTTTAAGTACATGAGAAGCAGGAAGCCTGCTAAACAACCAGTGGGGCCCCTCGATGATCGAGATAGAAAAGGAGTGCTTAAAGAGGATAAAGTCATTGTGGAGAAACTAAACGAATTATTTGCTTCAGTCTTCACGGCTGAGGATGTTAGGGAGATTCCCAAACCTGAGCCGGCTTTTGTAGGTGACAAATCTGAGGAACTGTCACAGATTGAAATGTCACTAGAGGAGGTTTTGGAATTAATTGATAAACTTAACATTAACAAGTCACCGGGACCAGATGGCATTCATCCAAGAGCTCTGAAAGAACTCAAATGTGAAATTGTGGAACTATTAACTAGGGTTTGTAATCTGTCCTTTAAATCGGCTTCTGTACCCAACGACTGGAAGATAGCTAATGTAACGCCAATATTTAAAAAGGGTTCTAGAGGTGATCCTGGCAATTACAGACCGGTAAGTCTAACATCGGTACCGGGCAAATTAGTTGAAACAACAGTAAAGAATAAAATTGTTAGACACATAGAAGAACATAAATTGTTGGGCCAAAGTCAACATGGTTTCTCTAAAGCAGTGGTCCCCAACCTTTTTCATCTGGCGGGCGCCAGACGACGAGCCACAGAGGACCGTGGCAGCGGACGAGCATCCGCCAAAATGCCGCCGACAAGCGGCAACGTCAATAGGTGTCGCCACCAAAATGCCGCCGATTTTCGGCATCATCACAGCGTCATCCAGAGGTGTCACCGCTGAAATGCCGCCGATTTTCGGTGGCATTTCGGCGGCGACGCCTCTGGATGACGCTCCTTGTCTGCGGCATTTCGGCGGATGCTCGTCCGCCGGCCAGTACACGGGCGAACTTAGATGCCCCGTTCTTTGAAGGGGTTGTTAGGCCCGAAAAAGTTATAATAGAGTAATAGTTATTACGTTGGCCTGACTAAAGTCAAAACAACAGAGGCTTCTGGGAGCCAAGGGAAAATACAGGACAGACTTGCCGTAGAAGCAGAACATGAGAAATAGAGGGGAGGGCTGCATACTGCATTCCTGTACCAAACGTGCTAGGAACAAGTTGTTTGAAGTTAGTAAGGAGACTCTCCACTCCCTGTCTCTGTTCTTCGTCTGTTCCTTGCCTATTCTTAACTCCCCTGCCTCCTGTACTCTGGAATGTTGTCAACCACNCATGAACCCTTTCCGGCCATCCCACGTTGATGTTGGTGAAACATCCCTTGTGATCCACCAGTGCTTGCAGCACCATTGAAAAGTACCCCTTGAGGTTTATGTACTGGCTGTCCTGGTGCTCTGGTGCCAAGATAGGGATATGGGTTCCATCTATCGCCCCACCACAGTTAGGGAATCCCATTGCAGCAAAGCCATCTACTATGACCTGCACATTTCCCAGAGTCACTACCCTTGATATCAGCAGCTCTTTGATTGCGTTGGCTACTTGGATCACAGCAGCCCCCACAGTAGATTTGCCCACTCCAAATTGATGTCCGACTGACCGGTAGCTGTCTGGCGTTGCAAGCATCCACAGGGCTATTCAGCGTAAACTGCACAATAAGGTGTTTACAATGTTCATGACTGCTGTCTTGAGCTGAGCAGGCTCCATGCAGTCTTCAATAAAGAACTTGTGATTGGACCTTGCTGGTGTTGCCTGTCTCTTCGTGTTCAGACAACGAACCATGCTGTCCGGGTTCGAGTCCCCGACAAATTTGGCGACTCCGCCGGGACTCGTCTGACTCTCCAGTGCGGGATCAGACTCCGAAGCAACGCAGCGCGCATCCTCCGGTTTTGAGGAGCCTTGCTTGGTGACCTGATCCCTGCGTCAGCGATAAGGCGAGTTCTGTGAACCAGCTGTAGTCCGTAGAAAACCAGCAACGTCAACCTACCTGTTGAGTAGGTGTCCAGGCTTTCGCGGTTCGAGTCCCTGAGGTAAGTCTTTGGGGTTCAAGTCCGTGGAGAGGTAAGCGAGCGCTCGATATTGGGAGGTGGGGGGTTCGAGTCCCTTTACCGTCCAAATGGGACAATTTGGCAGTAAATGCCCGGGGGACGCCCCGTTGTCTCTGGTACTCAAGGATTGGAAGGAAATCTCTGGAACAACCGGTTTAACTAAATCTAAAATGAGAAATTTATGTCAAATTCAATGGCCTTCCTTTATTGCTTATTTGTCCCCGACTAAAGATTGGCCAGGTTGCGGAACCTTTTCCGCAGACAGGATGAATTCCTTAAGAGAGATTTTGGCTGATCTTAGACCGGGACAAATAGATTATTTACTTGTATGGTATAACTATAAACCAAAAGAGGGCACTCATTTAACAAGTGAGGTTAGGAAACACAGTAACTTAGGGACTTAGAATTAGATTCTAGAAAGGAAATGGTTAAGATAGTATTTATGGCACAGTGTGCAGAGGACATTGCAAAAAGGGTTTAGAGAACACCCGGATGGAATGCAAGGGAAAAGTTTACCTGAAGTGGTCAGTATTGCCAGTAGCGGCGCCAGCTTTGCCGGCGCCCTAGGCGGCGGAAGGTCCCGCCCCCGAAATCCCGCCCCCAACAGCGGCGGCGGAAGGTCTCGCCCCCAAATTTCTACGGGCGACGGGGCGCAGGCGCCCCCAAAATAGCAGTGCCCTAGGCGACCGCCTAGGTCGCCTAATGGGAGCGCCGGCCCTGAGTATTGCAACGCGAGTTTATAACGGGAGAGAGGAAAAGAGTGAAGTAAAAGAATGTGTGGTAGGAGTCACTGGAAAGCCTGAATGACATTTCATGACTAATAATTGTATGGCTACATTAGGTCCTATTTCTGTTCAGCATTCCTTTCTGTTAATGAATGGTCCAGTGAACTTACTGAGGAGAGATTTGTTGTGTAAATTGCATGCTCAGATTTTCTGTACTCCTGAAAGTATTTCCCTTCGATTCCCGGTGGAGAAAGCTTATCTGTTAACGCAATTAGCCAGCAGCAACTGTGAAACGCTTCCCCTCCGAGCCCAGAATGAAGTTAACCCTATAGTGTGGGGAGGAAAACATGATGTGGGTCTGGTAAAATCTGCCTCACCTTTAAATCCAGTGGTAAAGAGCAATATGTCCCCACCTGCTCAAAGACAATATCCCCTTCAAATCGAGGCTATACAAGGACTTGAGTACCTTGTGCAGAATTTTAAGAACCAGGGAATTTTAGTGCTGTGCAATTCTCCGTCTAACACCCCCATTCTGGCTGTAAGGAAACCGCAGCTCAACTCAGACGGAAAACCTGTGTATAGAATGGTGCAGGACTTAAGACTTATCAATCAGTATGTGATTCCAGAACATCCTGTGGTGCCAAACCCAAGCACTATTTTGGCAATGGTGCCACCTGAAGCGGAATGGTTTACGTGCATGGACTTAGTGAATGCTTTTTTCTGTGTACCGGTGGCCCCAGAAAAGCAGTACCTTTTTGCATTTACATGGGGGGGTCCCTGGTACAGCAGGGAAAGGGGATAAAAGGTCTGGACCCCCTGGTCAACTCACTTGGACTAGAATGCCTCAGGGTTATGTGGAAGCACCGGGTGTGTTTGCCAGGGTTTTAGCAGAGGATTTAAAGGATGTCCAGTTACCAGCTGCCTCTACCCTGGTGACTTATGTTGATGACATTTTAGTGGCCTCAAGGACTCGAGAGGATAATGAGCGTGACTCTGTCTATTTACTTAATCAGTTGGCACTCAAAGGACATAAAGTCAGCCCCACTAAGTTGCCGTGGGCCCAGCAGGAGGTAAAATACCTCGGGTATACACTAGGTGGAATACGGAGTCTGGATTCCAAACGGATTGAAACTATTGTTAATATCTCATTTCCTACCACTAAGCGAGGTATGCGGGGTTTTATTGGCATGGTTGGATTTTGTCGCCCTTGGATTATTTCAGCTGGAGAATGGTTAAAGCCTCTGCATGAACTAACCAGGGAGGAGGCTGAAGAGCCCCTACATCCAAACCCTGAGCAAATGAGAGTCTTTAAAGCGTTAAAAGAATCCCTCATTCAAGCTCCTGCGTTAGGGTTACCCAATTACAGCAAGCCTTTGGATTTGTATGTGCATGAGGTAAAAGGAGTAGCATCTGGAGTATTAACACAATCATTTGGAAATGCTCCTCGGCCTGTGGCATACCTTTCAGGACAATTGGATCCAGTGGCTAAGGGACACCCAGGCTGCCTTAGAAATGTGGCAGCGGCTGCCCTATTGGTAGAAAAGGCTCAAGAAATTGTTTTGGGACACCCTTTAACTGTACACGCTCCACACGCTGTAGCAAGCTTGTTGAACTCTCAGCAGCACAAACATTTAACTAATCAAAGGCTGTCCAAATACGAGGTAACTCTGCTAATGACTCATGGAGTTACCTTAAAGAGATGTGCAAATTTAAACCCAGCTTCCTTGTTACCTTACGAGGATGGTCAGGAAACAGTGAATGATTGCTTACAAGTTCTGGATCAGGTATCTACTCCACGGCCTGATCTTACTGATGTTCCTCTATCTGATCCGGAATTAGAGTTGTTTGTAGATGGATCTGCTTTTGTTCAGGATGGAGTTCGACATTCTGGGTATGCAGTTACAGACGGTCATACAGTATTAATAGGAAAACCCTTGTCACCTGGGACAAGCGCTCAGTCAGCCGAATTGCAGGCTTTAACAGCTGCCTGTTTGTATGCTAGAGGGAAAAGGGTTAACATTTATACTGACTCTAAATATGCTTTAGGTGTGTGTCATGCCACCAGAGCCATTTGGAAGGAAAGAGGATTCATTACTTCCTCAGGGTCACAAATTGCTCATGGTAAAGAAATAGCTGAATTACTACAAGCTATTCAAGCCCCTAAAGAGGTTGCAGTTATTCATTGCCGGGCTCACACCAAACAAACTGATTCGGTGTCAATAGGAAACCGTTTTGCCAATGAGGCTGCTAAGACAGCTGCCTTACAAAGTACTCAATTAGATTTATGTTCCCCTCTTTTAACCTGGCAACAGCAAGCCCCAGACAGTGAGAAAATAATCTGGGAGAAATGGGGAGCTAGGCCCAACTCGACAGGAATTTGGGAATGTGACGGTCGTTATGTGTTACCTAAAAGTCACCAGAGTGAAGTGGTGCAACAGATTAATAAAAACACACACCTAGGAGCAAACAAAATGGCCCAGATTATTTTAAGAGAGTTTGTTTCCCCAGGACTTCACAAAGTAGCCAGGAGAACAGTAGAGAAGTGTGCTCTGTGTCAGCAATGTAATCCAAAAGGTATAAACAAACAGGCACCGCCTGGGGGGGCGCAGATGGGCTCATAGACCTATGCAGCACGTACAGATTGATTTTACCGATTTACCTCCCTCTGAAGGAAAACGGCATTTGTTAGTTATAATAAACCAGCTTACTGGATGGGTGGAAGCGTATCCCACCGCCCGAGCCACTGCAACTACAGTATGTAAGATATTACTTAATGAAATTATACCAAGATTTGGCCCTCCTGAAATAATTGACTCTGACCAAGGTACTTATTTCACAGCAAAGATTTGTAAAGAACTTACTGAAGCGGTAGGAACAAAATGGGCCTTTCATGCTCCCTGGCACCCCCAGAGTTCAGGCCAGGTGGAGCATATGAATGGAACTCTGAAAAACCTTTTGAGAAAACTATGCCGAGAACTCAATTTGAACAAAGTCCTTCCTCTCGCTCTCTATGCCATTCGAACTACTCCGACTGCTAGTGCTAAACTGGCACCCTATGAAATCCTGTTTGGACATGTACCTCCAACCTTTGCTCCTTTAATATCAGTTTCCAATGATACTGATATGACCAAGGAAACGGAGGTCTATGTAAAAGAGTTGCAGAACCATCTAGTGACATTACAGCAGTACTCTGCTCATTCCCAAGCTTTACCATTGTGGGAAGCTGTTCATTCTTTTTTACCAGGTGATCCTTGTGTGGGTAAGAGCATACAAGAAGACTCCGCTTCAACCGCAGTGGCTAGGGACCCTTTGAAATACTTCTGGTAAGCCCTACCGCCATACGAGTAAAGGAACTTCCCACCTGGATCCATCATACCAGAGTCAAGAGGAGCACCGCTAGGGAACCTGACCTGGTAAAGGGTTCCCCAGAAGCAGACGACGTCGGACTTCAAGGGAGCCACACACGTTCACCCCACCGCGAACCGGGTGAACCAGAAGCAGATGACATCTGTGTCCGGGACAAATGGACTGCTACCCCTCTGGGGACAAAGGGGGGATTGTTAGGCCCGAAAAAGTTATAATAGAGTAATAGTTATTATGTTGGCCTGACTAAAGTCAAAACAACAGAGGCTTCTGGGAGCCAAGGGAAAATACAGGACAGACTTGCCGAGAAGCAGAACATAAGAAATAGAGGGGAGGGCTGCATACTGCATTCCTGTACCAAACGTGCTAGGAACAAGTTGTTTGAAGTTAGTAAGGAGACTCTCCACTCCCTGTCTCTGTTCTTCGTCTGTTCCTTGCCTATTCTTAACTCCCCTGCCTCCTGTACTCTGGAATGTTGTCAACCACGCTGATAAGAGAATTGCTGAGACATAATGTATTGCTTTCAATTGTATAATGTAGAAGATAGAGAAGTAGGAATAGAAGTTTCTATTTAATAAAGGGGGGTGGGTTGCTCAGGTGCATAATCTATGACGCGACGGAACTGTCTATATAAACCAACTAGCTAAAGAAATGTTAAGCTGGTTCTCTGAGGAGACGGGCTGTTCTTTGTTGCAGTGTGCACTCTTCAATAAAGAACTTGTGATTGGACCTTGCTGGTGTTGCCTGTCTCTGTGCGGTCAGACAACGAACCATGCCGTCTGGGTTCGAGTCCCCGACAGGGTCAACAAACATGTGGACAAGGGGGATCCAGTGGACATAGTATACTTAGATTTCCAGAAAGCCTTTGACAAGGTCCCTCACCAAAGGCTCTTACGTAAATTAAGTTGTCATGGGATAAAAGGGAAGGTCCTTTCATGGATTGAGAACTGGTTAAAAGACAGGGAACAAAGGGTAGGAATTGATGGTAAATTCTCAGAATGGAGAGGGGGTAACGAGTGGTGTTCCCCAAGGGTCAGTCCTAGGACCAATCCTATTCAACTTATTCATAAATGATCTGGAGAAAGGGGTAAAAAGTGAGGTGGCAAAGTTTGCAGATGATACTAAACTGCTCAAGATAGTTAAGACCAAAGCAGACTGTGAAGAACTTCAAAAAGATCTCACAAAACTAAGTGATTGGGCAACAAAATGGCAAATGAAATTTAATGTGGATAAATGTAAAGTAATGCACATTGGAAAAAATAACCCCAACTATACATACAATATGATGGGGGCTAATTTAGCTACAACAAATCAGGAAAAAGATCTTGGAGTCATCGTGGATAGTTCTCTGAAGA
>QXTE01000207.1:351883-378127 GCA_003942145.1 Platysternon megacephalum | reverse complement strand
CGCTCGGCTTTTTTTTTTTTTTTTTCCCCTCAGCCCCCCCCCCAAAGTGTCCCGATATTTTATTCCCCTCATCTGGTCACCCTACATTGGCCACTGTCGGTAGACAGGATACTGGGCTGGATGGACCTTTGGTCTGACCCAGTACGGCCGTTCTTATGTTCTTATGGTTTTACATCAATATTAATACTAATTTCAGAGGTGCTTTACAAACCAATATAGACTCACACACCTGCTCCGAGGGCTACTAGATTTTACCATCACGGTGGCCCTAGTGAAGCAGAGAAGGCATCAGACGGGATGAGTTCAAATCCTGGTGCTGCTACTAGCCTGCGGTCATGTCACCGCCCCGTGCCTCAGTTTCCCCACCTATGGAATGGGGCTCATGACGCGGATGACCGGTGTGAAGCACGTGGCGCGCTGCCCTGGCGGGGGGGGAGGGGATGTTCTCCTGCGCGCTGGGCGGGTTGCCGGGGTCGGTGCCAGGTGCCTGCGGGGGGGGAGGGGGACAATTGCAGAGTTAACGTGCCCCGCTGAGGAGGAACGTGACCCCGCCCCCAACTGACCGGCGGGGGGGGTAATTCCCGCCCGACCCCAGCCCTGGTGCCGTGGGACCCTGCGCGCGGGCGCAGCCCCGCCCCCCCGGGGTTTTAACCCCCGCCAGCTCCCGCGCGCTGCCCCGCGTCACAGCGCCCCTGTCACGCGCAGCGCGGGGGGGGAGGGGCATGTAGCCGGCGGCCCCAGCAGCGGAGCAGCCCCACTTCCGGCCGCCGGTGCTGCCCCTGACAGGAGCTTCCGGCCCCTCCCATGCGGATCCGCGTTTAGCGACGCAGCCCGACGAGGGGCGGAGCTAAGGCCAGCCCAGCCCAGCCCCCCAGCCGGCTACAGCCGTGCCCTCTCGCTACAGACACGAGCCTCCCTAGCACACGCATGCGTGAGGGGAGGGGCTACCGCGGCTCCCAAACTGTCACTTCCGGTGCGCAGGAGGATATGCTTCCGGGTCACGCCCCCTGGGCCCCCTCCCCTTCAGTCTGGGCACGGCTCTGGTGTCCGGTGTGTGGAGCTGCCTCATGCAACTCCACGTGACCCACGCGTGGCTCGGGAGCCCCGCCCCCTAAGCCCCGCCCCCTCAGGCCCCTGGAGCCCCCCCAGGTGCGCCCCCCCATCAAACCACGTGTTCCCCCAGTGTGCCCCCCCCAGCCATGTCCACGCTCTTCCCCTCGCTCTTCCCGCGCGTCACCGAGTCCCTCTGGTTCAACCTGGACCGGCCCTGCGTGGACGAGAACGAGCTGCAGCAGCAGGAGCAGCAGCACCAGGCCTGGGTGAGCGGCGGGGTCCCGGGGGGTGGGGGGCGGTGCCCCCTGGGCACAGGGACCCTCTGGCTTCCCAGGTCCTGCCGCCGGCCGGGCTCCGGGACCCCCCCGTCGGGCATTACCCCCGCTAAGGGTCACACCCCGCTTCACGGAGCCGCAGGTCGCACCCAGCCCAGCCTGGGCTGCAGCTCTGCCCCCACGGAGCCGGCCTGGAGAGAGCGGGGAGCAGCAGCCCTCGTGCTCCCGGGCCTAACCTCCAGCACGGGTTGGTGGGCGGGGCCGAGAGTCAGGAACCCCTAGGTTCTAGCCCCGCCTCCTTCTTGCTCCAGTCTCTGCCTTGGCTAGAACCAGCCTCGCTGGGCTGGGGGCCAGGCTCTCAGCCTGTGGCCCGTGGACCACCAGTGGTCCGCCAGGTGGTCCGCGGATAGTTCCCTCTAAGCTGCGCGCCTGGGTGGCCGCACACGAGAGAATGAAGGGCCACCCACCTAATGAATGGAGTGTGGCTCCACTAATTGGGTGTCTGGACCTTGGAGAAGATGAGGTGGTGGCCTTGCGGGGAATAAGGGGTAGGTGGGAGGGGGCAGCGGGGTGAGAAGAGGGGGTGGGGGGAATTTGGGAAGCGCAGGGCTGCAGTGGCCAGAGAAAGAGGCAACTTTCCCCAGCTCCAGGGCTGCGGCTGCTGGGGAGAGACCCCCTCCCTTCCCAGCCCCAGCTCAGGAGCTGTTGTGGCGGGGGAGAAGAGGGCACATCCATTGCATTAGAAAGGTAAGACTACTGATATTAAAATATGAGTTGTGTGCTTTTATTTGCAGAACAAAAAAACACTAATTATTAATAAGGTTTTTTTTTTTGTATATAGCACTTTTATCCAAAGCGCTTTACAATAGTTAGCTAACGGTACAAACAACATTTGGAAAGATCATTAAGTGGTCCGCCGAGACCCTCAGCAATTTTCAAGTGGTCCGTGAAAAAAAAGTTTGAGAACCACTGCTCTAAGGAACGCCTGGGATTGTGGGCGTCAGTGACCCAGTGCTGAGCGGAGGGTGCTGGGGAGCTGGGCTGCAGGGAGAGCCCGCGTTCGGATGAGATGTAAAAACAAGGTCCTGGGCACTTGTGGTCATTAGATTCCCCCTGGCAGTTGTTTTGTGAGCCCCAGGGCCTGTGGGTCATCTGTGTAAATTCACGAAAAGAACAGGAATCCTTGTGGCACCTTAGAGACTAACACATTTATTTGAGCATAAGCTTTCTTGGGCTACGGCCCACTTCATCAAATGCATAGAATGGAACCTATAGTAAGAAGATATCTATACATACAGAACATGAAAAGGTGGAAGTTGCCATACCAACTCTAAGAGGCTAATTAATTAAGATGAGCTATTATCAGCAGGAGAAAAAAAACTTTTGTAGTGATAAATCAAGATGGCCCATTTCAGACAGTTGATAAGAGGTGTGAGGATACTTAACATGGGGAAGTAGATTCAATCTAAGGTGCCACAAGTACTCCTGTTCTTTTTTGTGGCTATAGCCTAACATGGCTGCTGCTCTGAAACCTGTGTAAATTCAGCCTGTGGTTTCAGTTGGATACAGTCTTCTCCACTTGCTGGCCTAAGCACATAACACAAGGCAAGTAAGCGGCTGCCACCCAGAAGTGGCTGCATTTCAGCGGCACTTTATCCTTGAATCTTTCGTGACCCACGTGCTCCAGATTACTTAGCAACTGGCATAATGGATCAGACAATTGCTCCATCTACTCTGGTGTCCTGCCTCTGCCAACGGCCGCTCCCGGATGTTTTAAAAGAAAGGGTATAGACTTATTGTGCAATACCTTCTCCGGGAAAACCAAGGCTGATTTTTATCCCCCTCAGACAGCTGATTTGCAGGGTACTGTGCTGAGGCGTTGTGTAGCATCAGCTTTTTCAGACTGACTTTCCTCTGTCTGTTTCCCCCCCCAGCTGCAGAGTATTGCCGAAAAAGACAATAATTTGGTCCCTATAGGAAAACCTGCCTCCGAGGTAAGAATCCTGACGCCCTTTTTCTGTTCTGTAGGGTTTTGGTTGTTAAGAAGGGAAGAGAGAGATCTGGAGGTTGTGCGGTTAACAGTCCAATGTGCTGGGTTTTTAACTTGCTAAACAGGTGCACATAACTTCCTGCTGAGGATTCTGGGTAGTGTAGTCCAGTAGAGCGCTCACCTGTGCTGAGTAGTACTATAACTACAGCCCCGTGAAATTATTGTTGTTGGGTTTTTTTGCAGGGGGGGTTGGAATTTAGTGGTGTTCCATTTTATCCAGGCTGGAGGCAGGGGGAATTGGGTCTTGCCCCTGGGGGGAGGTGGGAAGCCTGGAGGGGGGAGGGGCATTGGGTCTTGCGTGGTAGGGAGAGACCCAGGGGGGTTGCAGGGCAAGCCCACCCCACAGCAGCGCCTCCTGTCCTGCATGACTGGGCCTGGTTCCCTGCTCGGAGCCTTGCAACCCGGCACACAGGGTCAGCACTGCTGAGGTTTGGCCCGGCTGCCCCTCCGTCATGATGACAATGGGGTGGCCAGGCCAAATTTGAGTGAGTGGCGCTGCAGCTCTGTGTACCTGGGTGCAATGCCCAAAGCAGGGAGCTGGAGCTGGGCCCAGCCCCTTGGGAAAAGAGCCGCCTCTGCAAGTGAGTTTGTTTTATTTTGTGTTAGTTCCTATTTGCAAAAAAACTGTGGGGCCCTAACTATAATTAGAGCTGCCACTAGAGGGCGTTGGAACACTCCGTTCACATGTGACTGCCAGGGGCTCCTTGGGGGTCAGCTCAGCTCCTTAGAAGCTCCAAGTGATGTGGAAAATGACGAGACCCTCCTCCCCTCCCTCTGGCTAGGAGCACCAGGGAGGCCACACGCTCAGCCCACAAGGTGGAGGGGCTCACTGTATTCCCGCTAGCCCCCTCCTCTGGAAAGGAGGTCTCCATGAAGCGAGACCCTGGCGGGGAGGAGGGAGAGATTCCCTGCTAGGAAGCGGGGGGTGAATGGGAAGTGATCTGTTGTACTCGGCGACTCTCCTGTGTGTGTTAGTGGTGCTTTTCCTTCCATGGGTCTGATGCTGAGTGGGGAGGGAGTGTCTCCCACCCCCGCCTTACCAGCTCACCACCCTTGGTGCGGAACTGAACTACAGGCTATGGGAGATCTGTGGGCCCCAGCGTGTGGGTGGGTGAGCCGGGAGGGCTGCTGAGAGGAGGGAGAGTGCTGTGGGAGCTGAGGGCACTGGGTGCTGGTGCAGGGGGTTCTGGGCCAGAGGACAGGTTGATTCCTAGGGTTGCGGGAGGGAAAGCCCGGCCGCGGGAGGCAAGAGCTGCAGAGCCGGGGGAATGGGGCGTGAGGGCTGGTTGGGGAGCGTTGCTGCAGGGGGCTGACAGCTGTGGGTTACCCTGGCGTCTGCAGCATTACGATGAGGAGGAAGAGGAGGATGACGAAGACGATGAAGATAGTGAAGAGGATTCCGAGGACGACGAGGACATGCAGGACATGGACGAGATGAACGATTATAACGAGTCCCCGGACGACGGGGAGATCAATGAGGTACGTTGGGGTGGGGCCTGGTGAACCTCAGCACCCGAGCCGCTCTCGCGTCCACCGATCCCAGTGCATGGGGGGGACACGCAGAGAGGTGGCTGGGAAGAGCCACACCACCCAGCTACGTCCATCCCCCAGCAGGGAAAGCAGCAATACCCAGGCAGGCTCCTCCTAGGGAGCAGGACAGGCCAATCTGGGAGTTTCCCTAGCACCCCTGAACCCCACGTGGGAACGAGCTGCCTGATCATCCAACCCCAGCTCCAGTCTCTCTTCCTGACACTGGGCTGATGAAACAACCTGCACAGATCCCTCCCCAGCGCCTCACAGGACCCCCCATCGCAGGGGTCTCCAGGCAGCCTCCTCTCACCCTGCTGGCAAATCCCTCCCCCATGCTGCGGTAGCCCTGTCGGGAGCCAGGAGAACTCCAGGGATTGGTATTATTTCCGGGGACCGGGAGCAATGCCGAGCCGTCTCAGTGAGTTTTCCAGTCACCCCCTGGGAGCTGGGGAATATCACTGTCCCAGTCTGACAGACAAAGGCACAAAGATGCTGACTTGTCCCAGGTCACTTAGCAGCGGAGTTGAGAATAGAACCCAGGAGTTCTGCCTCCCATTTCCCGTCTCTCTCTCCCACAATGCGTCCCTTCCGAGAGCCAGCCTCCCTGTGGGCTATCTGTTGGGAATGGACTCGGGAAAGCTGAGGGACTATCCTTCCTGTGTCATTTGCCCAAGGTGGACATGGAAGGAGCTGAGCAAGACCAAGACCAGTGGATGATCTGACCCGGCTGCATCTTGACCAGCTTAAAGGCTGCTGGCGTCCGCTGGAGCTGAAGGAGGGTAGGAGAGCTCTCCCTTCTGGCTTGGCATTGCCTACGGGCATCAGATGGGACGGCTCGTCAGCACAGGGTCTGATGGACAGCAGCACTTGGAAGCCCTGGTTAGGGAAGCGTCCCCACTGCTGTCTGTCTCGTGATTATTTTGTGAACAGAATCTGGCTCAGCCTCAGGCCCCACAACGGAGCCAGCTGGAGAGAAGCTTTTGGTCTCAGCGCCTGCCCATGTTACCACCTGGCCTGCGCCAGGGCAGCTGCTGTTAACATACAGCTCTACGTGGGATCACGGGACGGCCGGGGTGGGGCAGAGCAGCTGGGGCTGGCGTCGTGCGTCTCTGGCTCTCACAGAAATGTGGGGGGGTTTCCAATAAATAACACTTCAAAACAATTCTTTGAGGTTTTTTTTATTAGTAGTATTACAGTAGCACCTAGAAGTTCACCCAGGATTAAGGCCCCAGTGTGCTGGGTGCTGTACGTATATTTAGTAAGAGACAGTCTCTGTCACTTCATATGAAGGGGCGTCGCCTTAGCATAGAGCCCAGGGAGCCGTTCTCATTTCACCCAATGGAGAGTAACCGGGATGCTCACCCGTCATTTCATTCCCAGAGTGACACATCAGAGAGCGCTTTACAAACCCCACTGTAACGTCAGTTCTATCGCGCTGGGCCCAGGAAGTCCCCAGCGGCCAGGCAGTTTAGCTCAGCAATGAGCGGCCTGTCAGTGGCTTTGTTACAGTCCAAATAACAGACAAAACCAACATGTTTCTCATGGGTTGGCTCACACAGCCACATCTGGTCAGCAGCCTTTGCAGTCAGGGTGCCCTGAGATAGTGCCGTGAGGCAGGAGCACAGTGCACGAGTCGTGTGGATATGGGTGTGACGTCACGCCCCATATTCTTCATAGAAATAGGGTTATGATACGAATATGGTATAACTAAGAGAGACTTTATGCAAGATGGGTCTCGAACGATATCAGTGGAAAGGTTATGATTTACTGAATGCGTTTATCCAATTTGTATGCATGTATCATTGTTGTATCTGAAGCTGGGAATATTGACCATGTCTCTGTATTTCAAATGGGCTACGTTGGATGAGGCCAAACAATGTTAGTGGCTTGTTGAGGAAATGCACACAAGCACGAGGATTACCCCAGGAACTGTGTACAATAGAAACCTCTCAGAGAGAGCTCGACACAATGGGAACTGTCCCAGGTCAGAGAGCTCGACACAATGGGAACTGTTGGTCCCAGGTCACAGCAAAAAGGCTTTCCAGCAAGTGGGGGAAAGATATAAAAGAGGGACAATGACAACGTGAGGAGTCCTCACTCTCCCTACAACAACACAGCTGAAAACACCTGAGGAACAAAGACTGATCTGGGAGAAGTGATGGTCCCAGGCTAAGATCTTTAGCCTGTGTAAGAAAACCTGGGAAAGCCGAGGCAACTTCTGCCTTAAGAATCTGCCAGCCCGTTTATCACTGAGGGTGAGAATTTGTTCATTTGTATCCTACCTATCTAGTGTGTTAAGCTCAGTCTTGGGCTTTTGTTTATTTACTAAAGTAATCTGCTTTTTTCTTTTGCTATCCCTTTAACCCCTTAAGAGTCACCTTTCGTGCCTGGGCCCCAGTAATAAAACTCACTTTGGGATCTGCTTGGCCCCAAAGGCGGGTGTTTGGCTCCATCCATTAGAGAGGGTGGGGCGAGACACCAAGTTTGGCTCCAGACCCAAAGTTGGGGGGTGGATGGATGTGGGGCTGGGTTGGGCAGAAAATGCTTAGCATTTAGCCAAACACTTCAAAGGGCTTTCAGTGGCAGTGCAGTGGGTAAGGTACTTATCTGCCCCAAGTTAAGAACATACGAACGGCCATAGTGGGTCAGACCAAAGATCCATCTAGCCCAGTATCCTGTCTACCGACAGTGGCCAATGCCAGCTGCCCCAGAGGGAATGAACCAAACAGATAATCATCAAGTGATCCATCCCCTGTTGCCCATCCTTTGCTTCTGGCAAACAGAGGCTAGGGACACCATCCCTGCCCATCCTGGCTAATAGCCATTGATGGACCTGTCCTCCATGAACTTCTCTAGTTCTTTTTTGAACCTTGTTATAGTCTTGGCATTCACAACATCCTCTGGCAAGGAGTTCCACAGGTTGACTGTGTGTTGTGTGAAAAAATACTTCCTTTTGTTTGTTTTAAACCTGCTGCCTATTAATTTCATTTGATGGCCCCTAGTTCTTGTGTTATGAGAAGGAGTAAATCACACTTCCTGATTTACTTCAGTCCCAGTCTTATTAATCTCTCCTCATACAGCAGCCGTTCTCATCCTAATAATTTTTGTTGCCCTTTTCTGAACCTTTTCCAAGTCCAATATTTATTTTCTGAGATGGGGCGACCACATCTGCACGCCGTATTCAAGATGTGGGCGTACCATGGATTTATATAGAGGCAGTAGGATATTTTCTGTCGTATTATCTGTAAGATGCGATAGTATCTGAGCTCATCACAAGCCACAATGGATTTATCCTCACACACCCTAGGCACAGCAGTGCAGTTATCCCCATTGTACAGAAGGGGAACTGAGGCATAGGGAAAGTGGGACCTAGCCCAAGCAAGTCCGTGGTAGAGCAGGAAATTGAATTCAGCTCTAAGTCCCAAGTTAGCACCCTAACCCCTGGACCATCCTTCCTCGCTGTAAGAGCTTAGCACCTTCCATCTACGATAGATCAGTCCATATTTCACTCTAAACTGCCTTGTATCGCCATCTCCTAGAGTCAGAGTTAAGGTTACTGGGGGATATTTTTGGGATTTATTTAAATATTGTGTCTGGAGGGTGAAGTGACTTTTGAAGCCTGAGAGAGGAGATGTGTCCCTGTGGCTTTACTGTCTGGTTTTTGTAAATGGGGTTCAGGAACCTTTTAGCACAGAGAGGTGAAATGACTCGCCCAGTGAGCCAGGAACAGAGCCCCGGCATCCTGCCACCCACTCTGCTGGCCTGGGTGGTACGCGCTTCGGCCTGCTTGGCTCAGGGAAGCCAGCTGATTACACTCAGGAGAACTAGCCAGTCACTAGTCCATGCTCTGTGTTCAGACCCATCTCCCTATCCCAGCTGAGCCATAGAGTTCAAGTGGCCCTGGGTAACAATGGCTGTCCCCCTTGTAGTAACCGGCATGGGGGGGCAGAGCAGGAAAACTTGGCATCATTAGGGAGAAAGGGGTTGCTTCCTAGGGTGGACGCCCCCTGCAGGCCGAGGGTGAGCCCAGCACTGCACAGGAAACCCGGAAAGACAAAGGCCCTGTCACAGGACACAACAGGAGGCCCAGAGGAAGGGCCGGGATGACGGGGCTGCTTTCTTCTCGCCCTTTAAATCTCAAGAAAGGGAAAGTTTGGGGGAGGGGGCCTACTGCCCGTGGGGGAGGGGCTAGGCCGGGAGTCCCAGGTGTAGGAGAAGGCATGAAGACAGGAGCAATGGGAGCGGGGGGGGAAAGGTGGGGGGCAAACTAAACCTCTTTGAGTGGTGGCTGCAGCCTGGGTGTGTGCACGCGTGCGCCGCTCGTTCATACAGTGCACCAGACCCATCAGGGAGACGCACGTTCCTTCACAAACAGTGCCGCTTGCGTGGACCTGATTCCCATCTCACAGCCGCTGGTGTAAACGCAGAGTCGCTCTGGATTCACGCCAGTGGAAATGAGAACAGACTCTGGCCCCTATCTCTCCCTATACACACAGAGCAGAGACGGGCTCCTGTGCAGATCTGGGGCAGCGTGGTGAGGCTGTACGTACGTGGGCACACACCCAGCCACAGCCTTTGGGCATCTCTACATGGCCCCCAAGCCCAGACACCCCTCAGCTCTGGTGCAGCACCGGCTGGACCCCTGGCAGGGCAGGACGAGGCCCAGCCTGGCAGCCCCACCTTGGCCGCGAGAGCTCAGTCCAGGCCGGTGTAGGTGAGTTCGGCCATGCCGTTGGGGATGGCCCGGAAGTACTCCAGGCTGGTCCGGTGCATCTTGCACTGGTACTTGCCGCAGGTCTTGACGTACTGCAGGAAGTGGGGCGCGCCGGGGAAGACCACGTTGTCGGCCACGATGGTGGCTCCCTCGAGCAGCAGGCCGTGGGCCTCCAGCAGCTGCAGATCCCGCAGGTAGCAGCGCTTCCAGTGGTCCATGAAGACAAAGTCGGCCTTGAGCAGGCCGTGCTTCTCCTTCAGCTGCGGGATCACCTCCTCCGAGGCTCCCACAATCAGCTCCACCTGCGCTGGGGAGAGGTGGGGGGGTTAGCAGGGGGTCCCCCCAACAAACAGCATGGCCCTTCTGCGGGATCCCACCGCATAGTGCAAACCGAGGGGGCCAACCAGCCTGGGATCGGCCCTTTAAAATGCAGCTGTCTCTGGGGTGGAATTCGGCAGCTTGTTCAATAGCCAACAGGAACGCTGCTCGGCCATTTGAGACAGGAAGTGAAGAGGAGTAGCTCAGCCAGCTGAAACCACAGGGGGACCGGAGACAATTGGCACTCAGATCGCACAGTCTGGGGAAGTGAGGCTATGAGATTGGGCGTTAACCAATGTCTGGGCCAAATTCCAAGCCAAGGAATTCTGTTCTCTCACCTGCAATTCCCCTGGCTGGGGCCGATGCTGGGCGCTGATCCCTTCACTTCCTGCCCCCCGGTGCTAGAGCAGAAAAGCTGCCGCTCTCTCCTGGCAGCCTCTTTTCACTGAGGCTAGTTCAGAATAAGCTGGGAGCCAGCCATGCGTCTATAGTCCATGGAAGGCACTGGGGGAGGGAGCTACTCACAGTGTCCTCGTCGAAGCCCGCCAGGCGGATGACCTTCTCGGCCACTGCAGCATTGCGTGGGTCCATCTCCACGGTGTAGAGCCGGGCACCCATGGGCAGACACTGGGCCATGAGGATGGTGGCGTAACCACAGTGCGTGCCCAGCTCTAGCACGGTGAGCGGCGTGTTCTCATAGATCAGACGGTCCAGGATCTTACCTAGAGGACAGAAGAAGCCTCGCCAGGTCAGCTCACCTGCAGATGTGCCCCCCCCCCCCAGCCCCGCACCCCAAGTAATCCACCCAGAAGGTGGAAAAGCCTGATGAGGCCATCTGGGCTCCCCAGCCTTGGCCAGGGCAGGATTGTCCCCAAGGTCCGTTCCCCAGGGCTCTGTCCTCTCCAGTTCTGAACACCCCAGGTAACGCGGCTCCTAACAGGGGGAACTGATGTAAATCAAAAAGAGTTAAATCACCAATTTTAATCGTCAAGGAGGAAACCTTGATTTAAATCATCAATTTCAATCACGTTTTGCATTTGTACTTTTTAGTTGGTTTCCTCATGAAAGATTGCGTCTCACTGGTTTGTTACCATTAAAACATGTTGAGTTGCAAATAAATCTAGCCTCTATAACTAAATGGGGTGCTTGTTTTGCCAACCTGGAGGCTGAGCTACAGCTATACACATTGACTTAAGCCAGGGGTAGGCAACCTATGGCACGGGTGCCGAAGGCGGCACGCGAGCTGATTTTCAGTGGCACTCACACTGCCCGGGTCCTGGCCACCGGTCCTGGGGGCGCTGCATTTTAATTTAATTTTAAATGAAGCGTCTTAAACATTTTAAAAACCTTATTTACTTTACATACAACAAGAGTTTAGTTCTATATTATAGACTTATAGAAAGAGATCTTCTAAAAACGTTGAAATGTATGACTGGCACGCGAAACCTTAAATCAGAGTGAATAAATGAAGACTCGGCACTCCACTTCTGAAAGGTTGCTGACCCCTGACTTAAGCAATGACTTCGCTTCACTGGCATTTATTTAGATTCTTCATTTTTAGTTTTTTGTGTGTTAGAAAATTGTGAATGATGCATTTCCTTTTACTAGATGATTAACTTTTTACTTGTGATTTGTGTGAAGATCTATTTGAATAGAAATTCAAATTCAATTAAAAATGCAAAAAAAAAAATTAAACTAAAACTACCATACATATGCTGCATACATAAGAAAAAAAACACTAATTTATTAAACAAAGGAAGTATGATGTGTAGTTAGTGAACTGAACTGATTGTTTCTGGTCACCACGTCCTTCAAGATTTTAGAACTAGTCGATCTCACCCTCTCACACACACAGTTTTTATTCAGAGATTGGAAAAGGAATACGAGCTTTCCTGCTTTTTCAGTTCCCACCTGGTTTAGGACACTGAATGAACTAGTCATTGAACCGAACTGGCTGAATAAACTGAAATGAAGAAAATATTCTCGTTGCAGCCGTAGAAAAGGCTACTGGTGTCAAAAGCTGGTTTAGCCCTTCAACAAACTCTGGGTCCAAGGTCCGGTGACTTCCACCAGTTCAGTAATTTCACTTTTTTAAAAACTTGGCAGCAGACATGCACTACTTAGTATTTTGCGTATTTAATTTAGACTCTAATAAATTATAATAAGTTTAGGCCTTAACATAGGTTGCCAATTTCAAATTTAATTTTAAATAGGTTTATTTAAATAGAAATAAACCTTGTATTTAATTTAAATGTTAAAAAATCCAATTTAAATAAAATAAAATCTGTTTGGTTTTTTTTAAATAATCATCCTTTTTTATCCATCCTGGCTCTCAACCTCACCATCTGAGTGACTCTTCCCAGAGATCCTGTTCTTAAGACAATGTCTTTGAGAGGCTACCTAAAAGTCCCACTTCACCCCATTGCTCCCAGCTATTTCTAAGGAGGCAGAATGGCCTTGTGGTCAAGACGCAGGGTTTGGCATTGGAGCTCCTAGGTTGTGCTGCCACAGTGATCTCAGGCAAGTTACTTTCCTGCTTGGTGCCTCAGTTTCCCTGTCTGCAAGGAAGGTAGCAGGTAGAGGCTAGTGTTTGTACAGGGCCTTTAGGTGCTACAGCAGTATCGGTGCTGAATAATAATAAACATTTGGCGCTCCTTGAAGGGCAGGTGCTAGAATAGGGCAAACTCTGAGTTTTCTTCACCGCCTTAAATGATTCCCCCCACTCCTTGACTTTTTACACCCTGGCCTGTGTCTGGAACTCCGTTTACAAGTGGCTTTGCTCAATTCCTCGAGTAGATCAGACTCTGTCCAGCAGAGGGCGATGGTGACACATACATAGCAGCTCTTATAAAATAGCAAAGAATCCTGTGGCACCTTATAGACTTCACTTGCATCCGAAGAAGTGGGTATTCACCCACGAAAGCTCATGCTGCAAAACGTCTGTTAGTCTATAAGTTGCCACAGGATTCTTTGCTGCTTTTACAGATCCAGACTAACACGGCTACCCCTCTGATTCTTATAAAATAGTCCCCATCCCTCCCACCCATATCCCATTCCTCCCAGGAAAGCTCTAATGGGGGGTGATGCTGCAGGAGAGATTCCCCTCCCTGGCTCCCCACCAGCTAACAGGGAATGCAGCCCCCACTGCTGATGTCCCGCGTTGTTCAAGGGGAGGCGCTGGGTTAAGCACAGCCGTGCTCCTCCACACACGTCACCCCAGCTGTGGGTGGGACTACGTGATGTGCTGGCCCTATAGACAGCAGGCAATTTCTCCCCCTACCCTCAAACTCACTCGCGCGCCTCCCGACGACCCAGCCCTGTTCTCAGCGCGTGTCCGGCAGGCGGGTCCGTAATCACGGAGCGCTTTACTCTGTGCCGTGGGCTCATGGCAGTGAAAGGCCAAAGGGTTTTGCAATGCTGGGAGCGCTGCCCTAACGCGCCAGCCATCAGCCTGAGCAAAGAATGGGGCCGCCGGCTGCGGCAGTCTCAGAAGGCAGGGAGTGTGCACTGCACGTAGGGGGACATTTACCGCTGGCACCACATACAGTCTCAAAATGGGGTTTAAGTCAGACTCCGGGGATACCGGCTGTGACACTCCGCACCCCATACTCACCATAGGAATATGATTATAATGCATCTTGTACATGATATGTCATTGCAGCCAAAGACTGAACAGGCCGGGGGGGCTAATTCCCCCATCCCCTAGATCAGGGTTCCTGCAGGTCCGGGGCAGGGAGAGGGGATACTTCACTGAGGCTGCTAGAGACCCTGTGGTTCTCGCTGGCTGTCACGGCCCAGTGGCTGACGCAGCCTGTGCTGTTTAGTTTCCAGGCACGGCTCCTCCCTGAGGCCTGGGCTGGCAGCTGTGGACGGGACCCCCCGGGGACACGGCTGTCCTGATAGAGCGCTGCTGCTCTCCGGTCCCCTGAGGAAAGCCGGGGTCTAGGCTGGCCATAGTGAATCAGCGCTGGGCCGGACCAGGTGTATTTGTTTCCTGGCGCGTCCCTGGCATGTTTCCAGCGTCAGCACCTCCCACCCAGAGCGGCTGCTCTGTCCCCCCAGGCTCAGCAGGCTGGAAATTTAACCCTCTGCCTGCAGCTCCTGGTATAAACCAGGGGACCCTCCCACCTCCTCCACAGGGAGCGCGGCTGAGCGGGGGGCAGGCTTGGCCACACTGCTCCCTCTGTGGGAGCCAGGCACTGCCAGGACCAGGGACCCATCCCGAGCTGGCTACTTCAGGCACCCGCAGCCCTGGGCTGGCTGATTTTAGCGGGGCTGGGAGCTGGAGCAGGAAGGCTCCCTGGAAGTCAGTCTCAGCCTCCTCACCAGGAACTCTCCCTCCTGGCCTGCTCACTGTAACATCCTGGCTGTGTGGGGCTGGGGCTGGCCTCTCCTGCCCAGGCCTGCTGAGAGGACAAAGGGAGGGCCTAGAGGAGCTCCAGGGTAGCTGCCCAGGGCTTGGGAGCCAAAGGAGCATGGTTCTAATTCCAGCTTCCTGCGTGGGCACTTTCATTAGTGATTGTGTCTATAGGAGACACTTTCGTCCTGTCCCATTGAGAGGCCAGGAGTCTGTTCTTCCCCATGGAGCCATCTAGTGAGGATTCAAACCCCCTGTGATGTTGCAGTCTATATAATTTTATAAAAAGATGCTAATGAGTGAATATAATGTAACTGGAATATGCTTCATGCAAAAGGTCTCCTGTAAGGTATCATCACAAAGCTTATAATCTACTGAGTGTGGTCATCCTATTTGTATAAATGTACCACTCTTGTATCTGAAACTAGAAATAGGAAATATAACTCTGAGGGCCTATTGCAGTGGTCCCCAACCTTTTTTGTCTGGTGGGCGCCAAACAACCCCAAGCGCTGCCGGCGGGCGCCAAAAAAAACCCCCGAGCGCTGCCGGCGGAGCAAAAAAAAAACCCCGAGCGCTGCCGGCGGAGCAAAAAAAAACAACAAAAAACCCCGAGGGCTCCGCGGGCGGACTTAGACCTCCCGGTGGGCGCAATGGCGCCCGCGGGCATCACGTTGGGNTCACTTTTTACTTATTAATTAACCTAGAGTATGTATTAATACCTGGGGGAGCAAACAGCTGTGCATCTCTCTCTATCAGTGTTATAGAGGGCGAACAATTTATGAGTTTACCCTGTATAAGTTTTATACAGGGTAAAATGGATTTATTTGGGTTTAGACCCCATTGGGAGTTGGGCATCTGAGTGTTAGAGACAAGCACACTTCTGTTAGCTGCTTTCAGGTAAACCTGCAGCTTTGGGGCAAGTAATTCAGACCCTGGGTCTTCGTTGGAGCAGACGGGAGTGTCTGGCTCAGCAAGGCAGGGTGCTGGGGCCCCAAGCTGGCAGGGAAGGCAGGGGTAGAAGTAGTCTTGGCACATCGGGTGGCAGCTCCCAAGGGGGTTTCTGTGATCCAACCCATCACACCCCCAATCTGGCTTAGCTACAGCAGCTGCTTTGACCACTAGGCAGCATGCTCCTGGCTAACAGAGCTCGCTCTCTAGAAGCCTTGGAGAGGAAAGGTTGGTCAGCTCCCGCAGCAGCTATTCTAGAGACAGATCTATTTAGAGGGAAGAATCCCTGCGCTGGCCTGGCACGCTCGACCGACATCCACTGATAGCTCAGAGTTCCCTGCAGAACATGCATTAATTCTGGCTCTGCCAGGGTGGGGTCTCAGGCCTGGCTCATGTGGAATTTGACCGGGCTAAAGAGAATGACAGCGTCTGAGTGCTAAATGTTAATCCCCTGCACAGGTCTGTCCTGCCCACCCGCCCCTGCCCGGTTGAGCTGGCTAGTGGCTGTGTGCACCACTGCCCTGTTCTAGTTGGAGTCAGGTCTGCTGTCCTGTGTGTCATAAGCCCTATACTGCACAGCTGTTAATGGGGATTCTCACTTGGCAGAGGTTGGAGCAGAAGGAGCTGCGTTCCGTGCCCAGTGTTGAAGTTCTGAGCAATCACGCTGGGCAGCACAGGAATGTAGTAAGAGGGTCAGGCTGGTGTTGGGGCAGAAGCCCTGCTGTTGTCACCACAGTATATAATTCAGCAGGGAGTGTGCTGGGGCAGCACCGAATTAAGGCCCCTGTGTGGTGGTGAGGGGCTGTATAGGGCAGGAGGGGACATAAAACGAGTTACTTGTGGCCACTAACGCTCACTGGGTATTTCTCACACAAGTTGTGAGGTTAATGCACTCAGATACCAGGGATGGGCATGATACAAAAACTTAATAGAATGGGACTGAACTCCTGTTTCCTGGCCAAATTCCATCTGGGGTAATTACCGTACTTTTTACACCTCTCTACATTGCCAGTGGATTTGCTATTTCCCCCTCTCTTCCTGTCTCAAATGGTCATATGATGTTGCTGTGCGCTGTTGAACCGCTGCTGGGTTCCGCCCCAGAGGCAGCTGCGTTTCAGTGCCCCGCCCCCTCCGGGCTGGGTGAGCCCTTACCTTTGTGAGGCCCCACATTGCTGAGGTACTCGCAGTGGTAGCACCACTGGTCGAAGGTCTCGAGGATGTGGTGGGGGTCGCCGGGGATGGCGTGCGTGATGACGTACTGGAAGGCCCGCTCCTCCCGGGAGATGCCCGTCAGGCAGTCCTGCAGCCGGCGCACCAGCACCGCCCGGTAGAAGAGCAGGAAGTAGTGCCGGTAGCGGATGATCAAGGTGACCAGGAAGGGGATGAAGGCCAGAGCAATGGCTGGGGAAACCATCTCAGCAGCAGCGCAGAGCAGAGGGTGGGTGGGAGCCCCACAGACCTAGAGACCAAAGGGCGGGTGAGGGGGCCAGAGCATGGATCCATCTGGGTGAGTGTAACCTGCTGGGCCAGGGATGTTACATATCCTCCTCGAGCAGCTGGCCCACATCAGAGGATAACAGCCTACTACTACTACTACCAGCGATTTCATACCCTTCGCTTGCTGCTTGTGAGCTCACCGGGACAGGAATTGTATCTTCCTAAAGCATTGGAAAAGCTTGTGAGATCTACCATAATACAGCTGAGGCATAACCTAGCTAATGGGGGTGTGTGGGGATTTTTACGTCCCATTCCCCCCTGCCACTGCCTCCTGCGGCAGACGCAGAGCCCAGCTGCTTCGTGTCAGCGTCTGAGCAGAGCTGTCAACATGTGGAGACGTTTCACAAGGGACAATCAGCCAGAATAAATTGTGGGGGCGGTTGGTTTGGCCTCGTCTGGCACTTTACACATATTACAGTAACTACTTAGTTGCTGTATCCTCTCTTGTAGGTGCAATCCCCCCCTCCCCCATGTTGCAGATGGGGAAACTGAGGCACAGGGCCATTACAGCCACAGTCTCCAAACTTGGGCATCTGAAGTGAAGCACAAAAGCCCTGAGGTTTCTTAGGGGCTGGTCACCCCGCAGTTCCCACCAAAGCCGAGAGAAGCTGGGGATTTCAAAGCCTCTCTCTGGGCGCCCGTTTGAACGCCCCAGATCAGAGGCTCACGTTGCATCGTCTCTCTTACAGCGGGGTCGGGAGCCACTGACGCCAGCGCTTACTGTTACCAGCCTCAGCGCCGGGATCAGGCCCTCGCTCCGCCCTCTAGCCGCGCTGCCTCTGGTGCTGGCGAGCGGCCCCTCAGGGGGGCCAGGTCAGACTGGCTGCTCAGCAGAGGAGCTGGCTCGCTGGTGGTAGGAAGCTCCCGGCAGCCCTACACCCAGGTAACACCGGCCCAACAGCTGTCCCCTTGCTACGGGAGCGTCCCCAAAACTCGGGGCCTGGATTTCCCAGGCGTGAGGGGACAGGGAGCAGATTTCAGCCCGCGTGACCCGTCTGCAGAGGTTGCCTGGCTCTCTGCAGGAAAGGGCGAGGTGACGGCTCAGCCTGGGCTCTGCTCTCAGCTACAGCTGCGAGCCGCCCACGGTGCGTTTGTGGGTGTCACTGAGAGCAGGAGCTCGCTGGTAGCTGTTTAAATCAACCCTGAGATTCTCCTTCACACGGATAAGACTCAGGAGGCCCCCCCAAGCCTTCCTCCCCCCCCCCAGGCCACGAGTCTGGCTTTCCATCAGGAAATCCAATTACCAGGCCCCTCAGGGGTTCCTCCAGCGTCGGAGGCCCCCCAAGGTGGTGCTGAGCTGCCCCAGCTGCCCCCGTGCCAAGCCCCACTGCAGCCCATGGTGCAGGTGTAACATGGGATCAAACCTGGATCTCTGAACTTAGTGCCTGAGTCTCTACTACTGCATGAGCTAAAAGCCGCATCCCTTCGCCCAACACCCCCATCTCACACCCCTCTCCTGCCCCACTCACACCCGGGCATGAAGTGTAGCCAGAGAAAAATGCCGCCTCTTGGATTCCCCTCAGCCAGCCTCGGGCTCCCCGCCCCAGAGCTGTTCTGAGGGCCTTGCCCCAGTATCTGCTGCCGCTGTGTCTTCCTGCTGGGGCTGCCCCTGTCTCCCACCTTGCCTGTAGCTAGCATGAGATGAGACGAGCACCTACCTGTCCGTTCCTTGCCAGCCTGCAGCCAAGGGATGGTCTGTGGAGCTTTCAGAGCTCGCCCGGGCACCGCTGGCAGCGAGAGACCAGCCGCCCTCCCTCAGCCTCGCTACCCACTCAATTATTGATCGTGTTACCTAAGACACTGCAGGAGCCCAGCTCGGGTTACTGGCCCCGTCTGTGCAGGCCGCGGCGCCGCCCCTTCGCCGGAGAGGGCCAGAGGAAGCGACACCCTGAAAGGGTTCCTCTTCTCTAGGGGCACCTCGGCCATTTCCAGGGACGCCCTGGGGAAAGGGCACCGGGCGTATGGTGTGCCACTGCCCGGGGGGGGGGAGGGGGTGCAAAGAGCTGCAGGCAAAGTGCAGTCAGCAGATGTTGCTGTCCAAGCTGCTGAATGTCGATGGTCCGTCCGGTTTACACCAGCCACTTTCCACGCTGCGGGGGCAGATCCCACTCACGGTGCTTTGGCATTTCAAAGAACTGGGCTAATTGCCTGCCAGCCCCTCAGGAGGTCGGGTATCATAATTAACACCCTAGGGTCATGCTGGGAGCAAGGAGCTCAGTGGGTTGAGCTTTGGCCTGCTAAGCCCAGGGTTATGAGTTCAATCCTTGAGGGGGCCACTTTAGGGTTCTGGAGCAAAATCAGTACTTGGTCCTGCTAGTGAAGGCAGGGGGCTGCGACTCGATGACCTTTCAGGGTCCATTCCAGCTCTATGAGATAGGTATATCTCCATATATATTAAGGAGGTTAGGGGATTTGCCTGAGGTCATGAAGCCAGCGTCCTATGTATCTATCTTCGGGTTTTGTACGGCAAACTTTGCCCTCGTATCTAAGTGCTTCCCAGGGAAATTACATCTGCTGGGCAAGGTTCCCAGTAGGTCTCCTGGAGGCTTCTGCTCCTTTCTCTTCCTGGGCACGGCAAGAAATCCATAGCGAGCAGGAGGCTCTTCATGCCCAGCAGTAGCCAGATGCTGGATTCATCTAATTTCCTTGGCCAACTTATTCCGTAGCCAAATCCCTTCCCCCCCCCCCCCAACGGCGAACGGTTTGGGCCCGAGCCTCAGCTGGTGTCTCAGTGCAGCTCCACTGCTGTCGCATCGGTTTACACCACATCAGAATCTGGCCCTGTACCTCTCACTACTGCACGCTGTGGGCTGCACTGTCCCGGAGGGCACGACCGCCTGGGCAGGCCACGACTCACAGCTGGAGACGAGTCCCGCCCTGTCGATGAGAGGGGTGGTGGTTGTGGGGGCTCCTAAGGAGAGTCAATCCACAACCCCACAGAGTCTCCCAGACAAACCTCTGTGTCTTTGGTTTTCTATCTGTCCCACGGGACTAATAACCATGTGTTGCACTGTTTCATCGATGGATCTCAAAGCACTTGACAAAGATGGAGTCACAGGTGTAGCCCCATGTTACGGATGGGGAAACTGAGGCACGGAGAGATGGTGAAACTTGCCCCAAAGGCCTCATTGCAAACAGGAATCTGAACGATTTGTGGTATTTCCAGGCCACACATCACCCTCCCCTCTGCAAGCCGGGTAGTTATGGCGGGTCCCCTGTCACCTAGTCCCTTTTATCTTACCCTTCCACCCTGTTTTCCACAGTGAGATTTCCTATAGTCCAAGAGAGGCACTACCTCTTTGGGACCTCAGCTGTAACCACAGAGCCCGTCCCCACAGTGCCTGGCTACACCCCGCCCTTTACCCGCCCCCCATCTCTGACAGGCACTGCCTCTTTGGGACCTCAGCTGTAACCACAGAGCCCATCCCCCCAACCCCTGGCTACACCCCCCTTTACCCGCCCCCCATCTCTGACAGGCACTGCCTCTTTGGGAGCTCAGCTGTAACCACAGAGCCCGTCCCCACAGTGCCTGGCTAGACCCCCCTTTACCCGCCCCCCATCTCTGACAGGCACTGCCTCTTCGGGACCTCAGCTGTAACCACAGAGCCTATCTGCCAGGCAACCCGGGATTAGGGTGACCGGATGTTTCACTCCATATTCTTTATGAAAATATACTTACAATATGAATATGACCGAACTGAGCTATACTTCATGCCAGATGGCTGATGTGAGAGATCATTGGAAAGGTTCCGATGTACTGAATGCGATTATCCAATGTGTGTGCCTGTATCATTTCTGTATCTGAAGTTAGGAATATTGATCTGTATTTCAACGTTGGGTGATGCCCACTGCTCACACTTCAGGTACAACAATGGAAAAGCCAGACAGGGCTGTTGGCCCGTCAGCGAGGACAATGGACTGGGAAAAGACTTGGCCTTCCTGGGGACGCTCCCTACTGCCACTGACTCATGGACGCTGTGATCCTCCAGAGTCAGGTGGTCTTGTCACCTGATACCAAACATTACCTGGCACTTCTTGTAACTTTCCACTGGAAGGGAGGGGCGGGGGTGTGTGTGTCAAGTTTGGGAAACAAAGGATTCCCGCCTTGTGTAAATCCTATTTAAGGGTGGGGAGGAAGGCAAACGGGACTCCTCCTCCTCTCCATGGCCTGTCTGCCCAAGAAGAAAGACTGCTAAAGCCACCTGAAGGGAAGGCGGGGGGAGTCCAGACTGAGACAGGGGTCTGGAAAGGAATATAACTGGAACTCTGAACCACAGAAATTTTGCAACCTGCCTAAAATAACATTTAAGGTGAGAATTTACATTTTGTAACCTGTTTCTTAAGTATATCAAGCTTAGTTTGCGTATTTTGCTTTATTCGGTCAGTAATCTGCTTTGTGCTGCCTGCTCTCTCTTATATTCACTTAAAATTCACCTTTTGCAGTTAACAAACTTATTTCTTCTTTATCATATAACCCAGTTTATGTAATTTCTAACGGGGGGCAAGGAGTTGTGCATATCTCCCTCCACATTGAGGGAGGGGGCGAATTTCATAAATGCTTTGTGTGTCCCCCCCTTAAAGGGAGTGGACAGTGTCGGGGCGAGCCCCGAAGGCTGAATCTTTCCCGAGCGGATTCTGTCTCTCTCTGTGTAGCTGGGCGTGGCCCTGCCTGTGCGCTTGGCTGGAAGAGGCTGGTGAGCCGAACCCACCAAGGCCAGGTAAAGGGGACCCAGGCTAGCAGAATAGGCTGACTCAGTGGCACCCCAGCACATCAGGTGACACCCCAAAGGGCCCAAACCCGTCACACCCTGTATTAGGGGCATTGTCTTATATAGGCAACCATGCCTCCCCCGCCCCCCCAGAAAAAAGCGTCCCAATTTTTCACACTTGTGTTCTGGTCACCTTATGTGGGAGCAGTCCATGTCTGAGCCCCACACTGGGCCACCCCCGCTCCTGCTGCTAGGGGCGAGGGGAGATTAGAGAGTGTCACACATGGGGATGCATAAAACTCCCTCCCCCCCATGAAAAATGAACTGGGGCCCCCAGTGCAGCCTCTTCCCCCCAAATCTGGGCAATTATTGCCCTGCTGGTCTCTCTGCGATCCCCGCAGCTTTCCCACTTCAGCCCCCTGCCCAAACCTCACAGCCTCCTGGAGGAAAACCAAACCTGGCAGCCCTGTTACCGCTGCACACGCCGGCTCACTCCCGCGCTCTCTGTCGCGCACACGGCCCTGCTCATTGGCGCTGACACAGGCTCTTTCGACGAAGCAGGGATACTTTTTTTATCGTTTCAAACGCTTATTTTTCAAACAAGACACCTCGGCCCCCAGCCGCTCGGGGTGTCATTCGCAGCCCTCTAAACCATGACTTCCCACAAGCAAATGCAGCACCCAGAGTCACAGACGAGAGGATTTGTGTTAACGGAAAAGTAACTTTCACCCACTATTTAATCCCTAGACAATACCACTACTACCATTAGGCAAGGAGACGGGGGTATTCCGCGGGGAAGTTTGGATGGGATGGGTGAGAACAAAATGAATTTCACCCCCCAGCGCTGCCTATTCCCAGCATTAGTGAGATTGGGGTGGGGGGATTTCCAGGTGGGGTTTCCACTTTCTGAAACTTCTGCAAGACCAGGAGGAGAGGGACAGTTGTATGGAGCTCAACGGTGCCTCCTTCAGGGCAGCGAAGCAAATGGTGTTTGCCCAGGCGCTGGAGTCATGAGCAGTCTTTGATGGATGGTCTCGGGGCAGGCAGGCAATAAGAGTGGGGTGGAGGGAATGGGGTCGTGGGGACGGATCACATTCCAGTAGGATGATGGTGGGGGTGAAGCCTCCACGAACTGGGTTGCTTGTTCTTATCACGGTTGCTGGATGGGCTCCGCGTTCTCTCGTTACCGTGCTGTGCGAACCCTACAGAGAGAGTGGTTAGAGCGTGGAAAAGCCGGGCTGCATGAGCCTGCCCGCTGGGGAGCTGTTCCCCGCCAACGAACCGGCTCCGCTGATGCCCTCCAGCGTCACGGGGTTGCTGAGCAGTTTGTAGCAGATCAGGAAGTAGGGGTAGCACTGGGAGTTGTCGAAGATCACGTAGACGCTGGGCTTGTGGGCAGCATCGCTGCAGGAGTCGTAGCGATGCCTGCAGGGTTCCCGCGCCGGCGGCTGGGTGTACCCGGGTCTCCCTAACACCCACTTGCCCACCAGGACCTTGGCCAGGAACACGTGGCGGCGGTCGGCGTAGTTGGCCAGAGCGAAGTTGTGGGCGCATCTGGCGTAGAAGGAGAAGTAGCTGCCGTGGCCGTACTGGGCGCCGTGCTTTCCAGAGAGACGGGGGTTAAAGTTCACCCGGCAGATGGGCTCCACGTTGTCGGCTGAGGTCCCGTGGAAGAGGTGCCTCTCCAGGAGCCGCCTCTCCTGGGCTGAGAGTCCTCGGGACATTCGCTCCTTCCGGCTGAGGTGGGTGCAAAGGAGAAACAAGGGGGTTTAGAGTCACTGCTGGTGCACCCCCAGTATCTGCTCCCCTGGCCACTGAGCACCTCAGCGGGGGATCCAGACACGAGCCCAATTCCCTCTACGAGGCATACATTCTCTCTTCCTGCTGTCCTGCGTCTTCCTCACTAAACAGCTCAGCATCTCCTGCCCGGTCAGGTCCTGCACCTCCAGCCTCAGGGACTCAGTCCCTCGGGCGACTCCCCTCAGCCCCACTCCTCTCTCTGCTCAGGATTCTCCCAGCTCCCTCTCCTCTCCTGGTCCATCCCACCCCGCTTCCTCTCCTCCACCCCAGGCTCTGGCTGGGACGTGTCTCTTCTTCTCTCAACCTCCAACCCCATCACTCACTTGTCTCCCTCACCCCCTCGCTCATCATCGTCAGCCTCTCTACCCTCCGCCTCCTTTCCCTCGGCCTTCAGCCCTCCCCAATTCACCACAGAACGTTCCTTCGCCCCGACCTGCTCTCCAGCGACCGGCCCGTTCCCCTTCACCTCCAAACTCCTCAATGCCTCTTCCTCTCATCCTGCCCTCAGTCCCCCCAATCTGCCCCCAAGACTGGTCTCAGGTGGCTCCTTCAGGCCCGGGCGAGGGGCCCCTCCTCATCCTCCTTGATGCATCTCTCCCTCCCCTGGGGTCTCTCTCCCCTGGGCATCCCATGATGCTGTGCTGTCCCGGCTCCCAGCCCCTCGGCCTTCATGCCCCTCCACACAGCACACCTCTTTCCTGAAGCCCTCTGAAGTCTTTCTGTCGAGCTGGATATGGTTCGAAAAGACACACTCCAGGTCAGCCGCAAGACAACAGGGCTGGCGTCGCTGAGGAAAATTCTGAGGCCAGATGATTGTATCCCTGGAATGGGTCTCCTGAACCAACCCTTAGATACACCTCCCTTAGGCCCACCCAGAGAAGATAACCCATCTAGTCATGCCCACAGCACTGGCGTCAATGGCTTATGGCGGGGTTAAAGCCGGTGGCCTGGTCTGACCCCTGCCCCATCTCTCACAGCATCTGTTCCTCTTCCTACCTGCTGTATTTTTTCCAGAGTGCATCGTTCCGAATCCTGTAAATCTTCAGCACCAGCACTGTGTCCTCCGGGACAGACGCATGGAAGAGCTCACAGATCTCGCGGTACACCGCTTCCGACGAGGCCACCTCTGCATGAAGGAAGGCCTGGCCACAGGGCGGCTGGGGAACCCAGGCAGCTGGGTATGGGCCACAGTACCCGTCTGTGGGTCTCTCCCCGGGGATGATGGATGTGGAAGGATGGAAGAGTCCCCGGGAGTCCCTAGGGACTGTCCTAAGGAGATAAGGAGACGGGAGACGCTGGCCAGTCAGAACGTAGCTCGGATCCCTCCAGCCATGGAACCGCCCAGGGAGTCACTTACTGCAGATACCGTGCCATGCAGCTCAGGGAGCGGTAGGCAGGTCGTCGCTGGATCTGGATGGGTTGGACAGATCCCGGCTGAGGGGGCCTCAGATCCAGGGTGTAGAGCCTGCCCTGGAACCGAAAGGTGGGTTCCTGGGAGCCCCTCTCAAAGGCTGCGAGGAGGTCACGGGGGACAGGCTGAGCAGAGAGAGGAAGGAGAGTCGAGCCCTTAGCATGACTGAAAGAGGAAGACCCTTACACGCATTGCTCCTTGCCACAGGACCCAGTCCTGCCCTGGAGGAACCGTCCCGTCCTGGGAAATCAGTCTCCATCTTCATCCAACCCTGGGCCGGCCATCCCATCTCCCCGGGATGCGCCAGCCCTACTGTGGAGAGCTCCCCCACCCCACCCCCTTTGGGATCCACCCTCCTCCCTTCACCTCCTGGTAACGCTGCCACGTGTCTCTGTGTTTCCAGTACACCTGCCACCTGGTGTGGAAGCGGGGATTCTGCTTCCAGTCCGAGGTGCTGCCCAGCCGCCTCACTCTGTTAACCACGTCCGAATAGCCCAGCTCCATGGTGTCCAGGTCCAGGATCCCAAACAAGCGGTTCCTAAGAGGGGAAAATAATCTCACCCGTCGGGCCCTTTTCTGGGAGGGGTCGGGACCGGGGTAGCTGTTCCCCAAAACACCTCCAGTGGGGGAAATCTGAGGCACTCCCCCATACGCGGCTCCTTCCGCTTTTTCCTAGAGCCTCTGACCGGGAGACACTGGGGAACCTGCCCAGCCAGCACTCCTGCCCTGGCCGGGATGGGAGCAGCTGGGAGATGGCTCCCCAGAGCCTGGTGCAGGCCCGCGTGGGGACAGGCGGGGCGGGAGCGTTCCCATCCCGTACCTGTCCAAGAACTGCACGAGGCCGTTTTCAGCGTCGCTGTAGAGCTTCTCCAGGTGACGCTGAGACGAGTCGCTCAGACTCTGCCACGCCGCCCTTCCGCTCCCCCTGATCTGCCAGTGGAAGGGGTAGCGGGTGTGGTGGAGCGGGCAGCTCTGCCTCCGAGGGCAGTGCCCGAGCAGGAAGCCGTCACAGATCCGGATGCCGTCTTCCTGGTGGACGTGGAAGGGGACCCCGTCCTCGCTGACCCATCGCTCCACGGAAGGCGGGAAGCTGCACCAGCGTTTGGCAGGCATGGGGGACGGACTCTGGGGGGCCGCATCCCCCCTGGGCGACGTAGGGGAGCCAGGGCTCACAGTGTCGGAAGAACTCAGATCCTGGATAGTTTGGGGAGAGGGAGAGATGGAGACACTTTAAGGCAGGGCCGGGCAAACTTTTTGGCCTGAGGGCCACATCGGGTTTCGGAAATTGTATGGAGGGCCGGTTAGGGGAGGCTGTGCCTCCCCAAACAGCCAGGCGTGGCCCGGCCCCCGCCCCCTATCCGACCCCCCCTGCTTCTCGCCCCGACACCCCTCCCTGGACTCCTGTCCCATCCAACCCCCCCTGTTCCCTGTTCCCTGACAGCCCCCAGAACCCCCGCCCCTGAGTGCCCCCCGCCACCCCATCCAACCCCTCCTCTCATTCCTGACTGCCCCCCGGGACCCCTGCCCCATCCAACCACCCCTTCCTCCCTGTCCCCTGACCGCCCCTGGAATCCCTGCCCCT
>QXTE01000207.1:208797-351172 GCA_003942145.1 Platysternon megacephalum | reverse complement strand
CCCCCCCGGGACCTCTGCCCCCATTCAACCCCCCTGTTCCCTGCCCTCTGACCGCCCCGACCCCTATCCACACCCCCGCCCCCTGACCACCACCCCGAACTCCCCTGCCCTCTATCCAACCCCCCCCCCACACTCCCTGCCCCCTTACCGCGCTGCCTGGAGCACCGGGTCAGGCCGGGCTCTGCAGCCCCGCTGCCCAGAGCATTGCGCCGGCGGTGGGGCGAGCTGAGGCTGCAGGGGAGGGGGAACAGCAGGGGAGGGGCTGGGGGCTAGTCTTCCCGGCCAGGAGCTCAGGGGCCGGGCAGGAGGGTCCCGCAGGCTGGATGTGGCCCGCGGGCCGTAGTTTGCCCACCTCTGCTTTAAGGAGATGCGAAGCTGCTCTGGGACTCGGGTGCTGGGGCTCAGGCCACACCTACCCCCTTATCCACTGCACCCTCCCCATCAGCACGTGTCTTCATCCCCCCTCCACGCATACAGACCCGCACGGCTCCCCCCGTCAGAACCAGCTCTCCTGGGCTCCAACCCATCCCCCCAGCCTTGCCCTGCAGGGACCCGTCCTCCTGGGCCCCGAGAGGGGAATTCCCTCCATTTCTGTCGCTCACGAGGGCCGTTTACCTGCGGGGGCTGGCGGTGGATTGCGCGGGTTCCCTTAGCGACGGGCTCCTGCTCAGGATCAGCCGGGGAGATTTTCCTTTGGGGGCTACCCCCCAACTGGCTGAGGATCCCTATGGAGATCCTCTGGCCCATCCCCTCCCACGCCCGCCGTCTGTTTCTCTTTGAACAGGAGGGTTCTTAGAACGTCGGGGTGTCCCACGATGCCGGTTGGTGGGTTTGTCCTGCAACACGAAGCTGCCGCCGGCCGAGCACCCCCAGTCACCCCAGAAGCGCCCCAGGGGGCCAGGAACTGCCGGGGCTGCTTCTTGCCACTGGAGTCAAGCGCCTTTTTTTTTTTAACATCTCTTTCTGCGTAAACTATTTGTTTCAGAACCAATGTGGCAAATGTCACCGCTCCCCCGCAGCCGCTGGGGCTCAGATGTCAGGGTGACGTGGGCCCTAGAAATGCCACAGATTGTTCTGACTCATGTTTGCAATGGGACATTGGGCAAGTCGCCCCATCTCTCTGTGCTCGGTTCCCCCATCTGTACAACGGGGCGACACATGCAAATCCCGCTTTGTAAAGGGCCGTGAGCTCCAGAGATGACCCCTTTGGAACTGAGCAGTTAGCCAAATTTGGGGTAGCGCGGGCGGGAGGAGAAATCAAGGATAGCATCAGAAACACCTGCCTCTCCCTTGTTTATTTACAAAGATGATACAGAAAGTTCCGTTTCCCTGAACACAGTGGGAATCGAACAGCAGGAGACGACGGTTCCTTTGCTCGCTGTTCCACGCCTGCCCTTCTCGCCTGCACTCTGTGCCCAAAAAGCTCTCTCTCTTTGCTTTCTCTCAGGGCCGTGTTACTGGCACTTCTGGCTACTTGGCTTTCTTACTGCTTGCCACTCACTGTCCTGCTTTTCACTCGCCCACCCCCACCCCCACCCTGCCCAAATGATGCCCAGCCAACCCCTGCCCCCGTAGTTCCTATCCCTGGACCCTGAGTGGCCTTGCATGTCTCTGTTTTGGCCAGTGATATGGGCCTGCTTAACCGTTTTAGCCCCTGGTTACAGCGGGCGTCTTTACATTGAGCCTGACTGTAAAGCCGCAGCCAGACTCGACCTGGAACAAGACTTAACCCATTCCATCCCACTCCTATTATTAACCTACCTGACAACTGGAAAACTGGAGACACCGGAAATTGCCCGGCTTGGTGCGCATTGCAAAACCGTGTCTCATGTTGTATCTGAGAACGGGCGTGTGAGATTACATAAGTGTTTCCTGCTAGGGAGGTTTGCTAGGCTGCAGGATAGGGGAATGGTTTGTGAGAAAATCAGGACGTCGAACTTATTTAAAACTGGCTGCGCTGGCCAGAGCAGCGGAGAATACCTCCCAGGAGGGGGCAGTCCTGCGCTGGAAGAGATGGACTAGGCCAGGGGTGGGCAAACCTTTTAGCCCGAGGGCCACATTGGGGAATAGAAATTGTATGGCGGGCCATGAATGC
The DNA here is from genome assembly GCA_003942145.1 of Platysternon megacephalum. Taxonomy (NCBI): domain Eukaryota; kingdom Metazoa; phylum Chordata; order Testudines; family Platysternidae; genus Platysternon; species Platysternon megacephalum. The sequence continues at coordinate 349,077 of QXTE01000207.1, read as the reverse complement.
TCACAAAATTGGGGTTGGGGTGCGGGAGGGCTCTGGTTGGGGGTACGGGGCTCTGGGGTGGGGCTGGGGATGAGGAGTTTGGGGTGTAGGAGGGTGGGATTGAGGGGTTTGGAGAGTGGGAGGGGGATCAGGGCTGGGGCAGGGGTGCAGGAAGGGGTACAGGTTCTGGCTGGGGGTGCGGGCTCTAGGGTGGGGCTGGGGATGAGAGGTTTGGGGTGCAGGAGGGTGGGATTGAGGGGTTTGGAGAGTGGGAGGGGGATCAGGGCAGGGGATTGGGGTTAGGGTGACCAGATGTCCCGATTTTATAGGAACAGTCCCGATTTTTGGGTCTTTTTCTTATATAGGCTCCTATTACCCCCCACCCCCTGTCCCAATTTTTCACATTTGCTGTCTGGTCACCCTAGTTGGGGTGTGGGGAGAGGCTCTGGGGTGCAGGCTCCGAGTGGCGCTTACCTCAAGCTGCTTCTGGAAACAGTGGCATGTCCCTTCTCCGGCTCCTACATGGAAGTGTGGCCAGGCGGCTCTGCACGCTGCCCCATCTGCAGACACCGCCCCTGCAGCTCCCATTGGAGCGTGTAGGAGCCAGAGCGGGGCCATGCTGTGGCTTCGGGGAGCCGCGTGGTGCAGCCCCGACCCAGTGCCCCAGCCGGAGCATGCCCGAGCCGCTGGTGCAGCCCCCGACCCCGCTCCCCAGCGGGAGCTCGCGGGCCAGCTTAAAACGGCTCGTGGGCCGGATCGTTTGCCCACCCCTGGACTAGGCGCTGATTCGGGTCTTTTCCATTTACACTGTTTGCTTGACAGTTCACTGGGGAGTCCTTTGTTGGGCTCAAGTAGCCAAAGATCAAGAAGCGGCTGATTAATGAGCAGAATATTTTTATTAAAGCAAATTCCGAAGCTGAGCCAAAGCTGGCAATATACTTGCCATCAACGCATGCAGGTATTTGCACAGGCAGTTATTAGTGTTGCACGCACAGCCGCAGTAACTGCGCATGCCGGTAACTAACTGGACATGTAATTGGTCAGTTGGCCCAGAGTCACAGACGTTATCTACACACATTGGAACGCTTGGAGGTACAGAAACCTGGCCTCAGATTTGCAGGCGGGGCGAGGAGATGGCGGTGGAGACGGAGCATTTGCAGAGTTTCTTGGGAGGTCGTTTTAGGCACCCATTCCCCCACGTGACTGCTGCTGTTTTCATTCCCTGGCTGGCACCCCTCACCTCCTTTCTCCTATGTCCCCCCACAAGCTCTCCCTTCTCTGACACAGGGATGAAGTTTATTGGGATCTCACCTCTCTCCTGGCCACCAGCATGTTCTCCCTACAGCAGGGGTGGCCAACCTGTGGCTCCGGAGCCACATGCGGCTCTTCAGAGGTTAATATGCGGCTCCTTGTCTAGGCACCGACTCCGGGGCTGGAGCTACAGGCGCCAACTTTCCAATGTGCCGGGGGGAAGGGGGGGGCTCACTGCTCAACCCCTGGTTCTGCCACAGGCCCCGCCCCTGAGCCTGCCGTGCCCTCGCTCCTCCCCACCAGAGCCTCCTGCACGCCACGAAACAGCTGATTGGGAGGTGCGAGGAGGAAGGGGGAGGCGCTGATTGGCGGGGCTGCTGGTGGGTGGGAGGTGCTGGGAGCGGGCGGTGGGAGGGAGCTGATGAGGGGCTGCTGACGTATTACTGTGGCTCTTTGGCAATGTACATTGGTAAATGCTGGCTCCTTCTCAGGCTCAGGTTGGCCATCCCTGCCCTACAGCTAACCGCATGGGCCTGAGGTGGGGGGCTGGCTGGTCTGTGCCTCTGGTCTCCTTGGTCTGCACACACCCTCCGGAGGGCGCTTGACTCAGCTGCTTCCTGGTTGAGTTTCTGGATCCCCTCTGAACGCCGTATGGGTCTGTCAGTGACTGGGGGAAGGGGGGACTGTTTTCACGGTAAGAGCCTGGCTAAATCTAATACGTTTTCCGGCTGGAGTGGGAAGAATTCACAGCACGTGCGGGAGGGAGACGTTCTCAGCACAAAGCCGCGTCCCTCCCCTTTAGCACTGGATCTTCCGCACAGCCCGGGTGAATTTCTTCAGCTCCCTCTCCCCTCGCTGCCACCTCCTCACCCAGGAGATGACCAAGCGGCCGGCCGCCTTGTGGCCCATGGCCAGGACCACGGTGCCCTGGCCGCGGAGTTCTTCGCAGGCGCAGGTCTCGCCGTGTGTCAGCCACAGGACTGGCTTCTTCAGCTCTTCTTCCGACCAGCCTCCCTGCTTGTAGAGGGTCCGGCTCTTGAGCTCTGGGGTCACTTTCAAGTCTCCGTCCGCGCTGGACAGCGCTTTGATGCTCATTTTCAAGGCTGCGGGAGAGAGGGGAGTCGGTGGGCGTTGAACAGAATGCAGGGAAACAAGGGAGCGCTTGGCCAAACGGAAGCAGCTCAAAGGAATGACAAAAACTCATCTGTGGAACTTGCTGCTGCAGGAAAGTACAGCGGCAGCCAGCGCCGTGAGAATTTTAGAAGGACTAGACGTTACTGACTCTGCAGTGACATGAGCTTAGGATATAAATATAAGGGCGAGTGTAGTTGGCCCATTTAATGAAGCAGGGCTCAGTGTGTGCCCAGCTGGGCTAATGAAGAGGGCAGGGCTGCACCTGGGGGCTATACGGGGCCTCAGAGAGAGCTGCTAGAGACAGAAGGTGAGTCCTGGGAGAGGGTGGAGGCAGGAGAGCGGCAGAGGGAGATGCCCGCTGGCTCTAAGCCGGAGAGCTGGAACGAAGGCCCAGAGAAGGCTGGAGGTACGGGAGCAGCAGAGGGGCTTACCCGCTGGGTCTCCTTGCTGGGGGGCTGGGTGCCAGAGGAACCCTGGGAGGCTCCCAGCGGAGAAGCTGTGGGGGTTCCTGCTGGGAAGAGCAGGGCTGTACCCCAGAAGGAAGGACTGGGGTGGCTGTCCCAGCAGAGGAGGACTGTTAAGAGTCCAGGTCTGGTGGGAGACACCAGGATGGAGGAGGAAGCCGGGTTTTAAAGCCCACATGCACAGGCGGTGACATGGACAATGCTGGCTGTGGACTTAGGCACTACCTTTTGCTAATAACCCGTGATGGACCAGAGGGCAGGCTTGTACTGAAGTTACTGGGGTCCAAGCGGGAAACTGAGGCGAGGGGCCGCTTGCAGAGCTGCCCTGAGGCTATGAGGTGCCCGGGAGGAGGCCACTCGTTTACAGCGACCATCCCGCGTGCCTCTGGGCGTAACGTGACCACGGGCAGGGATCAGGAAGGAGCTCTTCCCCACCCCTGGTGGAGACGCAGAATCAGGCACATCGCAGGGATGCCTGCCTTACGATGACCAGTCTGGGGACCAGCTGCTGCTCTAGGCGGACACTGGTCTGTTCCAGCAGGGGACAAGTTGTTTTTTGCCCCTCACCCCCAGCAGCCCCCTCTCCTCTCGGCTGACGAGTCTGATTTTCCAGCTGACAGCTGCGGGGGAGCCCTGACATTTTCGACTCACCAAAATCTTGTCTGCAGAAGTTTTCCAGGAACTCCTTTTCGCTGTGCCCTCGGCTGGTACAGGCTGCGCACACTGCATCTGGCAGGGAAAGAAACAGCTGCATTGAGAACTGCGAGCAAGGAACCGTCTGTGACGGCACAAACCAGATCAGGGCTGAAGAACGTTTCTTTGGTTTTACATAGAGCAGAAATCACATCTGCCTCTCCTGGAAGACTCTATGGATGACTGGAGAGCTGGTCTCTGTGCAATTCAACCTGATTAACGGAGATGCAAAGGAATTTTAACTCTGATTTTGTAAATCTTTTTTTTTTAATTTTGGTTTTCACTAACAACCAGGGCCGGATGACCCTTTTGTGGGTCCCGTCAGCCCGGTCCGTGGCCACGCCCCACGGTCTGCCCCAAGGCCCTGCCCCCGCTCGGCCTCTTCCCCTGAGGCCCCGCCCACTGCTCACACGAGGAGGAGGAGGAGGCAGAGAGGAGCAGGCAGCGGTTGGGGACGAGGGGGTAGAGAGGAGCAAGTGGTGGGTGAGGCAGGGAAGGGGCGGAGAGGAGAGAACGGGGGGGTGTGGCCTCAGGGGGAAGAGGCCGGGCGGGGGCAGGGCCTCAGGGCGGAGCACAGGCGCAGCAGTGGGTGTGGCCACAGTCCGGGCACTGGGGCCCCTTCTGAGTGTGGGCCAGGTGCCATTGTAAACCTGCTTCTGCTAACACCTAATTGTGGGGTTACCAGATAGCAACTGTGAAAAAACGGGACAAGGGGTGGGGGGTAATAGGCATCTATACAAGAAAAAGTCCCAAAAAACGGGACTGTCCCTTTAAAAACAGGACATCTGCTCACCCTACCTAAGTGTCTCAACTGCCTGAAAACACTTGGAGGAAACCTCTCTTTGTTAAGGATCCAGCACCTCGGGGCTTTCAGACACAGCTTGAGAAAGCTCACAAGCCACATTCCTGAGCCCTTCAGTGAGTTTTCCCAGCAAAACCAGAATTGACGTTCCTGATATTTGAAGGTAAAACACAAAGAGAGAAATCAATCGTTTTTAAAAGCCACCTTTCAGGCCTTCTTTATACATCCCAGAGAAACAAAAACTGGCATCAAGAAACCAGTCTCTCCCTTTTGTCGGTCACCCGTCGCTGAATTAAGCCTGGAAACACTGGAGTTCAGAGTCGGGAGGAAAGCTCCGAGAACGAGTCATGCTCTGAAAAACACCCCTCCCAGCGCAGTCTATTCAGCTTCTCAGTGAGAAGCTTGATATGCGGGACAGCTGTGACGATCAGTCGCAGACCCATTGGTGGCATCTCTCAGCAAGGCCTGGGGGATTTCAAACAAGGCTTGCCGGGCCAGGTGGGCTTCTCAGCCTCGGCAGGCCGCTCACTTAGGAGAAGGAAAACTCGGATTTCAAACCAGAGGGTCAGATGACCTGTGCAGCTCGCCCAGGAGATATGCTCGTTGGCCTGGTGTATGACCGGGAGTTTTAGAGGAAGGCTATAAAATTCGCCAGCCCCGACCAGGGCAATGTGAGGAGAGGAGGAATGAGAAGGTAGACGGGTGAGTTGATCATAGGGTGACCAGATGTCCCGATTTTTATAGGCACAGTCCCAATTTTGCGGGTCTTTTTCTTATATAGGCTCCTATTACCCCCCACCCCCTGCCCCTATTTTTCACATTTGCTGTCTGGTCCCCCTAGTTGATCATGGTCTATAAGCACCTACATGCGGAGAAGACTGCTAGATTAAAGAGTCCTCCCGCACGGGCAAAGCTGCAACAGAGCCAATGGCTGGATGCTGAAGTCAGCAAAGGTCAAACTGGAAAGGAGACGCAGATTTTTAACAGTGAGGGTCATTAACCATTGGGACGGGGTCCGTTCTTGGAGCCGTCACATCGCGCCTACAAGTTAAGCTCTCATTCAGCCGCAAGGCATCTGGTCGTCTGCAGGAATCGCTGGATGAAATTCCATAGCCTGCGTGACGCAGGAGCTGAGACTGGATCCCGGCTAACCTTAAAATCTATAATCTGCTCTGGCGACGAGGGCTATATAAATATCTAGCCCGAGAGACCAGGGCATTTCTTACAGACGCGCGACGTTTCCAGGCCACTGAGCTCGGTCTGGCCCCTGGCGTTTGGAGATAGACTTAATCAAATGCTTGAACTTTTGGGGGGAGTCGTGGGGATGGGGGGGGGGAAGTAACATGATACACAAACATGCAAACAGCTGCAGGCCGCACAGTTAAACAGGAACAGGCATCCAGCGACCCTGAACCGGAGCCAGAGCTTTGCTGCCTTTGCCAGGATCTCCGGGCTGGACACCGAGTGCCGCCTGGCTGCTTGGCCTCACCTTCCTTCGCGAGCTGGAGTCGGTCGTCCGGGCCGGCCAGCGGGACGCACAGTTCGTTCCCCCGAGGGAACCTGCTGCAGTTGAACATCTCCGGCCAGGGGAAGCCAAAGGCAGCCATGACCGGGGTGCAGCCGTCTCTCACGGCCTCGCAGAGGGACCTGCAAGGGTAGACGGGATCCTCCAGGTCGCTGATGCACACGGGGGCGAAGAGGGAGCACAGGAATTTCTTGGTGTCCCCGTGGCACTGCTTGGTGAGCAGCGGCACCCAGGAGGCAGCTTGCTGCAGAGCTTCCTTCATGCTCTCGTGGCCCAGCAGGTTGGGCAGCCGCATCTCGTTGTACCCGACCCCGTGGCAGAGGGTCATGCTGCTGGGGATGGGCTTGCAGCTGCTCCGCTGGGAGCTGAGCCGGGCCAGCTGGTAGGTGAAAGGAGCAGCCAGAGAAGGGGAGCGCCACGCCCACGCCAGGAGGACGAGGAGCAGCAGGACGTCCATCGGGAGCCGGGGCGGGGACTCTGCAGGAGCAAGAGGAGGCCTCGTCACTGAGGACAATTGCAGTTCGCTGGAGCTGCTAAATCTGGGCGGGAAGTGAGATGGGACCGTCCTCCCTAGAGCACCAGCCCCAGCTTGGGTCACTAGTGGCCCAAAGTCACCACCATCGTGCGAAATGGGTCGGGAGGCCTCAGTCCAGCCTGGTGCCCATCCCCACAACTGGCTCCCTCCAGCCCCCCAACTGCTGGCAATCTCAGCCGAGCAGGCCAGGCTAGAATAGTGACTCCGCCCCTTCCCCCCCCCCCCGAGAGGTCAGAGGTGAAGCACGTACAGCGCCTAGCGCAGGGGGGTCCTGGCCTGGGACTGGGGTTCCAGGCATGACTGCAATACAAATAATAACAATAATAGACGGGACAACCCTAGGGGAAGCTGGTCCTAGATACTAAGGGTGAAATCCTGGCCCTACTGAAGTCTATGGGGGTTTTGCCATTGACTTCAGTGAAGCCAGAATTTCGCCCCTGCTGCTGTCATGCGTGGGGAGTATGTCAATCAAAGGCCACCTCTGGTAACTCATGGCATTATGGAACTGCCCACAGCCTCCTGCACTAGCGCGGAGGTGCTGGCGGGGCAAGGCAGCGGCAAAGCAGTTTGTTTCATCAACACTTTTAACTTTGCTCCCCACTGAAATGCGGTCACCTCTGGGGCGGAACGCGCCAGCTGTTTATCAGCAAAGACTGGCACTACGTCGACGTTCAGGAAAGGAAGGGAAGAGTAGCCCTGGATCCACATGGACCAGCCAGGAGCACCTGGAGGCTAAATCCAATCACCCAAATTGCAATCTGGCCAGGACCCCTGGGTTTACCCGCCCTGACTCTTGCAAAAAATGTTCTGGGACTTTTAACCACCATTAGGAGCTCAGTTTTACTGCCCATCCAGCGCTTCCAGTATCACAGCTCCTCCTAGCCCCCCTCCGCACCCCGCTTCAGTCCTGACTCAGACGGCCGTCTCCTCACCCACCGGACCGACTGGTTGTCGCATACAGGGCCGGCTCCAGCTTTTTTGCCGCCCCAAGCGGCGAAGTGGGGAAAAAAAAAAAAAAAAAGCGCCAATCGGCCGCAGCTCAAATGCGCCCCTTCATTCTTCTGCGGCAATTCGGCGGCGGGTCCTTCGCTCCCAGGGACTGAGGGACCCGCTGCCAAAGCCCGCACGTGCCACCCCTTTCCATTGGCCGCCCCAAGCACCTGCTTCCTTCGCTGGTGCCTGGTGTTCTCGCCGCCGCTTGTGAAGCAAATCTCCCTTCACAAAGGCCTTGCCTGTGCTAGGAAAACGAACACACGTCCTCCGCCAGGGGCAGCCGCACTGGTGTTCCCCGGGGCGCAAGTGCCGGCAGAGCCTGGGCTCAGGCCCTGCGGGACAGGGTAGGAAGGACACCTGAGCCCAGGGACACTTGCCTCCTAGCCGAGGCCGAAGGGAACCAGTTCCCCAGCAAGCCTGGGCTTCCCGGGCGGTGCAGCAACATGCTCTGACAAGGACCTCGCTCCCTCTCCCTCCTTCTCACTGCCCCGTCCACCTCCCTCCCCTCGCCCCCGCAGAATGGCCCCTCTCTTTGTTCGCCTCCTTTCAACCAGGAATGATGTGGGCGTGAAAGAGGGAGAGCGTCAACGATGTGGACTCCCAGGGTCTGATCCTAGCTCTGCCACCGACTCCCTGTGAGACCGTGGGCATGGGCCTGCCCCTCCCTGTGCCTCGGTTTCCCCCTCTGTAACAAGGGGGAGATTATACTGACCCCCCCACCTCCCTCCCTGGGGAGCTGCGAGGATTAACTAGCTCATGTTTGTAAAGAGCTTTGAGATCCTCGGGTCAAGTGGCTGGAGAAAGGCCACTTATTATTGTTCTGAGCAGGACAGATATCCCGCCTCCCCAGCTTTTCGCTTCTCCCAGCCCTGTTCTAGTCTCAGCTTCCACAGTTGATTCCCCAGGGGGATTGTTTCCCTGTGGAGAGCAATGCACCTCGCCTGGCCTCTTGATCTCCACTCTGCTCTCCCGCCCAGCATCAACGGAGGGGACTCCCGGCCTCGACCCCTCCTCAGCCCTGTTCCCTTCTGGAGTTGTTTCATGCACGCAGCTCCAGAAATTAACCCAAGGCAAAGCCGTTTCCAGCCCTGACGGTACCTTCTCTGCTGGGATCCAGGCAAGACAATCTGGAAGCGGATCGGCACCGTTAGCCTCTTGTTGTAGATCCTTCCCCTCCTAGGCTTGCAGGGCTGGAAGTTCTAAGTGTCTCCTGCAGGAATTCTGACCCTCTTATAAGAACCACAAACCCTTACCTGGGAGCTCCGGCTGGCTTTGTGAGCCTAAAACCAGGATGTTTATCCTCCAAAAATTATAGGTTTCGGTAACAGGAGCGTAGACCACAGGGATGTGTTTGGTCATGACCACACAAGTGCATGAATTTAACTGCAGGAAATCCAAGGCCTAGGAAGGGGCTGTAAAATCCTACCATGTAATTATACCTCTTTTCTCCAGCACAATAAAAGCAGCGCTTCAGGCGCTGCTTTCTCCAAGCCACCCACCTGCCTCATTGCTCCAGCCACCCTGGCGAAGAGCCACCGAAATGTTCAATGGTTCAGATGTTAAAACCAAACCCTTATCTTCTCAAGCATCAGTGAGGGGGGGTTACCACCCTCCAGAGCTGCAAAGAGAGGCCAGAAAACAACCCAACACCCAACAGCATTGGGCCGAAAGCCCCTCGCCAGCAAAGGAAAGCAGCAAAGAAACGGACCGAGACAAATTGTTTGTAAGGGGGCGGGGGGATTTTTGTATAATGGTTTGTAAGCAAGTAGCCACAAGGAAATTCAGAACCAACTATAGCATCCTTCATCCAAGTGATCTCCAAGCACTTTAAAAATAAAAAGGAAGTCGGAATCACCCCTGGGAGGGGGTCACACCACTGAGGTCAGTGGATGTCCACCAGGGGATGAATTTGGCCCATTAAGGGACATAGGCAAGGAAGAGAGGATGGGCTTGTCGTGAAGTCACTGGATTGGGGGGAAGTCTGGGCTCTGTTCCTGGCTCTGCCACAGGCTCCCTGGGTGACCTTGAGCTAGTCACTTTGTCGCTCTGTGCCTCAGTTTCCCCATCTGCAAAATGGGGCTACTCCCCTTCCTCACAGGGACGTTGAGCAGGTAAATCTAAACACAGCGGGGAGGTGCTCAGAATGTCAGCCAATGGGGATCTTTTTTGCAGATTTGCTGGAATGTGATTCATTAATGGGCTCGGAATCAGGCAGCAGAATTCAGTCGTTTCTAATATTTCACTGATTTCTATACTCAATAGACTAGACAATCTACATTTCTACAACTATAGTGATAAACTCTACAGACATGCTCTGGAGCAACAACTCCAGGGTCAGCTAGGAACTTTACTGTTGTCACCAGGCTGGAACCATCTGAAACTCGGATCCGACTGCTCCAACAGCCCAGGCCTCTCCCACTCGATCTAAAGGAGAATCTCCATCAGTTGCTTGCAGTATACAGTCTATGGCACACAGTCGAGCAGTTCCGATTCTATTCGGTAGAGGGCAGTGTTGATGTATACACCCTAGGCAGTTCATTACAAGAGTAATGTCCCCAGTGAGCAGAGAGGGTCCTTAAAAGAGCCCAGCAATGCTAAGTCGACCAAGAGACTCCAATGAGTAAAGCTCCATTTGTTTCTCCCTGTGCCTGCAACAAACAGCCTCATTCTCTTCCTTCCGGCCACTGACTCCCCTCTTCCCCCAACCTCAGCAGCTTCTCATTTAATCCTGATTCTAGTTTAAAAGGGAACAGAAAAGGAACTCGTCGGAATGGAATTGCATGGGCTCAAAGGCCTACAAGACTGACGGGTGGTTTGGAAAACCAGCTGTGGAGGGAGACTAAAGGAGATTAATCGAATTGGTTTATCGATGGGAAGGTTACGAGGTCATTTAATCCTGCTCTGGAAGTACCTCCGTGGGAAGGAGCTATCTGATGCCAGAGGGCTCCTTACTTTGGCTGATAAAGGCGTATCAGATCCACTAGCTGGAGGCTGAAATCAGCCCGCTGCAGACTGGAAATCAGGAGCGCGTTTTGAATGGGGAGGGTAATTAACCACGGGAGCAGATTGCCACAGGATGCGGTCAGTTCTCCATCACTTGGGTCTTTAATCCGGACTGCCTGGCTCTTTCTCCAAGAGCCGCTCTAGTTCAGCTACAGGTTACTGGGTGGGAGGCAGGAGTCACCGGCTGACACTGTCTGGTCTGGGCTGTGCAGCGGGGCAGGCTAGATCTGGCCGTAACACCTAGGCGCCAATGAATCCCTCAGCTTGTGGGCAGCTGCCTCCTTTCCCGTCTCCCTCACAGGTGTGTCGCCTGGTTAGATTGTTTAAGCTCCTCAGGGCAGGGACCACGAAGCCCATAGTACCAGGAGATCTGCCTGCACCTGCTCTCCACCCACTAGGACCAGCAGAATGCGCACAGGGCTCTGAAAAGGCCTCTCCTAACCTGCAGCCTCCCCGGCTGTTCCTGTCCTGCCTGCCCATCTGCGGCACCCCCTGCGACTCCAGGCTCTGACTCCCCACCCCCAGTTCTGCCACGGCACCTCAATCCTGACTCAACCCCTAGCTGGGAACCTGTCCTGAGCGGAGCCTCCTCATTACAGAGTCGTTCTGGGACAGACGGGGACCAGCGTCCATGCAGGAAAGTGCAATTGCCCAGAGATGTCATTTACTGGGAATTTATTCCGGACGAGAGAGCCTGGCTGTGCAGAGCTGACCAGACCAGCGCACTGAACCCCGGCCGCCACCGGAGAGAAGGGGAAGTTTTAGCAAGGTTGTGCCCCTGCCCCCAGGGCCTGGAACACCCCAGGGGTCAGAGTAAGTGGCTCGGGGACAGAAAGGGAAGTTGACGGGAAGGGCTGCTGGAGGAGTAGGTCTGAACAAGCCAGCTATAGAATTAGTCATGAACTTGAGCCAAGCCATCAATTACACTCCCCTCCTCTTAGGCATCGTGAAACTGAAATTCCCTGCGGAGGAGAGCTTTCCCTCGTCCAAATCTCTCACTCCCCGAGACTCACTTGGGAAACAGGGAGAGCCTTTGGGTAACTGCTTCGGACAATCACAGACCTTAGAGACAGAGGGGGACTAGCAGGTCACCTGTGCCACAAATACTCCTGTTCTTTTTGCGGATACAGACTAACACGGCTGCTACTCTGAAACAAGGGGGCCAGGAATAGCTCTCTGCGGTGTGTTTAACAAGGGATGGGGGTTGCACTGCTGGGTAAAAAAATCCATCTGCCTCTTTAGGGTGTGTCCTTCTAGAAGGATCCATGGCCCTGTGGGTGAGCCACCGAGTCAGGAGATCTGCGTATGGTGCCAGGCTCTGACACTGATGCACCGTGTTGCCTCGGGCAAGTCATCTGAGGCCATATTTTCAGAAGCGGCCATTGATTTGGGGAGCCCAGCGTGAGACGCTTTGGGTCTGGTTTTCAGAAGTACCCACCATGCTAATGAGCTTGAAGAGGGAGTTCAGTCTCCACGGCCCGTTCAGACACTGGCCTGAGCACAAGGCTGCCAGCAACAGAGCCTGACTTGCACCCCGGTTACACACACAAACTGGGGGGATGCCCCTGCAAACAATAAACCCCTTTGTCTGCTCAGGCGCAGGACCTGTGTGCGGGGAAATCACACCGCTGGCTTTTTCAAACAGCCCGCACTTTGGTTCCAGTTCTGCTCCTGCTGACATCAACAACCCCCCCTGCGGCTCTTTCTGTCGTTTACTCCATCCCCAGGAAGTAAAGACCCACCCGCTGGAACTTAGTCGACAATCTTGTTGGCAGGGCAGGAGCCAGACTAGATTCCAGTTCCCACTCCTGTAGCTCTCCCCCTACTAGTAGGACTCAAAGCTTGTTAGCGGTAACATCAGCTCTGCGGGTGTGACTTGAAGACACACGAGAAGACGCCATTTTCTGACCACCACTGCCCAGCCTCGGGCAGCTGTGACAGCAAGTTACTGTCTGGAACCACCTCCGATTATCATAACAACGCACAACTACTGAGGTAACTGCAGTACAAGGTGGTCAGCTGACTGCATGCACATAGTGTTGGGGAACCGAACTTGCAATCTTCGGCTCCGAGACCGTCCGATTCGTTGCAGTCTCCCATTGCTTTGACGGACGAGCGTTCAGCCGGCCTTGACTTGAGTTCTGGGTTTATTTGTGTTTATGGCTTCTCACGAGTCCGATCCTGGATTTGCACGTGTAGCCATTGCGGGGTGGAAGGTCTGAAGGAGCAGCTTCTCGACCGCAGCCAGTAGAGGGGATGAGCATGCCCAAAGCGGTCTGTTGAGTGCCATCCAGGAGAGGGCAGTAGTGTGCCCGCTCAGCGTATGCACCTGCCCACCCATATACATCTGACACTAGAGTCCTGATCCAAAGAACCTCACTGCAAAACTAATAATGCTCAAAAATGTAGATTAACTCCCAATGAGCAGGGTGCAGCTTCCTGGGAAAGACAGATGGACATTAAGTAGCTAAAACAACGAGGAGTCCTTGTGGCACCTTAGAGACTAACAAATTTATTTGGGCATAAGCTTTCGTGGGCTAGAACCCACTTCATCGGATGCATGGAGTGGAAAATATAAGAGCAGATATACATACATGAAAAGATGTGAGTTGCCTTACCAAGTGTGAGGTCAGTCTAACGAAACTNTCCATCCCCAGGAAGTAAAGACCCACCCGCTGGAACTTAGTCGACAATCTTGTTGGCAGGGCAGGAGCCAGTCTAGATTCCAGTTCCCACTCCTGTAGCTCTCCCCCTACTAGTAGGACTCAAAGCTTGTTAGCGGTAACATCAGCTCTGCGGGTGTGACTTGAAGACACACGAGAAGACGCCATTTTCTGACCACCACTGCCCAGCCTCGGGCAGCTGTGACAGCAAGTTACTGTCTGGAACCACCTCCGATTATCATAACAACGCACAACTACTGAGGTAACTGCAGTACAAGGTGGTCAGCTGACTGCATGCACATAGTGTTGGGGAACCGAACTTGCAATCTTCGGCTCCGAGACCGTCCGATTCGTTGCAGTCTCCCATTGCTTTGACGGACGAGCGTTCAGCCGGCCTTGACTTGAGTTCTGGGTTTATTTGTGTTTATGGCTTCTCACGAGTCCGATCCTGGATTTGCACGTGTAGCCATTGCGGGGTGGAAGGTCTGAAGGAGCAGCTTCTCGACCGCAGCCAGTAGAGGGGATGAGCATGCCCAAAGCGGTCTGTTGAGTGCCATCCAGGAGAGGGCAGTAGTGTGCCCGCTCAGCGTATGCACCTGCCCACCCATATACATCTGACACTAGAGTCCTGATCCAAAGAACCTCACTGCAAAACTAATAATGCTCAAAAATGTAGATTAACTCCCAATGAGCAGGGTGCAGCTTCCTGGGAAAGACAGATGGACATTAAGTAGCTAAAACAACGAGGAGTCCTTGTGGCACCTTAGAGACTAACAAATTTATTTGGGCATAAGCTTTCGTGGGCTAGAACCCACTTCATCGGATGCATGGAGTGGAAAATATAAGAGCAGATATACATACATGAAAAGATGTGAGTTGCCTTACCAAGTGTGAGGTCAGTCTAACGAAACTATTCAATTAACAGCAGGATACCAAGGGAGGAAAAATAACTTTTGAAGTGGTAATGAGAGTGGCACATTTCAAACAGTTGACAAGAAGGTGTGAGTAACAGTAGGGGGAAATTAGTATTGGGGAAATTAGGTTTAGGTTTTGTAATGACCCAACCACTCCCAGTCTTTATTCAGGCCTAATTTGATGGTGTCCAGTTTGCAAATTAATTCCAGTTCTGCAGTTTCACGTTGGAGTCTGTTTTTGAAGTTTTTTTGTTGAAGAATTGCCACTTTTAGGTCTGTTATTGAGTGTCCAGGGAGATTGAAGTGTTCTCCGACTGGTTTTTGAATGTTATGATTCCTGATGTCAGATTTGTGTCCATTTATTCTTTTGCGTAGAGACTGTCCGGTTTGGCCAAGGTACATGGCAGAGGGGCATTGCTGGCACGTGATGGCATATATCACATTGGTAGATGTGCAGGTGAACGAGCCCCTGATGGTGTGGCTGATATGATTAGGTCCTATGATGGTGTCCCTTGAATAGATATGTGGACAGAGTTGGCACCGGGGATTGGTTCCTGGGTTGGTGTTTTTGTTGTGTGGTGTGTAGTTGCTGGTGAGTATTTGCTTCAGGTTGGGGGGCTGTCTGTAAGTGAGGACTGGCCTGTCCCCCAAGGTCTGTGAGAGTGAGGGAGCTAAGAGTAAGTAGCTAGAGCGCTGCAGATCCCCACACAGTAACGTAACTCTAGGAGATTATTCTGTGACAGTGAAATATTCAAAGCACCGGCAGGACTTCGCCAGTTACAAGCTGGAAATAGAAATCAAGAGAATCAGCCCACATGGAAGCCCAAAGAGGAACAGCTCTGTAGCTCATGTGATGGAAGAGAGATTAAAACTGAAACACATTTTCTACTCGACTGTTCAAAATATGAAGCAAGAGGGGGAAAGCAGCTTCCTCAAATCCTCTCAGAAAAGACTAAAAAGCCAGGAAGAAAAATGGAGCTGAGTTTGGTTAGGAGAAGTGAAAGAGACAGAAAAATAGCCTCGCAATATGCAACAACCTACTATGAGATTGGAAATGAACGGCAATGAATGGACGTGTGATACAGAACCTCAGTGTCACTCTGATGCTGAATCCTAGGCTGGCACTTCACTGAACTTCATTTCATTTTGGCAATTTCATCCCTAACTGTAGGAGTAAATACATCAGAGGGATAAATACCAGGGAAGGAGGGGAGTTATTTCAGTTATGTGCCAATGTAGACACAAGAGCAAACAGATATAAACTGGCCATCGACAAGTTTAGGCTTGAAATGAGATGAAGGTTTCTAACCATCAGAGGAGTGAAGTTCTGGAACAGCCTTCCAAGGGGAGCAGTGGGGGGGGCAAAAAACCCTAACTGGCTTCAAGACTGAGCTTGATAAGTTTATGGAAGGAATGGCGTGATGGGACTGCCTACAATGGCATATGACCCATCGGCGACTGCTAGCAGCAAATACCTCCAATAGCTGGTGATGGGACGCTAGATGGGGAGTTCTCTGAGTTCCTACAGAGAATTCTTTCCCAGGTGTCTGGCTGGTGAGTCTTGCCCACATGCTCAGGTTCTAACTGATCGCCACATTTGGAGTCAGGAAGGAATTGTCCCCCATGTCAGATGGGCAGAGACCCTGGGGTTTTTCTTGCCTTCCTCTGCAGCGTGGGGCACGGGTCACTTGCAGGTTTAAACTAGTATAAATGGTGAATTCTCGGTAACTTGAAGTCTTTAAACCATGATTTGAGGACGTCAGTAACTCAGCCAGAGGCTAGGGGTCTATTACAGGAGTGGGTGGGCGAGATTCTGTGGCTTGCGATGTGCAGGAGGTCAGACTAGATGATGGTCCCTTCTGGCCTTAGTCTATGAGTCTATGCTGGAGCTGGATGAATAAGGTGTGTTGAGTAACTTTCCCAACCTGCTCTTATAACAGAGGCCACACAACAAAGTTCAAACTTTCCCCTGTTCTGGGACCTGGTTTATTAACAACGAAATTAACCATAAATATATAGCTCAGCTCAAACTTTTCCCTTGCCTGGCATGCTCTTACGATTCCTCCTGCTGCATTGCTCAGCCCACACCTTTGGTCCTCTCTCTCTAGAGAGCCACACCCACTTCCTGCATGTCCTGATGAAGTAACCAGTCACCAGAACCTACTTGATCCTATTGGGAAAGGGTTAACCTTTGCTGACAGGATGGCGCGTGCCAGGCAAACGGACCTTGTGCCTACACACAAAAGTGCTGATCAGTTATCAGCTGGGAAAAAGCTGATCAGTTATCAGCTGGGAAACTTGCGCAAATAGAGCCACCACCATTCATCAGTGCAGGTGCAGTCCACTGAGTGGCAAACAGTCCTCCCACTGGTGTCCCACGGCGCACTGCACAAGTGGCCTGTCTGGCCACCTTTCTGCATGTCGCTGCTCACGCATCAACTTAGCTGAAAGCTCTGGACAGGCAGTGCTGTGCAAAGCATGGGGCTCTGCTCCAAATCGTTTTCAGAGCAGGCCGTTTCCTCTGGAGACAGAGCTTCCCCAGCTGCGCCAGTGAATATTCCCCATAACCCACCTCACTCAAAGGGCTTGGTGACCCTTTCGTGAATGAACTAGCACGAGGATATTTGTTTTAATTATTCACCCAGCTCAGCTCATCCCGCCAACAAGGCTGGTGGAGTTGGACGTACATTTCATCTCGTAGCTGACAGTCATGTGAACACAAACCATTGCATTGTTTGGGTTATGAAGAAAAAGGGAAGTGTGCATATAAACCCTAGGGCCACTGCAGCTCAGGTTGTGTGCGACGGGGCTGCAACAGGCAACACCGCCCAACCAGAGAGGCATTGGTAGTGACTCCACAGTTACTGTTGCACTGAGATTTGCACTTAAAACAGGACTGCGGTCCCTCTGTTACAACACACGCTCATGAGTGAGCTTAAATCTCCGCATTTCCCACCCTGACTCTCCAGGGGACACGTGAATTTTCTATCCTGTTGTACGAGTTATACTTTGACTTTTTAGTAGAGGAAACGTTTTAAAATCATCCAAAACGTGGCTCTATTTGGCTCCCTCTTGCTAAGCAGCTGTAGAAGGCCAAATCCATTGGCGCGACAGTGACTCCAACGTACACCAGCTGAGCAGCTGGCCCCCATTATACTAACAGCTCATAGATAAGGGAATGGCTCCGTGTTTTTACTGAAGCACCAAAACTGCTGTTTTCCTTGTGCCAGTTTTTATCTCCAGGAAAAGCACCTGGAAGGGAACTGCTCAGATCCCTCAGCTGCTTCCCTTACCAATCATGGCCCGCCTGCCTCACGAACTCTCCTCCCTAGCTCCTGGCTAGAGACCTCACAGCAGCTCACCCTAGCTACCTCCGGACTCCCCCCTTCCCTCTAGCTCCGGCAGCTGAGTCCTTGCTGGGCCTTTTTGTCAGGCCGGGATCCACCTTCTGGCAAAGGACAGGAGTTTCCTCAGAGCAAAGCAGTGGGGCTCTGCCAACTTGGGCTGGGACCCTTCCCATCTCTAGGCCTGCAGTAATTAACACCCCCGGCCGGCCCCCTGCGACTGTCACAGCCACGAGGAAGGAGGCTGCAGGATAACCAGAGTCCACTGTGCGTTCTAGCGGTTTGGTGTGGCTCTAGAGCAGGGCCGGGCAAACGTTTGGCCGTATCGGGTTTTGGAAACTGTATGGAGGGCTGGTTAGGGGAGGCTGTGCCTCCACAAACAGCCAGGTGTGGCCAGACCCCTNAGGGCTGGTTAGGGGAGGCTGTGCCTCCCCAAACAGCCAGGTGTGGCCCAGCCCCTGCCCCATCTCCCCCCTCCCCGCTTCTCGCCCCCTGACGGCCCCCGGAACCACCACCCCGACTGCCCCCCGCTGCCCCATCCAACCCCTCCTCTCATTCCTGACTGCCCCCCCGGGACCCCTTCCCCATCCAACCATCCCTTCCTCCCTGACCACCCCCAGAACCCCTGCTCCTGACTGCCCCCCGCCCCCCATCCAACCCCCTCCTCTCCTTCCTGACTGCCCCCCCCGACCCCTGCCCCATCCCACCACCCCTTCTCCCTGACCGCCCCCAGAACCCCTGTCCCTGACTGCCCCCTGCTACCCCATCCCACCCCCCCTCTCCTTCCTGACTGCCCCCCCCGACCCCTGCCCCATCCAACCACCCCTTCTCCCTGACCGCCCCCGGAACCCCCACCCCGACTGCCCCCCGCCGCCCCATCCAACCCCCCTCTCCTTCCTGACTGCCCCAGGAACCCCTGCCCCTGACTGCCCCCCCTACCCGCCCCGCGACCTCTGCCCCATCCAACCACCCCTTCTCCCTGACTGCCCGCCGGGGATCGGAGGAGCGGGCGGCGCGGGTCTCTGCCCCGGGGGCGGGTCTCTGGGCCGGGGATCGGGGCAGCGGGCGGCGCGGGGCGGGTCTCTGCCCCGGGGGCGGGGGATCGGGGCGGGTCTCTGGGCCGGGGATCGGGGCAGCGGGCGGCGCGGGGCGGGTCTCTGGGCGGGGGATCGGGGCGGGGCGGGTCTCTGGGCCGGGGGCGGGGGATCGGGGCGGGTCTCTGGGCCGGGGGCGGGGGGGGGGGGCGGGGGGCTGGGGCGGGGGGGGGGGGCGGGGGGGGGGGGGGCGGGGGGCGGGGGGCTCGGCCCCGGGGGCGGGGGATCGGGGCGGGGCTCTGGGCCGGGGGATCGGGGGGAGGAAGCCGCTGGCAGCCGGTAGAGGAACAGGCGGGGGGGAGGGGAAGCTATGGAAAGCGTCTCTGCCAGGCTGCCCAGGATCCACTTCTCGGGTGTTGCTTGTCTGAAATCCATCACGCGCTGCGGCGACGCTCTTATCTGAGCGCTGATTGGCTCCCCATCCTCAAGTGACGACGACAGGGGGGTCCCTCTCTCTCCGGGCTCCGCCCTCTCTCTGCGGCCCTCCCCGTCCCGTGAGTGTCACCCAGCGCTCGATTGGCTCGGCCTCCTCACGTGCGGCGGAGGCCCGGGTCCGCGCTCGCCATTGGCGCTCCGAGTCACGTGTCCGGAAGCGGGGAACGGGAAGGGCGAGTGAGTGGCTGCCCCCTCCTTCCCCGCTGGGTTGTTTGTTGGCTGGAGGGGCGGGCGCCGCTGCTCATGTGATCGGGGCGGCAGGGCCCGAGCCGGACACCGTACCGCGTCCCTCCCCTCCCCCTCCCCGGAGACCGGCCCCGCCGCGCCCGGCCATGGGGTGCTGCTATAGCAGCGAGAACGAAGCCACCGACCAGGTGAGGGGGAGCGGCGGCGGGGGGGCCAGGGGATGGGGCTGCCCAGGAGAGGGGGGCAGGCCTGGCTGCCCAGGAGAGGGGGGCAGGGCAGCGTGTGTGGAGGGGGGGTTCTTGGGAGGGGCTAAATAGGGGGTCCCTGGCAGGCGGGAGGGGCTGGGTTGGGGTGCCCAGGTGAGGGGGTTACCGTGGGGAGGGGCTAGGTGGGGTCTCTGGGAGGCGGGAGGGGCTGGGTTGGGGTGCCCAGGTGAGGGGGTTACCGTGGGGAGGGGCTGGGTTGGGGTGTCCAGGAGAGGGGGTTACCGTGGGGAGGGGCTAGGTGGGGTCTCTGGGAGGCGGGAGGGGCTGGGTTGGGGTGCCCAGGAGAGGGGGTTACCGTGGGGAGGGGCTAGGTGGGTTCTCTGGGAGGCGGGAGGGGCTGGGTTGGGGTGTCCAGGAGAGGGGGTTACCGTGGGGAGGGGGCTAGGTGGGGTCTCTGGGAGGCGGGAGGGGCTGGGTTGGGGTGTCCAGGAGAGGGGGTCACTGAGGGGTCTTTGGGCAGGTTCAGGGTGTCAGGAGAAGCAGCGCTGTGGTGTGGGGGAGGGGAGAGAACAAGGGGCTGGAGAAGAATGACTAAGGGTCACACTCGCTGGGGAAGCAAAGGGTCAGAGAAGAGCTGGGGGTAGGGGTGGGGCCTGCTGTGGAAGAAGAGGGCCTGGGGAGAAGGTGAGTGGGGGTTGGGGAGAGGGTGTCCCCTTGCCAGGCTGTGACTCTCCAGAGATGGGGTCACTCTCCCCACCCACCGGGAGTCCAAGCGGCATTGTGTTTGCTGGCTGACCTGATCTCTTTCCAGGGGAGGAACCAAGCTGGGGAAGAAGGTCCCAGCGTGTAACTGGGAGTAGGGGACCCGGGAGAGTAGGGATTTCATGGGAGGGAGGAGGAGAGGGTGCTTTCTGTCTGTTCTTTTCCCAGGTGGGGAGGCCATGGGAGTCAGGGTGTTTGTGGGGAGAGGGGGCCATTGGGAAGGGTCTGTTACAAACCAGCTGAAGAATTCTGTTCCTGATGAGCATCTGTGACCATCCTTTTGGAAGGTTTCTGGGATCGGTTCCCCAGCATCTGAACTCAAATGGTCCCTCTGGGGGAAGGCAGAGGGCAAAGGCAGGGCACTAACTGGTCTATCCGGTTCTTGGGAAACTTTCCCTTGTTTGGTTCTCAGGCTCCTGGGTGGGGGAGGGAATCTGCCTCTGTCTTATGGTTTGGTTTAGCTAATGAGTTACCATTCCAGAAAACGGGAAATTAACTCTTTCCACAGGAAATTCCTGGTCTTGGGGCCATTTGTCACCCTGTTTGGACTGGATTTAATGGCTGTCTCCAGCCAGCGGCCATGGGTCTCCAGGAGTACGCAGTCACGTACTAGTGATGGGTTGGGAATGAGATACGGAGTCTTTCTCTTCCAAAATCACTAGTGCAAATTAACACAGTCCATCAGGTCCCATCTGGTGGTGGTTGGTTCATGAGCTATGCAGAAGGTTTAGCAACCTCATTTAAATGCCCATTAGACTTCAGTTGACCTCCAAAAACCTACTAGCATAATTGACACTGTAACTGTTTCCCTTGCTGCTGGTCTCAGCAGAGAGACCATAGATAGAATGATCCATGGAGACTGAATTTCCATCTCATGCTCACGGCTGGTTTTTCCAGAGAGGAGCTGAGCCAGCTGACAGGGTGCGGGGCTGTGTCCCAGGCTGTCTCCATTAGGTGGCTAAAGGACTATTCAGCTGCCACTTTTCACCATCTGGAAATGCACCCCCATGCAAGTGAGAGAGTTCGGAGGACCACAAACAGCCAGATCTTGGTTCACTCCGGGGGGGTTGTGGCTTGTCTTATTCTTTGGCCTGTTTCCAAACCATAATGGACAAAATACAGAGATGGAGTCATCAATGACTCTAGCTTCAATGTAACTGGGTACCAGGGTAGCCCTTGGGAGTTTCTGTGTTGTTAAAATGTACATCAGTGTGTTTTAATATGGGGCTGTGGCTAGACACGCTTTGGAAAGAAGCCAGGAAAGATCTCCGAAAATGCTGGGTTTGTAAAGAGTGTCTCTTGCCAGAAAGATGATAAAGGTGGGGCCTGGAGGGTGGGGTGAGGAGTGGAAGAGATTCCCCCTGTCCCAGCAGGGAGGGGGCTGACTTTATTGCCTGCAAAGCCAAGGGCCTCCATCATATCCTAAGGAAATGGGGCCCTACAGACTTGCAGTGAGCTCCCCACTAGGGGATGACTGGAGGGAGAATTTGGGCCAGGGATGATGGCAAACCCTTGGGACTAGTGAGGGTGTGTGTCGAAAGACCTGGATGGAGCTTGGCCTCATCCCCTGAAGGACATGGCTGAGTTATTTGGAGTTAGGATTTAACAGTGTGGGCTCAGAATGTGTTAGCTAACCAACGTATTCGAGAACTTGCGCGTCAGCACAGCAGCTCAGGCTTCAACACGTGCTACGGTGATTAAACTGAAGTCTAGGCACTCCTCTAGACTTCTACTCAACCATCTTCACGCGTGTTAAGCACAGCTTGCCTCGCCTATGCTAGCGTTCTCGAGCGCGCTCGCTGAGACTTTCCACCAACAGCCCTTTAAACCCTAGTCTAGACAGAGCCCTGGCTGCGAATGTAGGGCCAAGAGATTCAGGCCTTGTCCCCACTCAGGTGGTCAGGAACGACGTAGCTACGTAAAAGCCCGGTTGTGGGTGTGCTGTACTAGTGTACGCCCAGAGCAGCAAGTGAGTGAGGCTGTCCCAGTGTGGGAATGAGAACCAGTCATTCTGCCTTCAGAAACTTTCGCAACAGTGGACAGGCAGGAGTGACTTGAATTCCACAGTCCTCTTCTTTGTAGCTGTCTAGCTCTGTGCCATCCCAAATTGCCATTCATCGGTTCTCAGCCCAGGAGCCACTATACGCAGCCATCCAGTGGAAGCCAAAAGGTTATGGAGCTGCCAATAGGACAGCTATAAATAGCTGAACTTTAATGAAAGAGTCTCATCCTTGGCCACAGAGTGAGCAGCTGCTCCTCAGGCTTTGTTTACTTCCCCAACTGATGCTCCCTGCCCCATGGCCTTGGGGGTCTACAGGGAATCTTCTGTTTTCAAGTGTGTGTTAAAACTGTTTACTTTTGCTGGGGTACACAGCAGTCACCTGCTGAGAATGCAGCAGAATCACCACATTGAGCCGCATAGAACTGGCTTTTTTCCAGGACATTGCAAACCGGATCTGAAATCAGGTACAGAAGCCTAGAAATAAGAGCAGAGGCTTGTGGGACCCTTCCCGCCCCGGTGAGTGTCGGATTATTCTCTGCAGTGTAGTTGCTACTGTCTTGCCCAGTCTAGTTTATGGGCTTGTCTTGAGTCGAATGTAGCTAACATGTGTTGGCCAAAACAGATCTTTTCCCTTAGTCAAATGAAACCTCAATTGTCTCAACAGTGGAGTCGTCACTGCTTCCCCTAGGACACTAGTGTCCAGCTGACCAGATCTCATCCTGAGGAAGGCTCTCCCTGAGATTCAGCCTAAATCTTCTTTCATGTCATTATTTTAGCCCTGCGGAATCACCATGGAAACGTATCCGGCCAGGCACTCGCCCTTTGCCATGATTAAAAGCCAAGGCAGCTTAGTTGATTGGCTGAGTCAGACGTGCCGGACAAATGGATGAGTGGAACTTCCCATGGCAGCTTTAGTCTGGGGTTGTAGCCCCAAGTGCCTCTGCGTTCCTGTCCCTCTTGGGGTTTGCACTGTCCAAAGAGTTGTTTTGCATTTATCATGTGTACCCCCTGCGCCCCCTCATTTAGCCAAGCTGTGCGCGCTTACGTCTGGCTCCTTCTCCCATTGGAGTAAATGGCAAAGCTTACGTGGATCTGGCCTTTAGTCTTTAATCTCTCCTCATAAACTAGCCTCTCCCTTAATCACCTTGTTCTTCTCTCTGTCAATCTTTCCGGCGTTGTCCAGACCTGAATGCAATCTCATTGGAACTGTTCAGACTGGGATGCTGGGGACTAAGTTTAAGGTGCATTGATCCCACAAGTACCGAATGCCAAATACGGCACCACCCGTGAGCTAAGGGTGTAAACAGGTGCAGAGGACTGGACTAGCCAGGCAGGTGTTGACAGACTTCTCTATTGCTCTTCAAACTCTCAGCCTTCATCTCTAAAACAAACATATCTCCGGCTGGGCAAAACCTCTCCAAACTGTGAGGTGAGTGTTAGACGTCTTCCTGGGTTTGCAGAAGGCCTGAAACAGGAGCTCTGAGGTGTGAGCTGCCCCAGGCGTTTCAGTGGGTGCCGTCTCTAGTGCCACCGGCACTTTACGGTAAGCTATTTCACAGCTCCGCTGAGCATGGGAGGAAGGAGAGGGAGGCGCGTGCTATGAAGAGCTACCCCAGTGTTTCACAAGTGAGGAAGAGGAAAGACTAGTTATGGAGGCACAAAGGAGGTCTGAGATAAGATGGGTCGGTCTAGTGGGGGGTATGATTGCTTCAAACCCTCTTCTTACAGGTGGGCTCAGCTTTGGCAGTTTGGCCTTGGGGGCTGGCTGGCTCCTCTCATGCTGCCGGCCTCTAATCACCCACTGGCTGCTCCAGACCAGGGGTTTCTAACGCACCCATTGCTGTGCTAAGGTGGTGCTGTTCCCTCCTCACGCTGGGATGCTGCCTGTGGACTGTGCTGCGAGCCTGCCTAGCCAAGGGTAGCTCAGCCCCGCTCTCCCATGCAGCACAGCAAAGCGTAGGATCCACCGCCAGCCAGAAGATGGGGGAAGTGGTGGCGAAGAGTTGCTGATGCATTTGTCCGTAGTAGCTGTGGTAACCCTTGACAGCTGACGCTCTGCAGGAGCCTGCGCTCGGCTGCCTCGTGGCTCAGAATCTTCCTTCTCCATCGTGTCGGGTTCTTGGAAATAACTGGAATCGAGTCCAGAAATCAGTCCAACCTCCAGGCTGGAGGAAACTGACTCATGGGAATTACAGCAGAAAAAGATCTAACCGTTCATCCGGTCCAACTCCCTGCAAGCGCGGGATTGTTCCCTACAGCATGAATTCCCCCTCCGACCTCATCCCTCATGTTACCCTCGTTCCACTAACCTCCCTCCTCCTTGGTGTCCACGCCTCTTAGCTACCTGCCTCTTTCTCCCTTAGCCATTGCTCAGCCAAGCTGATGTGTTTAGCTAGCTTCACCTTCCTTCCTGTGGTCCCTCCTGCTCTCTGATCACGTAGGCGCTCTTCTGCAATTTGTCAGTGTTTTCCTGGTAATGAGGTGCCCTGTGGTAGTTGCCTGCCTTTCCTGAACGAATGCCCATGCAGTGGTGCTGCTGGAGGTGGGGAGATGCTGCTGCTAGTAGCTAGCAAGAAGCTGGAGGGGGAAGGGAAAAATACAAAGTTTGAAGCAAGGCTAGTCGACGCTATACTGAGCTATCACAGACCTGAACATGGATATTCTTCTTACAGCTTGACTGTGGGATTTGATATACCAGTTTACACTATGAATCCTTCTGCGGCAATATCCCCTTAGAGAGGTGGAGGATGTGGGAATATAATGCAATACCATGCTACCAGGTGGGGAAGGGAGAGGGGAATGTTCGCCCCTGGCCATCAGAGCAGCAGCTGAAGCATGACATTGTTTATTCTGGCCATGTTATATAGAAGACATGAAATTCTCCAGCTTCAGTATCGGGCTCTGCATCCTGTGGCAGGGGGTTCCACAGGCAAAGGAGTTAGAGGCACGTCTGCCTTTCTGTCCCTGGTTCAGAGGAGAGTCATGGAGTTCAGTAGCTCACTGACTAATGTGAACGGCTTTTATTTTTCAGCTGAGATTCAGTTAAAAACAGAGATCCAAATTCTAGGACAGCAGTTCTCAACCAAGGGTCTGGAGCCCCCTAGGGGGCCTCGAGCAGGTTTCAGGGGGGCCTCCAAGCAGGGCCAGCATTAAACTCATTGGGGCCCAGGGCAGAAAGCCGAAGCCCCAGGTCCCTGAGCCCCACCACCCGGGGCTGAAGCCTGAGCAATGTAGTTTCATGGAGGCCCTTGTGGCGTGAGGCCCCAGGCAATTGCCCTGCTTGCTAGCCCCTAATGCCAGCCCTGGGTTTTATATGCAGAAAGCCAGATGTTGTCGCACAGGTGGGCCGTGGAGTTTTTATAGCGGGGGGAGGGCTCAGAAAGAAAAAGATTGAGAACCCCTGGTCTAGGACAGTGTTTTTCGAACCGTGGGTCGCGGCATGTAAGGCGCTGGCTCGCCTTGCTCTGGTCAGCACCACCGACTGAGACATTAAAAGTCCCGTCGGCAATGCTGCCTGGCTAAGGCAGGCTAGTGCCTACCTGTTGCGACACCGCGCTGCGCCCCAGGAGCAGCCAACAGCGGGTCCGGCTTCTAGGCAGGGGGGCTACAGGGCTCTGCGTGCTGCCTCCGCCCCGAGCACCGGCTCTGCGCTCCTATTGGTCGGCAACCGAACAATGGAAACGGGGGGGGCGGTGCCTGCGGGTGAGAGCCATGTGAAGCCGCTTGCGTGCCTCCGCCTAGGAGCCAGACCCGCTGCTGGCCGCTTCTGGGGCACAGCGCAGTCTGCGGTGCACCCCGGCTGCGCCACTGACCAGAGGCCGCCGGAAGTAAGTTCATGCCCCAACCCTGTGCCCCAATCCCCTGCCCCAGGCCCCCCAAACCTGGAACCCCTTCCTGCACCCCAAACTCCCTGGCCCCACCCCAGAGCCCTGACCCCCTCCTGCACCCCAGCCCTGAGCCCCCCAAACCCAGAGCCCCGCCTGCACCCCAAACCCCTCATCTCCAGCCCAGAGCCCTGACCCCCTCCCATACCCTGAACATCTCATTCCCGGCCCTACCCTGCAGCCCTCACCCCTGCACCCCAACCCTCTGCCCCAGCCCTGAGCCCCTCCCACACCCCAAACCCCTCATCCCCAGCTCCGTTCAACTGGGTCCCCGGAAAAAAAGTTTGAAAACCACCGTTCTAGGACACCTACAATCAAGGAAGCTGTGCTGCATTTTTAGAGAAGTGCAAGCTCCCCCTTGTGGCCCGCCTAGGAAATGCTTCACCTGGGAAGTCAGCAGGGCTCCCATGTTAGTCAGCTGGTGGGGAGAAGGCTGCTGGAATTTCTAGGAGGGCGCTTTCCCTGGGCTCCATCTCCTAGCTGCCTCTGGCTAGTCATTGTCTGATACGTCTGAATTTCTGCACCCCTCTCGTCACTGGAGGAGCTTTCTGCCTTGTCCCCAATGAGAGGGGGTCTCCTACTGGCAATTGGCTTTGCCAAGCCCTGAGCCGGAGATCACCTGTATGTGTAATTTAGGGCACAGTGAATGGGACTCATCCGTGTCAGTGCTGTGAAACATGCTGCCCCCAGCGTAATGAGCCCCCCCAGCAATGGCCTCCCAGGGACCCTTCCCAGCAAAAGCCGCAGGGCAGGAGCTGGGTCATCTAGTGACTGTGGAAAAGGCCCTTTCCGAAGGCAGAGCTCCCTGGGGAAGGAGGCTGGGGTAGCGCCAGCGTGAGCCCTCGAGGTGCTCCCGGGCGTCTTACGCTAACAAGATTGAAACTGCGGGGAGAGGAAACCTGAGCACCCCTCTGGAGCAGAGACTGACGTGCAGAAAATCAGCTCCACAGAGCAACTAAGGCCTTGGCTGCGCCAGCTGGTTTAGAGACTGATGTAGTTTGCGTAGCTGGGGCCCGAGGAAGCCAGGTGAGAGCCGGATGGCCCCCCTGAGGCAGTCAGAGGAGTCTTACCGGAGAGCAGGGAAGGAAAAGCAGACGGGTGGGCGTGTCCAGCTTCCCCTCCCTCGGAACACAACGGGCCCAGCCTGTCGCTGAGGAGCACCCGGGTGTCCCTTCTGGGCGGAGGGGCTGCCTCGCTGACATCCCGATCGTTCCCTTGGCGGGTGCCCGCTCTGCCTCTGAGCTCCTGGGAAGAGGGTGCTGCTGCCCCAGGTGCTGTGAACGCTGCCCCTGGCTCCCCTTGCTGCTGCCACTGCCTGGCCAGTCTCCTTTTCACTCTTCTCCTTCCCCGACCCCAGCCGTGCTGTCTGGCAGCCACAGCCTCAGTTGCTGGGCTCCCGGGGCTTTCTGCTTCGCTCCCTGATTTAGCCCCTAGCTACGTTTGATTCCTGCCCATTGCTTAATCCCTCCCTCACTTACCTCCCTTTCCTCACCCAGCCCCAAGCAACACAGGCCTGATCCCAGTGAGGCTGAGGTCTGGGAGTGAAGGATGGTGTGTGTGGGCCCCGAGCGCCAAGTCGGTGGAAGAAGAAACTGGGGGTGTGGTTACTACATTGTCGGTCTTTCCATCCCCCAGGGCAGGGGGAATCTCCCCCTCCCAGATCTAAACACAATGAGGAAGGAAAATTTTGCTGCATCAGATTTGATGGGCCAGAGGCTGTTGAACAAATCAGACCACAGTCCGCGCTGGCAAAAGGGCTTGGATTGCGTTCCACAGGAGCAGCATGGGGTCAGTGTCTCTTCCCAGTGCTGAGTGGCCTTTTCTGAGGCCTGCGATCCACTTGCTAGCGGGTGTGCGGAGCTCTGGCCCAGCGGCTCTCGAGGCAGAGGAGTGAGATGTCCGTTTCCAGTTAGAACGGCAGCGTCTATTCTGACCCGCTCCGGTGTTTGATTTCCGTCCCCAGAGACGTGGGGAAGCTTGGCGTGAGGCCTGAGGTAATGAAAATCCCGATGAGCAGGTTGTGCCCCTCCTTTTGGTGGTCTTGGCTCATCAGTCATGCGCAGCTGTGCCTCGGTGGAATGTACTGAGTC
Organism: Platysternon megacephalum; assembly: GCA_003942145.1. Taxonomy (NCBI): domain Eukaryota; kingdom Metazoa; phylum Chordata; order Testudines; family Platysternidae; genus Platysternon; species Platysternon megacephalum. The sequence continues at coordinate 321,118 of QXTE01000207.1, read as the reverse complement.
ATTACAGCTCCCCTTGCTAGGGGTGGGACATCTGGGGATTGGTCCTGCTTTGAGCAGGGGGTTGGACTAGATACCTCCTGAGGTCCCTTCCAACCCTGATATATCTCCCAACGAGTGCTGGATTGTTCCAGGCAGTCTTCTCTCCAGCGCCTTGTTCCGCAGTCTCGCGGCTCAGGCTGACGCATGCTTTACATTTCCCTTTCTTCAGTTTTTCCTCTACCCCTAACGCTAGTGTCTCACCCCAGATTCCGTATGCCCTTCAGAGCTTACCAATGCTTCTAGCTGGCTGTCTCCTGCCTCCTTGTTTTTGCCAGGTGAGATACACGGCTAATCCCTCCTGCCCCCTGAGTGGAATTGCTCTGTGATTGTGCTCTGGTCTCGGTTGAATCAGATTAGTCTGACACCAGCAGTACAATTGCCTGTGCTGCCCCCTGCTGACTGCAGGAATGGCCCTGCTGGATACTTACACGGGCGTTATCCAGCCTCCTTTCAGCTATCTCCAGGCCTTGCCTTAGAAAGAGCTGCTCTTGGCCATTTAAACTCTCTGCAGTGAAATGTTGGAAGCCCTGCCTGGGCTAAGGAAATCAGTCCTGTTTAAAACAGAGAAGTGTAGGACTGGAAGGGACCTCAAGAGATCTTCTAGGTCAGTCCCCTGCACTCAAGGCAGGACTATTATCTAGGCCATCCACCATGTTAACTAGCCCTTTTAAAACACTACTTTACAACTGGGGTAAGTAGTTGAACTCCCTAAAATGTGTTATCAGGTTGTCCTAGGGTCAGCCATGACCATTCTCCCCAGTCTAGACAGGGCTGTCTTATTGCCCGTAACTGCCCTGGTCCGATTCAGATTCCCACCAGGCATTCCCTTGTGTATACATAGGCTTCTCTCCGATATGTGGGTGCGTTTGCTTAACTGTGTGATCTGCTTATGTGCCTAAGAATTACAGGGTCCCGAGACAGCCTGTTAACTCCAGGAGTGGCTACTCGGACTAGCTGCATTCCTCGCTGCTATAGGCCTTGGATCAGCCAACAAGCGAGGCCCCCTCTCCCTGGGGGATACTTCCCCATTTGAATCAGTGGAGGAACTCTGAGGAGGGGCCCCCAGCTGCTGGCCCTGGGATGCGCTCTTCACAAGCTGCAAGGCTGATCTGGCAGGGATAGCAGAAAAGGGAGGCTCTTGGTTCATTGCTTGTTAGGCTGGTGCTGTGGGTTGGGGCGTCTTTACGTTCTAACGAGTCGGTTCTAATTGAGAGCGCTGAGCGTGCGATGGGCTGGTCCCAATCAGAGTAAAACAAAGTAGCGGAGAGCAGGCACAAACACTCCAGAGCAGCCGACACAACACTCATCATTTCTTTAAATAGCTGCTGGCCCGTTTGGGGAAGCAGCTGATGTAACCGGGACTCGCACCAAACATGGCTGCTATCAAACCTTCGCAGGTTAGCAGAGTCGTCAACAGTTGTGTTCCCTAAAGGCCTCGCTTCGGGGAACGGCCTACACAGTGTCTGGACGTGTTTGGGGAGCCGGCCCCTAGTCATGCCCATTGGTGGGGCACACTGTTCTGTATCCAAGCTAGACTAAGCCTTAGAAACGGGCTGGATTCATATAAATCAGCAAGCAGGAAACTTTAAATCATCATAAGAACGTAAGAATGGCCATACTGGGTCAGACCAAAGGTCCATCCAGCCCAGTATCCTGTCTACCGACAGTGGCCAATGCCAGGTGCCCCAGAGGGAGTGAACCTAACAGGCAATGATCAAGTGTTCTCTCTCCTGCCGTCCATCACCAGCCTCTAACAAACAGAGGCTAGGGACACCGTTCCTTACCCATCCTGGCTAATAGCCATTAATGGACTTAACCTCCATGAATTTATCTAGTTCTCTTTTTAAACCCTGTTATAGTCCTAGCCTATAGTCCTATAGTCCTTGCTTTGCATTTGTATTTTTGAGTTCTTTGCCAAAAGAGGCTGATTCTTGTTGACTGGTAGAACTTGGTATTTTTTGCTATACTCTCTCGACACACTTATTTAAGCAGATCTATAGCTTAACATCAGTTGATTCAGTGTCCTAGTTTTTACTCTGTTATACTAGAAGGTAGTGAATAACGCTACTTCATTTTTTTTTATCTGTCGAGCTGCATTTGGATGGAAATTGGAATTCAGTTAATTCCATAAACAGTCTTTTCAAATTGTTTGTATTCAGCAAAACTACTTTGAATGTCCTGGATACATAAGAGGAAAAATAAGTGTCAAAACAGCTTTTGCACTTAAAGGTCCTTTTAATGAAAGGAAATATGGTATTAACTGTAGCTACTGAAAAAACAAGAAGGAATCCTCGTGGCACCTTAGAGACTATTTTGGGTATAAATTTGTTAGTCTCTAAGGTGCCACAAGGATTCGTCATTGTTTTTGCTGATACAGACTAACACGGCTACCCCTCTGAAACCTGTAGTTACTGAACTTCACTGCTCCTGGTCACCCTGTTCTGCAAGTTTTTAAAGCTAGCAAGTCTCATCTCTCACACCTTGTTTCTGTTCCAAGACTGGCAGAGGGAAAAGGAGCTTTCTGCCTTTTCAACCCCCAATAGGTTTCTGGACTTTGAACGAGCTGCTCAGTGAACTGCAGTAGTTGAATGAACTGAACTGATGAGAATATTCTCTCTGCATCTCCACCAGAGGCGACTGCTGTCAAAAGCTGGTTTAACACTTCAGCCAACTCTGGTTCCAGGTGCTTCGCCGGCGATTTCCACCGGCTCAGTGGTTTGAGTTTGGCAGCAAACGTGCTGTTTGTTGGATTTTTTTTTTTTTTTTTATGCTTTGAACAAGTTTAGGTGGTAAATTGTCATAATTTCACCTTTAATTTTAAATAGGGTTATTTTTTAGTATTGAAATAAACATTTTTTAAATCTGTGTTTGCCTGCCTAGGAGGTGTCAGAGGAAGGAGGAAATGTCTCCGTGTGATAGTCTGTGCTTCCTAGAGCCGTTTTCATTGGAGAATACGAGAGCTGGGATTATGATGCGGTTTTATATGCCGGGAGGGATCTCCCCTCCCCTCCTCTTGGGTCCTGTACAGTGTTCCCTCTAATATTTCCCATCCGTCTGCGGAATGAATTTTGTGATTTGCACCAATATGGAGGTGATGTGTGACACCTCACCTCCATATCGGTGCACCATAACAAAATTCATGTGGTGGGGGTGGGGCCGAAGGGTTCGGCGGGTGGGGGCGCAGGGCTGGGGCAAAGGATTGGGGTGCAGGAGTGTGAGGGCTCCGGCTGGGGGGGTGGGCTCTGGGGTGCAGGAAGGTGCTCTGGGGCTATGGCAGGGAGAGATGACTTCTCTCCCCCCCACCACACACCCCCCAGCTCTCTCTCCCCACAGCAGCACCTGAGCTCGGGGGGAGAGGTCCCTCTCTCCACTGCGGCAGCTCCGGGGCTAGGGCCGCAGGATAGGCTCTCCTCTCCCTGCAGGTGCGGGCCAGGGGAGGGGGGCCAGGGCTGGGCCGCCCCAGCTCCAGCAGGTTGGGGGCTGGCTAGGTTGGGGCCAGAGAAGGGGCACTCCTCCCCTGGCTGCAGCAGGTCCCCTGGGTGGGTTCCCTGAGCGCCTGCGTGGCACTAAGAAGGCTTCTGCACGGCCACGCAGCTTACAGGGAACTTAGGTCCTGTACTGTTAGGGCTGCCAACCCTCCAGGATTGTCCTGGAGTCTCCAGGAATTAAAGATCAATCTTGAATTAAAGATTGTCACGTGATGAAACCTCCAGGAATACAGCCAACCAAAATTGGCAACCCTATACTGGAGAGTGCTTCCAGGTCACTGCCGCGTGGCATCCCTCTGAGCCTAGCAGGAGAGGGGAATCTGGCTGGCTGCAGCTTTGGTTGTCACTGTACAGGCTGGGACTCCCTGGCCAGCTGGTCCGTTCCAACAGGCTTTTCTTAGAAGCCACATTGGTGCCAGCAATGTGGCTGGCGCAAGGACCGGACTGATGTGGGCTAGTGGAACTTGTCGTTTGTAAGCCCCCAGCCCAGGTGCTCAATGAAAGTTAGACCCATCTGTTAGCTTAGGTGAAACAAGTCCATGATCTCTGTCCAGGTGGGGACACATCCATTGAACCGGGGGCGAGGGGGTGGGACAGGACTGGGGGACGGGGAGGCTTGCTCTCTTGATGCCCGTGCTGTATCTGAGCTGTGGGTACTGGACTTGAGTCTCCAGAGCTGTCAGCTGACACCTTTCACCTCAAATCACTGACTGAGACCGGGTCTACAATTGCTGATTCAGTGATGTCTGTTAGAGGGGGGGTGATTTTTTTAAACAACACTTCACACAGGCGAAAGCTCCAGCATCGACCCAGCAAAAGAGTGTGGGTGTAGTTATACTGGCCAAAACCTCTTCTCGTGTAGATCACTCCAGATCATCGCCCCTCCTGAGTGGCTTAGATAAGCAGCGAGCATCTGTAACATCCCGTCTGGTTGGCCACAACTGCTCCTGTAGCCTCCTAGACAAATTCAGACAGGAAATAGAGTAAATTTAGAACAGTGAGGGCGATTAACCATTGGAACAACTTACGAAGGGACATGGTGGATTCTCCATCACTGGCAGTTGTTAAATCAAGAGTGGCTGTTTTTCTAGAAGATCTGCTCTAGGGATTATTTTGGGGCAGTTCTCTGGCCTGTTATGCAGGTGGTCAAACTAGATCAGTGGTTCTCAACCTATTTACCATTATGGGCCCCATATGCAGCTCCCTGAGTTATGTGGGCCGCATCCACGCAATATACCGTATTGTCCCGAGTATAGGCCGCACTTTTTTCCCCTAATTTAACTCTTTAAACTAGGGGTGCGGCCTATAATCGGGATCCCCAGCCGCGGCCGGGAATCAGAGCCCTTTAAATCCCAGCCGCGGCGGGGAATCAAAAGGCTCTGGGCTGCCGGCAGTTTACTGTTCTTCTAATGTGTATACCGTATTTTCTTTGTTAAAAAAAAGTTAAAAATTTATTTTTTTTTAAAATAGCACCAAACTTTAAGGGTGTGGCTTATAATCAGGAGCGGCCTATACTCGGAACAATACGGTATATACACTACCTGTATGGCCCGGAGGATGTCACGTGGGCCACAGCTGTGTGCTGAGTGGTTGAGAACCACTGGACTAGATGATCACAGTGTTTACCAGGCCTTGGAGTGGATGAACCTCCTGGGGACTGCATGGTTCATTACTGGCAGTGGGGGCAGCCTGGTTTTTTCCAGTCGCACTGGTGTGGATTGCGAAGATCTCCAAGTACCCAGAGAGCATGAGAGTAGCTTTCTTTCTGTCACTGAAGCAGGTCTTGGGGGCTGGCAGAAGGTAGGATGGCAAAGTGATTCTGGGGGCAAGGAGAGAGGCATTGGACATGTTGGGGTGGTCGGTGTAATCCAAATGTAAATGTCTTTAGTATAAAGTAACCCATTCAAGCGGCCCTGGGAGGGTTGCTTCGGGATCTAAGGTGTTACTCACGTCTGGAACAGGTGAGTTTCCTCTGAAACCAGAGCTGATTCTCCTACTCCCCTTCCTCCCCACCAGGAAGAGGAGACGAAGCGGCTGCTGGAGCCTGCTGCCAGCCCCCCCAACAAGGTGTTAAATGGAGCTGAACAAAACTATCACAGCCTCCCATCAGCCCGCACGGATGAGCAGGCCATGCTGTCGTCCATCCTCGCCAAGACAGCCACGTAAGTCGCAGCCTGGAGCCGCAGCCCTGCTCGTGGGGTAGAGGCGTATGCCAGCTTGTGGGGCAGTGGTGGAGGGGCCTGTTCCGGCAGCAGCCAGGGCATGTGCCAATGGGGCGCTTTCCTCTGCCAAGTCAGGGAGCCTGAATGCTAACAGATGTCTGAGTGCTCAGCCATTACACCCACGTCCCTCTGTGGCAAGTCACTTAGTTTGGTGTCAAAATGCCATCGGGACACGTCATCCTAGCATGGTGTGGTTGGAGCCAGGACTGTAGGTTCTGGTCTCACCTCTGCCACTGACTTGTGTGGTCTTGAGTATGTCAACCTCGCTGTGGCTCAGTTTCCCTATGTAGCCAATGGGAGATGGGGAGAGGTTGACACCTATAGGGGAAGTCGATGAATAGGGCACTGGGCTGGGAAAGAACCGGTTAAAGACTAGTTAGATCAGGGGTCCCCAACGCGGTGCCCGCGGGTGCCATTGCACCCGCCGGGGGGTCTAAGTGCGCCCGCGGCAGCGCTCGGGGGTTTTTTTTTTTTTGCTCCGCCGGCAGCGCTTGGTTTTTTGGTTTTTTTTTTTGGCGCCCGCCAGACAAAAAAGGGTTGGGGACCACTGAGTTAGATGTATTCAAGTTGGCAGGGCCTGATGGAATCACCATAGGGTACATAAGGAACTAGCTGAAGCAATCTCAGAACCATCGCCAGTCATCTTTGAGGACTCATGGAGGATGGGTGACATCCCAGAGGACAGGAAGAGGGCAGATATAGTCCTGGTTTTCAAAGGGAGGAACAAAAATGACCTGGAGGATTATAGACCGGTCAGCTTAACTTCAATACCTGGAAAGATACTGGAACAAATTAATAGACAATCCATTTGTAAGCACCTGGAGTATAAATAGGATTATAAGGAATAGCCAACATGGACTTGTCAAGAACAAATTATGCCAAGCTAATCTAATTTCCTTCTTTGACAGAGGGACTGGCCTAGTGGCTGGGGAGGGAAGCAGTAGAGGTGATAGATCTTGATTTTAGGAAGGCTTTTGACACAGCCCCACATGCTATTCTCATAAGCAAACCAGGGAAATGTGGTCTAGATGAAATTACTATAATGTGGGACACAACTGGTTGAAAGACCGTACTCTGAGTAGTTATCAGTGGTTCATTGTCAAAATGGGAGGGCTGGTATCTAGTGAGGTCTCGCAGGGTTCAGTCATGGGGCCCGGTACTACTCAATATTTTCATTAATGACTTGAATAATGGAGTCGTGTGTGTGCTTATAAAGGCAGGTGTTAGTAATGGGAGATTCGATCATTAGAAACGTAGATAGCTGGGTTTGTACCTCTTGCGTTGGTGAGTTGCTTAACTCTTCCCTGCCCATCCGTGAAATGGAGGGAATCTGAAGATGGTCCTGGCTCAGACAAAGGCTTGTCCTTAGTTTAAAGCAGCCCCAGCTGCCAGGCTGCAGGCCGCCAGGGTAGGAATGCAGGGGCTGGGGGCGTAATATGGTCACTGGCTCCGAATCAGTGCGCAGGCATCCCTCTGCTTTCCGCACTAGCTGCAGGCGGCAGAGAAGCCCTGCTGCTAAGAGGATGTCGGGGACTGAGCCTTGGTGCTGGGCTCCCTCTTAGTAAGGAACTAGAGAGTGGGAGCCCGTCACTGCCCATCTGTACCTTAGCACCTTCCATCTGAGGATCTCAAAGCGCTTACTCCTCACACCCCCTGTAAGGTTTGCAGTTGGGAAGCTGAGGCAGAGGTTAAGTGATGTGCCCAAGGTTACAGCAGTGGGCCGTGTTAGAGGCTGGAGTAGAACCCAGGTCTCCTGACTCCCAGTGCTTTAGCCATCTAGGGCTGCCGGCTGAGTCCGACTCCGAAGCTAGTGAGAAGTGCAGGCGGCTCAGTGACGCATCCATGCAGTGAGCTCGTGGACTGGAATGGGTCTCAGTGCAAGTCAGCCGGCTACCATGCCGCTTGGAGACACTTAGCTTCGTAGAATATCAGGACTGGAAGGGACCTTAGGAGGTCATCTAGTCCAACCCCCTGCTCAAAGCAGGACCCACCCCAACCGATGGGGTGGGTCTGTGTAGGCTGGGGGGGTTGGTGTGCAGGAGGGTGCTCCGGGCTGGGATCAAGGGGTTCGGAGGGCAGGAGGGGGCTCTGGGCTGAGGCAGGGAGTTGGGGTGCAGGGTGAGGGACTCAGGGGTGCAGGCTCTGGGCGGTGCTTACCTCAAGCAGCTCCCGGAAGTAGTGGCATGTCCCTCCTCCGGCTCCTATGCGGAGGCGTGGCCAGGTGGCTCTGCGCGCTGCCCTGTCCGCAGGCGCCGCCCCCGCAGCACCCAGAAGCAGTGGTTCCCAGCCAATGGGAGCTGCAGGGGGTGGCGCTTGGGGCGGGGGCAGCGTGCAGAGAGTCCCCTGGCTGCCCCTATGTGTTGGAGCTGAAGGGGGGGACATGCTGCTGCTTCTGGGAGCCGCGCACCAAGCCCCTGACCCTGCTCCCCAGCGGGAGCTCGAGGGCCAGATTAAAAGGCCTGATGGGCTGGACGCGGCCCGTGGGCCGTAGTTTTCCCACCCCTGGTTTATACCTATCCATGACAGTGGTCCAGTCATGTGAGTTGACTTTGCCAGGATTTCCAGTTCTTCCTGCTTGTTTCGCAGGGTGCTTGCGTTCGTGTACAGGCACCTAGGATAACTAGCCGATTGCCCTGCTTTCGCAGTATGAATCAGAAAGCCTCCCCTGTTGCACCCTCCTCCTTGTGTTTCCTCCCAGTATCCCACTTCCCCACTTACCGCAGGGCTTAGGTCATCATCCCTTCGTTCATAACAGAACCAAGCTGCCCCTGCCACATCAGGGATGTCAGGGCCTGGGGCTGCTGCCTCCATCTTCAAAGGGGAGGGTATTCACCAACTGTGGTGCCTGGCTCTCTGCACTGGCGAGGGTTTGATCCAAGGGCGTGGGTGGGCCGTGATGTCTCGGGGAGTTGGGGCAGGAGACGAGAGCCACCCACTAACAGCAGCCGAACCTGCATCTTGTATCTTTCCCCAGTAACATCATTGATGTGTCGGCTGCAGATTCCCAGGGAATGGAGCAGCATGAGTACATGGACAGAGCCAGGCAGTACAGGTAAAGGACTGTCCCGGTGCGGGGTGACTGGATCCAGGGCTGCCCGGTTGTAGGTGGAAGAACTGGGGGTGTAATGCGCCCTGCGTTCCAGCCGTTATTCACTCCCGCGGCACCCTGGGGAGCAGTGCGTGTCTGGCCAGGGAATCCCAGCTGCGTGTCGGGCCCCAGGGTAGTGGGGAGGCATCTAAAAGTGCCAGCAAAACCGAACGTGTGGCGGGAGAGGGGCCCTCCCATCTAGCAACCCACGTCCTCACCCACCCGGCCTCATGCCAAAGAAGCCAAAGGTTGCACTGGCCTGCCTTTCTTGGGCCCTTTACAGCGGGCTCTGATACTGGTGAGACCCAGGCCCTGCCGTCTTCCATCAACCGCTGTCCAACCCACTGACGCTAAAGCCCAGCTCTACTGGGCGTCTTCCTGATGGCAGCAAAGGCCGCAGGTTCCTGAGCCATCTAGCGCTACCCTAACGAGCTGGGTATTTGGCAGCTGCGCTTGGCTGGCCCTCGGGACAGGCCTCGTGTGCCGGGCGTTGGGATGTTTAAAGCCTGCTCCTGCGTGAAGAATGTTGGTGTTCTCCGTTTGAGGGGAGGATCCAAGTGGGCCCCCCAACGATCCCCTTCCTGGGCCTGTCCCCGCATTGTGCGGGCGCAGTCAGACTCCTTTCCCTCGGGCTGCCCTGCAGAGGGGGCGGCCAGTTCTGCGTTACCCTGGCGGGCTGACTGCACTGCAGGGGACTCTGCCCGCTGGGAGCTCACTGCCGGCTCTCTCTGCTCCCCCCTGGCTCTAGCACGCGACTGGCAATGCTGAGTAACAACCTGACACACTGGAAGAAGCTCCCGCCTCTGCCGTCTCTGACCAGCCAACCGCATCAAGTGCTAGCGAGCGAGACTGTCCCCTATCCAGACTTACAGCAGGTGAGGAGCCTGGGGCAGGGATACCAAAGGCCTTTCAGTGCCCTTGCCCGTCCCAGGGCCAGGCAGGCTGGCTCCCTGCCACTTTCCCCTGGGGTCTGTCCAGTTCTAACTCTCCAAGCACTGGGGATCGCCGTGGGAGATGATTCCCCTGTCCCAGAGATCTTGCTCTTGGCAAGGTTTCCCTCAGCCTCAATTTTCCTTTGCTCAGTTCCATCCCGTTCCTAGTTTTACTACATGAAAGCCAAACCTTCCTCTCCTTCCCTGCTGGTTACACCACCCCAGTACGGGTGGTGGCCCTGCTCCGCTTTAGATGCTTTGTGCAGGCTCTATAGATCCTGTTTCTGCTCATCCCTCCTGTCGTCCCGTCTCCCCCCCCCCCCCTTCTCCCTCCAAACTTCGAAATGTGGCTCTTCTGACTGTAAAAGTGGCACCGTGGCCTCAGGGTTCCCTTCCGCTGCAGGTCAGATTTGTGCAGTTGAAAAGTTAGATGTCTCCACAAACTGCCCTGGGATGTGAGAGCCAAAGTGGGCTCCTTCCTCCTTGTGCCTCCCCTCCGCTGATGCAGGCTGTGCAGAGTCCAGCACTGTCAGGGGGTTTGCGCAAGTGTAACGGGAACTGGGCAAATGATTCTCTTGCTGATGCACAAGAAGGAACAGGCCCCAAAGCTGGATTGGCCCAAAGAGGAAAAACACTGTCAGCGCCTCAGACCTGCTCCCTGTGTGTGACTTGGAGCTGGCAGAGTTAAGCTGGTCCTGTTTTAATGCCTTCCCAGACACCAGTTCCATTGCTGCCTAGGTCAGGACACGAGAACCCGTGTGATACGAACGCCATGGTGTCCACGCAAACCTCCATTGGCCACATCAGGCTGCCTTGTAAAGCACGTGGGGTTGAGCAGCATGAAGCCAGCTGTCCCTGTGCTGCCTGGGCCCAGCTGAGCATGTAAAAACATCCTGGCCCCATACAGTCACATTAGCATTTTAAAGTGAACCTGCCCATGCATCCATGCATGGAGTAACGGCACTCCAGCCGCCTCACCACGCAGTGGGTTTTATTCCCTTCCCAGCTGGCTCAGTAAATCATTGTGCACGGCCGGTGCCCCCCAGCGTGCCTGCTGTGTAGTGACTATAGATCTCTCTTGATCTGTACTTCGGAGCAAGCACACTAGGAAACCGCATAGTCTCTCCTTTCTAAGCCCCGCTGCTACTTGCCACCAGCTGAGGCTGGCTAGCAGGAGCGAGGTGCTGGCTTGTGAAAGGTCAGAGTTCAGGAATGTAGACAGACTTTCTTCCACTGAGCCCTCTTGCCCTCAGTCCAGCTAAGCAATGGGCCAGATTAGCCAGGACTTCTAGAACTATAGACACGCTGAGTCCGTCCCACCTCGGGCTCTGCTCTGCGCGGATTTCCTACCTCACCAGGGTTTGGCCAGGAACAAATGGTGGTGCCGTCTCAGGAGATGGCATTTGTTGCGTGTCGGTGCTGAATCAGTCCTCCAGCACGGAGTAAGAGCCGCTGTGCTGCTGGAGACATCTCCTTGGGGATAAGATAGAAACGCCGCGGCTTTGACAAAAGATGGGCCGTGTGAGTGTTGGCGCCGATGTCCAGGGCGAATTCCAACTCTGGCAACTGCTTCCAGTTCCATTGGGATACATTGTCCCCCTCCCGTCCTGCGCTGTCCTGTGCAGCACTAAATAGCTGCCCCATCCCACTCCAGAGGCGGCTGCATTCTTGTCGTGCGTGAATGCACTCCCTGGGGAAAGCTCGGAAGTTTGTAAAGCCCTTGGGATGAAATGCTTACATTTTCCCACAGATAATCTTTCAAACTAAGTTGCTGCTGTTCCTTTGAAACATAGCTCCAATGGAGTAGCATGCTGCCATGGGATGTAGTGTCCATAATGAACACACCTCTTGAGTTTGGTTCCAAGATCCCATCACCTTTGGGGGGGGTCTCTGCCTTTTAGTGGTGGTGGGAGGTTCTCTAAAACGAGCCTCCGGGCACTGAGCTGTGTCTGCTAGTTTTGTGTGATGTGGGGTCAGTGTGGCTTACCACTGGAGCTGTCGAAAAGCTCCTGCCAAAAATCACAATAGTCTGGGTTTTTTGACTAAACACAATGTTTTGCAGCAAATGTCTGTTTTCTTTGGGCAACTTCAGCTCTTGTTTAAAAAGTCAGACACCTGAAAACCAAAACTTTCCATTCAGAAATGTCTAAACGTTATTTGACGCTTTTTGATCAACACAATGTTTTGCAATTCCCAAATCAGGATGTTTCTCTTAATTCTGTTTGATGCTAAACCGCATTCTTCTGAGCTGCCACAGTGTCTCATGGGAGTTGTAGTTTGAGTAGCTTGTACCCCCATTTTCCTCTATGGGCTGAACTCCTTGGCTGGACTACGTTTCCCAAGATGCATCACAATGGGTCAGCAAGAGGGAAGTCTGATGCATCATGGGAAATGTAGTCTCACCAGGCAAGCCATCCCATGGAGACAATGGAGTCAGGAGGCACCCAAACTGTAACTCCCACGAGGCTGTTCAAATGGACCCAGTCTAATGTCAAACTGACTTGAAACCAACGTGGCGATTTGGTCTGACAAATGGAAGTGTTTTCATTTGGGTTGACGCAATGGAAGGTTCACTCTGGTTTCTGGTACAGTTGAATTTTTCCAGGGGGCGGGAGGGACACTTGTTCTGACCAGCTCCACTAACCACCAGTAGAAGGCTCTAAAACTGCTGCGAGCCCCAGAATTTAAAGTGAGCGTCCGGTCAGCTTTGTGACTAAGGCCTTGGGTGGGTTCTCCTCTCCCACGGTTCTAGGGAGCTCTGGAGGCCTCTTGGGCCGGTAGCCATGTGGAAACCCTGCTTCAGTTGCCATTGCGGGGAGGAGGGGGATGGGGAGGAGGGTGCAGTGGGGCTTCCCTGATCAGAGCTTTGTGGGGCGATCCTGGTGCTGCCGCCGCCAATGGTATCCCCCGTTTTGTTTGCCTTCACCGTGGCAGCGTGTGAATGCTATTGGATTGCATGCGTGCGTCAGGAAGGGGAAAGGTGATCTCTGCACAGGGAGCACGCAGCTAGGCTCCCTGCCTCTGGGCTGGAGCAGTCTAACAATAAATGGAGCATCCCTGGGGAAAAGGTGGCTGCTCATGATGAGGGTGGCCGGAGCACGAGCAGTGCCGATTTCCCCCGTGCTGCCCTTCCGATGTGCTGCAGCCTAGACTGGCTTGGTCAGCAGCCTCTGCTGAGAGGAAGATGGGTGGGCTCTCGGGGACGGGGCGTAGACTCTCTCTGTTCCGCAGGCAGTGGCTGTAATGGCTTTAGCAGGTGAGTGATCCCCCCTCCGAGCTGTCACTCACACCGCTGCCCCTGGTTCTTGCCCACAGGTCTCCCGGATAGCCGCCTATGCCTTCAGTGCGCTCTCGCAGATCCGAGTGGACGCGAAAGAAGAACTGGTTGTACAGTTTGGGATCCCGTGAGCACGCTCGCCCGAGAGCACCTCTTTCACTCGTTTTTTCTTTGCTTTTTTTTCCTCCCTCCAATCGGCGTCTCGCCGCTACGGAACTTGTACATAGCCCAGATGTCCGACTAATCACAAAGGAGACAATAACCACCACTTAGATGGCCAGCCTGCTCCAGGCCGTCCCTTTCTCTGGTGTGGGTGGGGTGGGGCAGGCCAGGCCAGCATAGATGGGTTGCGGGGAGGGGCTTTATCACATAGGAAGCCTTTATTCCACAGTGTTGACCACAAAGGGAAGAATCTCTCTAGTCACTGGAGCGGCCCTGGGGAAGGAGTAGGGGCAGCGCGGCCTCCTGGCTCTTCAGTCAGGGCAGGTTGCCGTATTTGTACCTAGTTGCCGCCGGTTCCGTTATCGGTTGGGGGCGGGGGAAATGGTTGCGTTCACGGGGACACATTGGAAATTCACCCCACGTAGCATTGGTTTAAAAGCTTTCCCACGACGATCATGGTTAGTTTCAGGGTGGGGCAGGGCTGAGTTGTATTTTTAAAGGAAGCCTAGCAGCGAATTGTGGCCGCCGGGTCTGAGGCTCTGCTCGCAGGACTGGCTGTGTCTAACACCACTTGTTTTTACATGATTGAACCTTTGTGTTTTGTTTTATTTTATTTTTTTTGCCACCATAGATAAAATACATTCATCCAACCTCCCCAGTCTCCTCTGTCCCTTCTTTCCAAGCCACATCCCAGGAGCTTGTGTGGAGATCTTGGGGGAGAAGGAGCTGGCAGCGTCTGCCAGGAAAATCTGGTCTCGTCATCCAGCATAATGGAGCTTGGAACCAGTTAGTGGCCTGAGTTGTGGTCACACCCATGCGATGGGCTGTGATTTAGTAGAAGCGTCGAACGACCCATCTCCATTGCCGGGACTGTCCGACTTGGTCTCCCTCCCTCACCTTGCACTGTTGACTTGTTCCCTGACCTCTCTGCGATGAGCTGCTCTTATAAACGCTAAGACTTCCAGCTGCATGGCGGTGACGAACGCCCCTGGTATAATTCATACTTAGGGCCCTACCAAATTCACAGCCATGAAAAACATGTCACGGACCATGTAATCTGGTCTACCTCCATGAAATCTGGTCTCTTGTGTGCTTTTAGCTTCTACTATACAGATTTCATGGGGGAGACCAGGGTTTCTCAAATTGGGGGTCCTGACCCAAAAGGGAGTTTCGGGTGGTCACAAGTTTATTTTAGGGAGGATTGTGGTATTGCCACCATTATTTCTGCACTGCCTTCAGAGCTTGGTGACCGGAAAGCAGCGACTGTTGGCCGGGCGCCCAGCTCTGAAGGTAGCACCCTGCCAGCAGCAGCGCAGAAGTCAGGGTGGCAATACCATACCAGGCCACCCCTACTTCTGCGCTGCTGCCTTCAGAGCTGGGCGGCCGGACAGTGGCGGCTGCTGACCGTTGGCCCAGCTCTGCAGGCAGCAGCGCAGAAGTAGGGGTGGCAATACCATACCTGTCATCCTTACTTCTGTGCTGCTGCTGGCGGCGGCTCTGCCTTCAGAGCTGGGCTCCTGGCCAGCAGCTGCTGCTCTCCAGCTGCCCAGGTCTGAAGGCAACGCCGCTGCCAGCAGCGCTGAAGTAAGGGTAGCAGTACCACCCCCCCATTATAATCTTATGATAGCCCCCCCTCCCCAACTCCTTTATGGGTCAGGACCCCTACAATTACAACACAATGAAATTTCACATTTAAATAGCTGAAATCATGAAATTTACTATTTAAAATCCTATGACCATGAAATTGATGAAAATGGACCATGAATTTGGTAGGGCCCTATTCATACTGGGTTCTTTCCTGCAGCCCTGTGTTCATTAGTGCTAGTTGGCCCAGCTTGTATCGTATGTGAATTGCCTGGCAAAGACGTGGTCTCAACTGTGTTGACCAAAGGTGGCAGGAAGGATCTCCCGTGCAGAGTGGTGGATCTCTCCCTGGGGCTCTGGGTCTTGCATTCCCACCCACTGACCAGCGGGACTTCTCAGGGATGTACTTGTCTCTGCTAATGCCGTAGGTACTGACCCAGGGCCTGCCTGGGCCAAGGCATGCTGTGCGGCGGGAGATGGCAGATGGCCACCTGTCACTGAGGAGACCGCTGCGTTTTCAAAAGAGATGAGTTAGTTCTGTTGCCCAATTCTAGCTTGGCTAACTGCAACCTGCTTCTCTAACTTCCTCTGCCATAAGGTCTCCTCACACTGCCTAAACCGAGCCCGCAGCCTGTCACAGCTGCCCTCACCCATCCTCGTTGAAGGCAAAGTGACCACCTGATGAGGGTACTTGGAGCTCAGAATTCAAGGCCAGCTTTCCCCTTAGGGCCCCAGGGCCTATCAATGAAATCGTTTGCCCTGCTCTTGCACAGCCTAGCTAAGGCTATCCAAGCAGCTTTCAACTCCCCGCATGCAGTAGGTCAGTATTAAACGCTTCACAGAGGGGAAACTGAGTCACTGGGGTTTAAAGGACTCGTCCAAGCACACTGACTCCCAGTCCTGGGCGTGATTGTCCTCTCCCCTCCTCCTCCTCCCCCCCCTCCCCCCCCAGGACAAGTTGGTGCCAGTTGACTTGTTCTGGTGTGTGATGACCTCACTGAAGGTTCTTGGTGCCAATACGCTGCTCCGGGGAATCGCAGAGCCGCCCTGGGTGTAGAGCAGGCTGTGGGGCTGACCAGCTCCCTGCATGTAAAACTTGTCTTGGGACAGTCTTTAATCTAACGTGCCCATTCTGGTCATCAAAGCAGGCACCTGTGGGCAATGTTAGTTTCTAGCACAGTTGTAGTCTCACGGGAAGGATTTTAAAATCTCCTCTGACCCTGGCCAATTGCTGACTCTGAACTCTGTTTCCTACTCAGCTTTGGGGAACTGCTTGTCAAGTTGCCTCCAAAGCAGCTCCCAAACAACCCATGCTGGCTTCTTCACATGCCACCCTGGCTGCTTCTGCCTGCCACCAGAAATGCTCCTGATATAAAGGTGAGACCCAGAGGCCGTCCTCCGCCAGCGACTCCAGCTATGTCTACAGGTGCTGCAGTCAAACCTTCGATTGCAGTGTAGACAGAACTGGGTTACTTTGAGCCATCTAGTTGGAGTAACCGGAGCATACCCGGTATCTCAGGTGGGTTGGTGCAGTCCGCGCTGCCACAACTTCTCCCGTGTGGTTTGAGCTAGCGTGATCTATATGGGCAGCAGTCATAGGGGCTGGAACTAGGGGTGCTGCTGCACCCCCTGGCTTGAAGTGGTTTCCATCATATACACGGTTTACAGTTTGGTTCAGTAGCTCTCAGCGCCCCCCACTACACAGATTGTTCCAGCCCCCCTGGCAGCAGTCACAGCTCTGAGTGCAGCAGAGACATACCCTCGCTTGTAATCAAAACCCATGTTCTGTGGGGCACAATCGATCTAACATGCATTCAGATTGGTGAGTTGATTTGGACGAGCTGCATTGGCATCAGAGCGTCAGTGGAAACAATAGAACAACTGCATTTATCTGTAATACCCCTCTGGGATGGGCTGCTTCGCAATCTGGACATTATGTGATTGCAGCAAAACAAGGGTATGAAACCGCATCGCCTCAAGGCAGCTGGAGCAGTCCCACCAGAAGGGGTGTAGTTGGAATTTTTTTCAGTCCAGTAAGATTCTTGGAATGAAAAAATCCACTGGTTTTTCACTCAGTTGCTCTGCTCACAATCTGGATCCCTGAGATAAGGTGCTGATTTTTAACAGAGGGGACAATTGGAGCAGCCTCCCTTGGGCTGCTGCGGATTCTCCACATCGTAATCTTTACATGGCCATTGGCCGGCTTTCTAAGGCTACGTCTACACTAAGTTGACCTTAGCTACGCAACTCCAGATACGTGAATAACGTAGCTGGAGTTGACATAGCTTACATCGACTTACTGCGGGGTCCACACTACGCTGGGTCGACGGGAGACATTCTCCTGTCGACTTACCTTACTCTTCTCGGTCGGGGTCGACTGGAGAGCGATCTGGGGTCGATTTGGCGGGGCTTCACTAGACTCGCTAAATGGACCCCGGTGCATCGATCCCTGGGGTAGTGTAGACATAGCCTAAGAGATGCTCCTCTCAGCCACACATTACTGGCCTTGCTGTAGGACCACGGGGTGCAATTCTCTAGCCAGGGCTGTGCACGGCAGCCTAGATGATCAGTGCTCCCATCTCGTCTTAACCTGTGGAAATCATGGGGCCATGTCAAGAAATTGAACCACTTTCAAAAATTTGAAACTCCCCGTGGGAGAGAGTTGACGTGTTTAATAGTGCGCCAGCAAAAAACCGGGGCAAGGAGCTCACAGACCATTAACCCAGGAGCTTCTTCCATAGTACCCCAGAGCATCTCTACCACCTGCTTCTGGCCCAGCTGGTTGAGTTCATTCCTGGTCCTACGGACAAGGGATGGGGATGACCATGCACAAGGGGAAGGACTGACGCAGGGCGATCACCACCCACTGTCACTCTGGTTTGTGGAGCTGGCTCGAGCGTCCCACGCAGCCGTGGCTTCGGGCGGCTGGCTCAGCAGCATTAACACATCAGGGGCTCCTGGGGGAGGATCACAAGGCCCCCCCCCCCCCCCCCCGCACCATCACTAAAGGGGTTGTCTTAAACTTCTGCTTTAGCAAGGCTGGCAGCTGCTTGGGGTCTTGAGTGCGCTGCAGCCCAGGGACAAGCGCAGGGAACGTGGGGGCAGGGGCTTGTGCTAAAGGAGAGCTGGGAGGGGGAGGTGCGGCCGTGCCAGGCTGAATTTCATCCCTTTGGCACCGTTTTTCCTCAGGCTGAGGAGACGCTGTCTGCTGCAAGGCGCATCCGCTGGGCCGCATGTCCCTGCAGGTGGGACAGGCTTCAGGGGTGGAGAAGCAGGTGCTGTGCCATTTTGCCCCAGGGCAGAGGGAAGCCAGGCAGGGGCCGTGCTACACTCCTCCCTTGCGTGGCCAATGGCTCCTTGGGCATGATTAACAGCTGATGTCACTTAGAGCAGCCCTGAGGTTGCTCTCAACTATGCCAGACCCAGGGTAGAACTAGCCGCAGCTGGGACCCTGGCTCCCTCCCCACACTGTACTTACCGGAGAAGGGAGCCCCTAGGCCTGATCTGTAGCACTATAGTATTTACCCCTATTGGGGCCTCACCAGTCACTGAAGCGGCCCTGGGGAAGCAGAAGGGGCAGTGAACAGCTGGAGGTGGGGGAGAGGAATGGGTCTGACAGCATGGAACCATTGCTAGCCCCAGGCCCCAACCTAGCCCCCTGGGCATGCACTGTCAGTGAATGGTCAGGGATCAGATTGCTGCTCCCCAGCCACACCCAGGGCCTGGGATGGTTCAAACATGCTTTGCCTCTTATCAGCCGAGCTGCTGCTTTGCCTCTGGGCAAACTCTGCCTCTGGGAAGACAAAGGGCGAGGTGACCATTTCCTGTTGGGGGGAGGGAGGGAGTGAAGAAAGGGGCTGGAGCAGTTGTGCTAGAAGCCTCTTGTGGGAAGTGATGACAGTGGCAGGCAGGGACTTGCATGGGGATGCCGTGACTGGCCCAGGACCCTGGGGCCCAAGGGAAACCTGGCTGGCTCAGCTGGCAACGACTCTGAGCATTAAGCACTAAGGCCCAGGGGGCAGGGCTGAGGCGCCCCAGAAGCTGCAGGCCCCATGACTGATGGGAGCCCCTGAGTTCAATCAGATGGTCCTGTGGGACAGTCCCTCACCAGCTCTCTTCCCACAAAGGAGTCCGGGGCCTTCAGGCTCGTCCCACCCCTGCTAGGAAGGAGACGGAGCGTTTGGAGGCGGGCTGAGCGCGTGATGAGGTCAGTGCCCGCAGGAGCGCCTGGGCTCACGCTGCAGGGCCCGCCTGCCGGGGCCAGGGGAAGCAGGTTGTGTGGAAGGCGGATAGCCCCGTCGTATGTAGCACTTTGAGCTGTTTGCCTCCCCGGGTAGGGGCCCCTCTCTTTGCCCCTGGGCTCTAGCCGGGGGCTCTGCTGGGACGGTTCTGTGCCCTTGCTCCTGCCCTGGCTGGCTTTGGGTTTGAGGTGCTGGGGATGGAGGGTTGCACTTGACAGTCTAGCCGTAGAGAAACCCCCTCAGCAAGCCTGGGGCACAAGAGCCTCCTCGGCGGAGAAGGAAGCAGCCAGCGTGGGGTCACTAGCACCTCCTGACCGCAGATGGACTCGCGCTGGCAGCTCAGCAGGGGCTGGCTGGGCGGGAAGGGGGCTGGGACATCTTAAAGGAGCCCAGCGGGGCAAGGCCAGCTCATCTGCTGCTGGGGGCACAACCGGGTCTCGGGGTCAGACACCTGCTGGGAGGCCCAGGGCCCCATTTCTTCCCCACCAGCTGCCTGCCGATCCCAGGAGAGGAGGAGGGGCATTTCCCAGCCCCTCAGGAGAGCGGGTGGAGCGAGCCGAGCACAGACCCCCTGTGCCCACAATGGCAGGTATGGACCCGGCCCCCCCGTGTCCGTTTCCAGTGATGACTGAGCCCCGCCCCTCGTAGCGATTCATCGTCCTACCCTACAGCGCTCTAAGCCTTTATTCCTACGCTAACACGCGGGCAGGGCGCTGGGCCCCGGCGAGCGGCCCAGCTGCTGCTTCAGCCCGGCCCCTCAGTAGTCGTCCCGCCTTTTCTTGACCTTCTTGGGTTTGACGTTCATGCGTCTCCAGAAGGTGGCGGTGGTGCGGTCCTGCTTCGTCACGCCGCTGAAATCGAAGGACTTCAGCTGAGGCAGCACGGACAGCACGTAGCTCCTGTGGGAGAGCGGCCGGTCAGGCCCGGAACCGGGGGGGGGCGGTCAGGCCTGGGCCACTCCCTGGCCTCCCCACCCCAAGGCCGGGGGCTGCTTCTCCTCCCCTCCCCGCAGCTCACGCTGTACACCCCAGCTTGGGCCTAGAGAAGCCCTGGGTAGTAGATGGAGGCTCTGCTTCCTCTCCCAAGGGGGCCAGAGCTAACTGCTGCAATCAGTGCTGCCCAGGAGTCCCTGACCTGCCAGCCGGCTCCGTCACGTGTCTCGGAGCGATGGCAAGGATCACAAGGGGGACCAGTCCAGAACCGCTGCTTGGGGCCTACACAACTCCAGCCTGAGCGAGGAGACCGGGCAGGGGATCTGGGTTCTCTGCCGCCCGCTGCCCTGCCCTGCTGGTGACCTTGGGTGAGGTCTGGGGACGGACTTTCACCATGCGAACGTGCGGTGCCCAGCACCATTGGACCCTGGTCCTGATGAGGGTCTCTGGCCCTGGCTGTCCTCTGGCACTGCGGAGAGGATCTGTAGACGCACATGCCTGGGGCAGGCTGGCTCGTGAGCAGGGTTGACAGGAGCCGGTCCCAGCCTTTTAAAAGTTTTCCCTTGGTGTGGCCTGGTTCGTGTATCCCGGAGGGGGGGTGTGCAGAGCGCGGCACAGGGGCCAGTACAGAATGAGCCATGTGGGTTGGCGTCAATGCCATGACAGCTAGAGAGGGTTGCAGGCGGGGCCTCTCCCTTATTCCCGAGCCTGTGGATGCTCTGGAGTTTGACAGCGTGCAGGTACCACTTTGCCCTCTGGGGCCTTCCCACTGAGGATCTTAAAGCACTTCACCCTCCCATCCTCCCCGGGAGAAAGGAACGACCATGATCCCCAAAGGGAAACTGAGGCACAGTGTCAGGGCAAGTCAGACCCAGCTCCCATCAAAGGCTTTGGGAGCCTATTGACTCCAGTGGAGGTGGATGGGGCCCTGAGCGAGTCTCTCTGGGTGCCCTGGCAGCAGAGGGCAGAGAGCTGTTCCCCAGGGCTGGGCTCTCCTCTGCGCCCACCATCCCTCCCTCTCCCCGAAGCATTAGCTGGCCGAGCCCCTCGGCCCCACCTGTAGCCTTTCTCCTCCTCGATGGGGTTTCCGTGCAGGGTCAGTGTGCGCAGGTGTGGCAGGACGGCCAGCTTGTCCACCTCGCTGAGGCTCTGGATGCTGTTCCCGTGCAGGTTGAGGGCCCGGAGGTTGGGGTACGTAGTCAGCACCTACAGCCACAGACCCCCCAGCCCCAGTGAGGGAGGGAGCGGAGAGCCTGGACGCAAAGCAAACCCCTCCCAGGGTAACAGCTGGGCCATGAGACACCCCCCTGTCAAAAGCAGCCCCAGCCGGGCTTTGCCTTTCCCTAGCCTCTTTCACCCCAGGATTCCACAGGGCTTCACGAGCATGGAGCAGGGACCTTCTCACAAACAAACTAGGGAAATGCAACCTAGATGGAGCTACTGTAAGGTGGGTGCATAACTGGTTGGAAAACCGTTCCCAGAGAGTAGTTATCTGTGGTTCAGTCATGCTGGAAGGGCATAACGAGTGGGGTCCTGCAGGGATCGGTTCTGGGCCCGGTTCTGTTCAATATCTTCATCAATGATTTAGATAATGGCATAGAAGGGACACTTATAAAGTTTGTGGATGATACCAAGCTGGGAGGGGTTGCAAGTGCTTTGGAGGATAGGATTAAAATTCAAAATGATCTGACAAACTGGAGAAATGGTCTGAAGTAAACAGGATGAAATTCAATAAGGACAAATGCAAAGTGCTCCACTTAGGAAGGAACAATCAGTTGCACACATACAACATGGGAAATGACTGCCTAGGAAGGAGTACTGCGGAAAGGGATCTGGGGGTCATAGTGGATCACAAGCTAAATGAGAGTCAACAGTGTAACTGTTGCAAAAAAAGCAATTGTCATTCTGGGATGTATCAGCAGGAGTGTTGTAAGCAAGACACGAGAAGTAATTCTTCCGCTCTACTCCGCGCTGATTAGGCCTAAGCTGGAGTATTGTGTCCAGTTCTGGGCGTCACATTTCAGGAAAGATGTGGACGAATTTGAGCAAGTCCAGAGAAGAGCAACAAAAGTGTTTCAAGGTCTAGAAAACATGGCCTAGGAGGGAAGATTGAAAAAATTGGGTTTGTTTAGTCTGGAGAAGAGAAGACTGAGGGGGGACATGATAATAGTTTTCAAGTACATAAAAGGTTGTTACAAAGAGGAGGGAGAAAAATTGTTCTCCTTAACCTCTGAGGATAGGACAAGAAGCAATGGGCTTAAATTGCAGCAAGGGAGGTTTAGGTTGGACATTAGGAAAAACTTCCTAACTGTCAGGGTGGTTAAACACTGGAATAAATTGCCTAGGGAGGTTGTGGAATCTCCGTCATTGGGGATTTTGAAGAGCAGGTTAGACAAACACCTCTCAGGGATGATGTAGATAATACTTAGTCCTGCTTTGAGTGCAGGGGACTGGACTAGACGACCTCTGCAGTCCTATGATTCTATACAGAGGCGCCGACGCCGTGGGTGCTCCAGGGCTGGAGCACCCATGGGGAAAAATTAGTGGGTGCGGAGCATCCACCGGCAGCCAAGCTCCCCTCACCCCACCTCCTCCTCCCCTGAGTTTGCCACGTCCCCGCTCCTCCGTCTACCTCCCAGCGCTTCCCGCCCGGCCACAGCCAAACAGCTGTTTGGCAGTGTTAGCACGCTCCAGGAGGGAGGGGGAGGAGCGGGAACGTAGTGCGCTCAGGGAAGGAGGCGGGGCCAGGGCGGGGATTTGGGGAAGGAGTTGGAATAGGGGCAGGGAGGGTGCAGAGGTGGGGTGGGGACTTTGGGGAAGGGGTTGGAATGGGGGCAGGGCCAGGGTTGGGGGTGGGGTCGAGCACCCACAGGAAAGAGGGGAAGTCAGTGCCTATGATTCTTTAAGTGGGGCAGGACCACTATCCCAGCTCTGGGAGTGGGAAACTGAGGCACGGGGAAGAGCTGGGACTCACCCAAAGCCCCACTGGGACCCAGCTGGGAAAAGCAGCCTGATTTTACCCAGAGCTTAGGGGACACACAGTAGGGCTGTGATTTCCAAAAGAGCTCACCATTGGCCTGTCAGCCCCCCTTGAACTCCGGGGGGCTTTTACAATGACAGCAGAGTTAGGCCAACGCTGAGCCCCTCCGAGCCCCCCGCAGCTCCGACTGGCGGGGATCCCCTGAATCGCCTGAGTTCCCTAAAGGTGGCCAGGGCATCAGCCCCGCTCCCCACAGCAATCCTGCTCTGCCAGCTGTTCCCCTCTGCCACCGGGCTGCATTAGTGCAGGGGCCGGGGGCAGAATGGACCTGGCGGGAGCAGCACTCGGGCACTAATCAAAGTCTGGCGAGTCAGGGCTGCAGAGCAGTAACACCGGCATGGCCCAAGCACCCGGCGCCACTGCCAGGGGCTACCTGGGAGCACTTTGGAAATGGTTTCTCCCAAACCCCTCCACTCACTGCTAGCCCTGGGCAGTGTTTGCTCTTACACCCCAGGTACAGGTGAGCAGCTGCAGTGTGTAATCCAGCCGTACTCACGTGGCCGTGGCGCTGCTTCAACCGCACAGCTCAAAGGGAGGGGGGAGGGGTATCGCCATTATTTTACAGGTGGGGAAACTGAGGCACAGAGAGGGGCAGGAATTTGCCCGAGACCTCAGGGGGAGTCGGCGTTAGAAGCAGGGTTAGGAGCCTGCCCTGTTGAGGGCTAACCCCCTAAGCCACCAGCCCACAGTGCTCCCGCTCAGCCGTACCGGGTCGATAGTAGGCAAGTCGTTGAAGGAGAGGTCGACCCAGGAGAGCTCGTCGGGGTACTCCAGCAGCTGCTCCATGGTGGAGGCGAAGTCGGTCAGCTCATTGATGGTGTTGTTATTCAGGCGCACCGCCTGGGTCAGCAGCTTCCCCCCGGCCGAGCGCTTGATCACCTTGAGGCCAGCCCGGGGCTCCTCTGTCAGCAGGTCTAGTGGGGAGAGTAGGGAGGGGGGTTAGAGCAGCCGAGGGAAAGAGTACGACCTGCTGCTGATTCGGTTGGCGGCAGCAGTGACCGGCCGGGCAGACACAGCCCCGGTCTATCTTGGTTCTGATACGGCTCCCATCACCTTGGTATCTGGGCACCTCCCTGCGCTCTAGTTAACCCACCCCGCAGCTGTGCTGGGGTTCCTGCAGGATCAGAGAGGCAGGGCGCCGCTGGTTCCCCATGCTCATCGCCGGTGCCGGCACAGCCTGGTTCTCTACAGCAACAGTTTCCAGGCCTTGCTCCAGGCTCGTCTGCCGCGGGTTTTAGGGACCCATGTTGCTAGTTGCTCCGAAGCTGGTGGAAATGCTGGTCCTGAGGCTAAGGCAACGGGCTGAGGTGCAGCAGACCCAGCTTCCACTTCTGGCTCTGCCACCAGCTTCCTGGGTGACCACGGGCAAGTCACTCCCTCTCTCTGGGCCACGGGGGACAGGTCATGGTACGCCCTTCCTTCCACTTGCGTCTGTCTTGGCTTGGGGGATTGCAGGCTCTTCAGGACAGGGGCTATGTGTCTGTGCAACACCTCAGACAGCAGGGCCCGGAGTCTGGCTGGGGGCATTACCAGCTTTTTGCTAAGGAGGGGCCCAGGTTACCTGCCTGGTCACCCCAAATTTAGCGGTGCAACCTGGTGTACAGGGTCACCACGCCACTGCAGGCTGGCCCGGCCGGCTCTCTGTCATGGCAGCAGGGAAGGGGCTCTGCCATGACGCCACCCAGATCTGGCCTAGGGGGAGGGCTGGGCCCCTGTCCCTCCCCTTCCCCCTCCCGCACTGCACCCCTGAATACAACGTTGCTTGACATTGTCCCTGCTGCTGATGAGAACGCAGCGGAAGGGCGGCCAGCGGGCTAGGAGACCTGTGCAGCTGGGCAAACCCCGTCAGTAACAGGACTGCTCTGCGAGAGAGTTCCCGGGATCTGACCCTCTTCCCTGGCGGGGTCTGTGAAGCCCGTGGCGGTGGGACAGCAGGGGCGCTACGCACGGCTGTGCGCTTTGCTAGCTCTGGCTGAATCCCATCACACGACAGCATTAAAACGTGCAGTTGGCTTATTTCCCGCTTTGTTCTCCGTCCTTTTCCGGTCACTCCCGGTGCCTGGTGCTGCAGCTCGGGAAGCAGCGTGGAAGGGTTAGAGCAGGAAGCGGGAGGCAAGACTCCCGGTTCTATTTCCAGCTCTGGAAGGGCTGGTGTGCACTGCTGGTGGGAGGCAGGACGCCTGGGTTCTCCTCTCACCTCTGCCACTGACTCCTCTCGTGAGCCTAAGCAAGGCACTAGAGCTCCAGGCCTGAGTTTCCCCAGTGGTAGACTGGTGCTTGCATGAAAAGGCCTTTCTGCTGGGAGGGACAGCTGAGGAGCCAATGAACGACAGCTGTGGTGGGGACAGAGCCCTNTAGACTGGTGCTTGCATGAAAAGGCCTTTCTGCTGGGAGGGACAGCTGAGGAGCCAATGAAGGACAGCTGTGGTGGGGACAGAGCCCTAGGTCTCCCCCCGCCACCCTCCCCCAAAACAAGTCTGTGCTAGTTTGCTCTGCAGAGTAAGAGCCGCACCTTGGATGAAGCTGATGCCTCGGAAGGAATAGTCCAGAGGAGGTGCCTGCAGTGAGATCTTACAGCAATCCCATCGCACGCTCATCTTTCAGGCCACACTAGGAAAAACCACAGGAGAGGGATTTTAATCAAGAAAGCAGAACAGCCCTTAAGGCGTCACAGCCTCAGCCAGGCCACACCTCACAGCAGGACTAGAACACAGCTCCTTTTGGGTCCAAAGTTCAGGACCCTTCCACCTCAACTAGCAGAGCCTCTTCCTTAGTAACGAGCAGTACGGGGCTCATGACATACGGCTGAGTAGTCCTAATTCCATCCAGGAGAGGGCAGTGGTGCACAGACACACTAGCTGGCTCCCAACGATATTTTGTGCTGCTGAGGTGGAGCACAAATCAAAGGACATTTTCGTCTTCAAACCCCCCAGCATCATGGCATTCCCCCCTTAAGCAACCAGACTAGTATGAACAGGGCTGCACCTGCAGCACCGCAAGCTAACGCCGTCACAACACTATCAGATGGCGCCATTCAACCGAGACGACCCCAGCGGCTTTCACATCCGTGCCTCTGAAGTGCAGCCACCTCTGGGGTGGAACTGGCAGCTGTTTAACAGCACGAGGCACATGACGGGTTAGGGGAGGAACAAGAATACCTCATCCAATCAAAAGGGCAGGGGAGCTGAGGTTGGCAACATTTAACTTCACGTTTAATTTTGTGGAGCGGAGGTCTCTGAATTTACTAGGGATGGAGGCAGCTAGTTGGTTCCTGGCCCAGGAAGTACAGGCCTGCCCCTCGCAGCCAATGAGCTCAGCCCAGAAGGGGAGTTAGCACGATCCTGTGGATTTAACAATGAAGTTTTGTTCCCAGTTCTCCTACTCTCTCCTTGTGCAACCCAGGGCAAATTCCCTAATCCCGCCGTGCCTCAGTTTCCCTGTACGGGACCAGAGAATGCAGGCCACGCCTACAGAATGGGGGACTATCTTGGAAAGCAGTGACCCTGAAAAGGAGCTAGGGGTCACAGTGCATGAACAACATGTGTCCCCCGTGTGACACAAGGGCTAACGTGGCCCTTGGCTGTACAAAGAGGGGAGTAGTGAGCAGGGTTAGAGAGGCGATTTCCCCTCTGTATCCAGCATTGGTGAGACTGGATACTGATCGCCGGATACTGCCTCCAGTTCAGCTGTCCACATCTGTAAAAGGCTGTTTAAAACTTGAAGAGGGTGCAAAAAGGAGCCACACAAAAAAAATGATTCAAGGGCTGGCAAACAATGCCTGTGAGTGAGCGACTTAACGAGCTCCGTCTGTTGGGCTTCTCCAGTAGAAGGTTGAGAGGGGACGTGATTACCACGTGTAACTACCTTCCCAGGGAGACTACGCCAGATCACGGGCTCTTTAGTCTAGTGGAGAAAGGCAGAACCAGAGCCAACGGCTGGACGTTCAAGCCAGACAAATTGAAATGAGAAATAAGGCACTAAACCGGAGGTGGGCAAACTACGGCCCGCGGGCCACATCTGGCCTGTGGGACCTTCCTGCCCAGCCCTTGAGCTCCTGCCGCGGGAGGCTAGCCCCCGGCCCCTCCCCCGCTGTTCCCCCTTCCTGGCAGCCTCAGCTCGCTCTGCCGCCGGCGCAATGCTCTGGGCAGCGGCGGCCTGACCTGGTGCTCTGAGCTGCGCGGTGGCAGGGCTGGCTCCGGCCGGGCAGTGCGGCTGTAGTGCCGCCAGCCACCGGTGCTCCAGGCAGCGCGGGCAGGGAGCAGGGAGCAGGGGGGTTGGATAGAGGGCAGGGGGGTTCGGGGGTGGTGGTCAGGGGGCGGGGGTGTGGATAGGGGTCGGGGAGGTCAGAGGGTGGGGAAAGGGGGGGGGTTGAATGGGGGCAGGGCTCCCAGGGGCAGAAGTCAAGAAGGAGAGGGGGGGTTCCGAGGGCAGTCAGGGAGGAAGGGGTGGTTGGATGGGGCAGGGGTCCCGGGGGGGGCAGTCAGGAATGAAAGGAGGGATTGGATGGGGCGGCGGGGGGCAATCAGGGATGGGGGTTCTGGGGGTGGTCAGGGGGTGGTGGATGGGGCAGGGGTCCCGGGGGAGGCATCAGGGAACAGGGGGGGTTGGATGGGGCAGGGGTCCCGGGGGGGGGGCATCAGGGGGCGAGAAGCAGGGAGGGGGGGGNTAGAGGGCAGGGGGGTTCGGGGGTGGTGGTCAGGGGGCGGGGGTGTGGATAGGGGTCGGGGTGGTCAGAGGGTGGGGAAAGGGGGGGGTTGAATGGGGGCAGAAGTCAAGAAGGAGGGGGGGGTTCCGAGGGCAGTCAGGGAGGAAGGGGTGGTTGATGGGGAAGGGGCCCCGGGGGGGCAGTCAGGAATGAGAGGAGGGGTTGGACGGGGCGGCGGGGGGCACTCAGGGATGGGGGTTCCGGGGGTGGTGGATGGGGCAGGGGTCCCGGGGGGGGGCATCAGGGAGGTGGGGTAGGGGGCGGGGGCCGGGCCACGCCTGGCTGTTTGGGGAGGCACAGCCTCCCCTAACCGGCCCTCCATACAATTTCCGAAATCCGATGCAGCCCTCAGGCCAAAAAGTGTGCCCGCCCCTACACTAAACACAATGTTTAGGGAGGGTGATTAGCTATTGGAACAAACTCGCCGGGGAAATAAATGGTGGATGGATTCTCCCCTCTCTTCGATCCAGGCAGGAGGCCTTATGGAAGATGCGTGAGCCAAACACAGGTTATCATCCCCAACACAGCGGCTGGGTGAAATTCCCTGGCCTGTGCTATCCAGAAGCTCAGACTGGATGATCTATGAATGTGCGGAAGGGGAGCCATGCTCACCTCCCAGCAGGGTTGTGAGCATTAATTAGCTCATGTCTGGAACGCCGGGAGGGTTACTAATCTCCACAGATTTGCCCTTGCAGCCCATGGCCGTTGCATACTTTCCTTCACGCCGGTGGAAATGCACGGCTGCCTCTGCCCCGGCACGCTGATTTCACAGATGTTGTTTTATCTTCTGAGAGCTGATTTTCTCATAGTGCTTTTCAGTCCCCAAGCACTTGACAAACTAACAACAAGTCCAAAGGGCCCAAAGCTGTTTAAACATTCATTCATTGAGCTTCCCAAGTGTCATGTTAGGAAGTCAGTGTGGTTGCCTCCATTTTACAGGTGGGGAAACTGAGGCACGTAGGGGGTTAGATATTTGCCCAAAGTCACACAGCGAGCCAGATATAGATGGTGGTCTCCTGACTGCAGCTTCCCTGCATTTAACAAGGGCCCCTGGCCCCTCCATTTTCCTATGAGGCGATCACTCTGCCTTTGAAATGCAGCCACCTGGCATACAGCACAAGAGGTGATGGTATTAAAGGGGACGCTTTGAAAACGTCTACTCCACAAACAGCACCACTGGACTGGTAACGTCCTGCATGCAGTGAGGCTCCTTCTGAAAGACACAGTGAGCTGGTCCCCGACGCTGGAGCCAGATCTCTTTACTACAGATCTCTCTGTGTGAGCAAACGGCTCCATTCCAGGGGCGCTCACACCTGTCTCCAGGCTGTGAAAACAACAACTACGGTACAAAGGACAGTGCCACAGAGTGTGGGGCTGAACGGGTCTCAGCGAGGGCAGAATGCGGTTTGGCAATTGGGACACGGATGCCAATTCTGTCCTTTGCCGGGGGCCATTTGTACAGTCAACTTGCAGGCTACAAGCACTTTAAGGCACCCAGATGCCAGGGTGATGAGGGCCATATAAGAACCTGGCTAGGTAACTAGAACCTGTCTTTCTTGGGAGCAGGGGGAGCTGCCTCAGTTTCCACTGAGCCAACCCAGGAATGGAACCCTCGCTTTAAACGCTGCTTCACCGAAAGGGAGGCCCAGGGAACTGGGCACCCACTGCAGCTGCACACCCTGGCTGCTGCCTGCCCAGATCTACACACCCAATTCACAGAGCTACACACTCAGTTCAGAGCTACGCACTCCGTCACATCACAGGTTTACATTTACAGCACCGTATTTTCACACTCGGCATGCCCTTGCAGAATTACCACGCTCACTGCCCGGCTTTTCGCGTACGCTGTGCTCTTGCATAGCTTTTCACACTCATCAAGCAATTACATGGATTTTACACTCACCAGTGCCCTGCACAGATTTTCATGCCCACTAGGCCCTGGCCCNGGGGGGCCATGGGAGGTGGGGGTAGGGAGAAGCTGGGGGGATGGTGACTTGGGAGGAGCTGAGGGGAGAGGGGGCCATGGGAGGTGGGGGTAGGGAGAAGCTGGGGGGATGGTGACTTGGGAGGAGCTGGGGGGACAGTGACCAGGGGGAGGGGGAAGCTGGGGGGGATGGTGACTTGGGGGGAGGGGGGCTGAGAGGATGGTGATGAGGGGGGCGGAGGGGACACTTGGTCTGAAGGGAGTCTATTTACCTGTCCCAAGATCGGTGGCTCCCTGCCTCTCCTGTGCTCTGTACAGCACCTTGCTCGCAGAGCTAACCGCTGCTCCAGCCCTGCCCTGCAGGTGCCTCAGGACAGAGGAGTCCTCCATGTCAGCCTTGGGCAGCAAGTGTCTGACCTTCCCCCTGGCTGCAGGAGGGAGCGGGGAAGCTTTCTGCTGGCATCTCCCGGCCAGGCAGCTATGCCCTGAGAGCAAGGAGCTGTCAGCTTTTCTCCCACCAGCCGTGGGGCAGATGCTGGGGGTTGGCTTGGTGTGTGTGATTGTGCAAGAGTGGCCTGTGAGGAGGATGCGAGTGTTGGGTATGAGTTTGCTGGAATATGTGCATGCACAGAAATGGACAGATGTTACCCAAGGTTCTTCTGTGGGTGTCCATGATCTGAGAGGCTCCTGTGTTTTCGTGAATGGCTCCAATTTAATCTGTTTATCAAGCTGTTTGGCCTTGCTTTGAGCAACTCCACCAGCTGTCATGCACCTGGGGCTTATGTACCTGTAGCCCCTCACCCTTTCTCCAGATTGTGAGCACATCTGAGATGCCAAACAGTCCCTGAGATAGTGCCAGGCTGGCTTACCTGTTCTCTCTCTTCCTAGCATGATTTTAATTACTAGGCAAACTTCTTTTCTGCGGGGTGGATTTGATTCAAATCAAATCAGGAAGATTTGATTTAATCATGGATTTCTACATAAAAGTGCATTCTTGTTGGTTGTTATAACCTTAATACATATTCTTCACAGCTCAGAGATAGACGTAGGTTTCATGTTTAGAAGCTTTGAGCAGGGGGTTGGACTAGATGACCTCCTGAGGTCCCTTCCAACCCTGATGTTCTATGATTCTAAGGTACACGCTGTACATTTTTAAAGTGATTTATTTTGAAAACTTTTCAGATTAGTTTTACAGCTACATCAGAAACAGAATGATTGATTGGTTATTTCATTTACCAAAGGTAATTGCAGCAGATATTTATGAAGTCACTGGGAGTTGAACTATCTCCAATTAATCATTAATATTTGAAGGATTTTCTTGCCATGCTGTATTAGGAGGAGAACATCACCAGACAGACATTTAAATTGTGTTATTTAACTAAAACAACAACGTTATGTATTCTGGATTTTTTTCTTCAACAGCAAACATAATATTTTAACAAAACAAGCATATGAATGTTTGAATTTAGTTAAAAGCAACAAAGAGTCCTGTGGCACCTTTAAGACTAACAGATGTATTGAAGCATAAGCTTTCGTGGGTGAATACCCGCTTCGTCAGACGCATGTAAATTTAGTTAAACATTCAAGTTTTTTAAAATCAGGTTTGTTTTTGTTAAAATTGTTTTTAACTAAAATAGTTAAATGAAATATTTAAATAAACAAACAAACAAAAATTAAAATTGACTATGTCAGCCAGGTCAACATGAGAAACTTAAAATATTGTCTTCTAATATTAAAATATTAGCTGCTAACTCAGTCGTCTTCACCTTCATTTTCCTGTTCATAATCTGGAAAAGAAAAACAAGCTTTCCTGCTTTTTCAGGTCCCAAACAATTTATCAATTTCGAATGAATTAGTCCAAAGGCAGAAAATATTCTTTCTACACCGGCAGAAGAAGCTACAGCTGTTAAAAGTGAGATTATCACTTCAACAGTCTCTGAATCCAAGTGCTTAAGTGACTTCCACCAGTTCACTGGTGTGACTTTCTTTAAAACATCATCAGCAAACATATATTTCTTGAATGGTTCTTATGCCCAAACTGGGCCTCTTTTACGACCTGCTGCCATTATAGGTTTTCCCTTCTAGTGAGAGAATGGTATGGTAGATCTCAAATCAATTTATGTGTTTAAAAACAATTTTGTTATTAACAAGCATGTTGTCTCTGGAGACACAAAGCCACAGTTTGAGAACTGCAAAACTTAGCATCTCTAATGGTATCTTCTAGACTGAGCACTGAGTCCCATTGGGTAGATAGAGTAACCTAAATAATCTATACAGAAGCCCCTGGAACCCCATAAGAGTGGGTCCCTAATCCATGAACTATTGGAACTCCTTTACAAAACTTTTCTTAAACATTACATGAATATATTGTCTCCTACTATAGAATTAGAATTTATAATGCCTATTCCATGATGAGATATCTTTGAGCTATAAAGTATCTTAATTAAAACTATCTTTAGATAGGTTTTTTCTTTAAAAAGCATTTTATCAAAAAAATCCGATTTAAAAAAAAAAATCAGATTTTTTTTTTAAATCATTGGTTTTTATTCACCCTGCTTTTCTGTATCTGTCAGGAAATGCCTCAAGCATTACTGTATTTTGAATGACTCCCTCACACTCTCTCTCACATAAGAACANATGAATCATAGAATCATTTTAGTTGCCCTTCTCTGAACCTTTTCTAGTGCCAGCAGTAGCGGCGCCAGCTTTGCTGGCGCCCTAGGCGGCGGAAGGTCCCGCCCCCGAAATCCCGCCCCCAACAGCGGCGGCGGAAGGTCCCGCCCCCAAATTTTTACGGGCGGCGGGGGCGCATGCGCCCCCAAAATAGCAGCACCCTAGGCGACCGCCTAGGTCGCCTAATGGAAGCGCCGGCCCTGAGTGCCAGTATATCTTTTTTGAGATGAGACCACATCTGTACGCAGTATTCAAGATGTGGGCGTACCATCGATTTATATAAGGGCAGTAATATATTCTCCTTCTTAATCTCTATCCCCTTTTTAATGATTCCTAACATCCTGTTTGCTTTTTTGACCGCCTCTGCACACTGCGTGGATGTCTTCAGAGAACTATCCGCGATGACTCCAAGATCTTTTTCCTGATTTGTTGTAGCTAAATTAGCCCCCATCATATTGTATGTATGGTTGGGTTTATTTTTCCCAATGTGCATTACTTTACATTTATCCACATTAAATTTCATTTGCCATTTTGTTGCCCAATCACTTAGTTTTGTGAGATCTTTTTGAAGTTCTTCACAGTCTGCTTTGGTCCTAACTATCTTGAGCAGTTTAGTATTATCTGCAAACTTTGCCACTTCACTTTTTACCCCTTTCTCCAGATGATTTATGAGTAAGTTGGTAGCTCAAAGTTCATTTGTTGGTAGCTCCTGCAAAGATCTGTGGTCTTGAGCCCTGGGGGGGATTCGCCTGGGGGGCAGCATAGCCTGACTTCAAAACACAGACATTTTAGGTTGACCTTTCTGGTGGCACGCTCTCCTTTCTCTTTAGTTTTGCCAGTCTTCTGTTATGTCTCTTGTTCCTAGCTCACTTTTTCACTCTTGACTTGTGCATGTTCTACCTCTGATCCAGGAGTTACACTAGAGACCTGGAGTTAGCAGAAGGCATTGCTGCTCAGTGTTGGTGTATTGTAGTGTCTCCTGTTGGAGGAGGTGGGCTCTCTAGACTTCCTTTTCTGTTGTGGGGAAATTGTACATATTTAAAGCAATTGAAGTATTTTAACGAGGTGTTTTTGTGGAGGTGTACATAGAGTATTAATACCCCATCTTTACTTGTGCCTGCTAGAGAGACTCTACCCTTTTCATATCAAGTCCTAAAATCTTTTCTCCTCCCACCACCCCCCATTTTCAAGTGGCTGCTGCTGCATATGTATGTGTTGAAGGTGATTGGCTGGGGTTATGTAAAACTCTGCAAGTCTCCTTCCATACAGCCTGGATTATAGGGCAGGTATGTGCAAGATCCTTGTTTTAGTTGGGTATCTTCCAAGCAGCTTAAGGTCTGTCATATGTTGGTGTAGAGCTATTCAAGAAACATGAATTAATGGGTCCAACACTTCAAACGTGTAAGCGCCACCCGAGTCCAAGCCTGCCCAGCTCCTTGGGTCCGAGTTTGGGTAGTTAGCCCGAAGTGCCGCAACTTCCATATGGCTGTTTTTAGCTTGCTAGCTTGAGCTGAGCCAGTGTGAGTCTGTGTACCTGAGCTGGGAATCACACATCCCAGCTGCAAGGTAGACATACTCTCCGTGCCTCAGTTTCCCCATCTGCAAAATGGGGATAAGGTGCTCCAGTAATGGGTGAGGATCTAGCGATCTCTGGTACTTAGCTGGCCGCCATCACTGGAGTATCTGAGCCCCTCACAATCTTTAATGTATTTTTTTTTCTTTGTAGCACCCCTGTGAGGCAGGGCAGTTCTATCATACTCACTTTACAGATGGGGAAACTGAGGCACCAAGGGACTTGCCCAAAGTCGCACAGGAAGTCTGCAGTGGAGCAGGGAGTTGAACCCAGCTCTCTCAAGTGCTAAGCTAGTGACCTGACCACTCTCTCCTCTCTGGGTGGCATTACAAACCCTGAAACAAAATATCGCTCTCCTCCCACGCTTTGTCTTGTCTATGTTAAGGTCTTTGGAGCAGGGACTGTCTCTTAGGCTATGTCTACACTACACAGCTTTGAGTGACATGGCTGTGTCGCTACAGCCGTGCAGTGTAGCCACTGTTTGTCCGCTCTCCTGCCGACAAAAAACTTCCTCCCCCAACGAGCGGCATTTGCATCGTCAGCAGACGAGCGCTCCTGCTAGGTCCACCAGACAGCAAATGTGAAAAATCGGGACGGGGGGAGAGGGGTAATAGGAGCCTATATAAGAAAAAGACCCAAAAATCGGGACTGTCCCTATAAAATCGGGACATCTGGTCACCCTAGCTCCTGCCGACAACGCGCTGTTCACACTGGCACTTGTCATGGCAAAACTTGTGTCTTTTGGGCAGGGAGGGGGTTCAACACCTCTGAAAGACACAAGTGTTGTCGTTCAATTGCCAGCGTAGACATAGCGTGAGGCACGGCTGCTGGGAGGGGTCATTCCTAGCTTGGGTAGACGTGCGTGCGCTAACTCTGATCGAGCCAAGGGGATTGTATACAGGTGGCTGGCCTGAGCCGCGGCCTGCACCACTCTGGCCACTCTGCTATTTTTAGCACGCTCGCTTGATCAGAGTTCACGCCTGTACGTCTACCCAGACTGAGAACTAAACCTCTCAGCTGCACTTCAGGCAGACCATTCCTGTGTGCGCTTACAGCATCCGGCACAGCGGGGCACTGACCCCAGTCGTACTGCACTACAAATAACCTCTCTGTACAATTGTTTTATCTGCTATGTTACAGGTAACACCTCAGGCTACCGTATAATTGAAAGCCTGCACCTTGTCTAATCAGGCTTGCTGTTGCCTCTGTGTAGTCAGCCAGCTCCCCTGTTAGCTTTCATCTACCACAGCAACAGGGGGAGAGATGCACTTTCCTGTTTTTAAAGAAATGTAATAAAGCCACAGAAATTGGAAGGGCAACTCGGTGGCCAGTTCTGCTTGCTTCTGTCTTTTTAAGCAGTTAGAGGCTGATCACACCTTTTCTTTTGTTGTAGTGTTTTTATGGCTGGACCTATCTAAGGGGACTGCATTCCCTTTTGTCTTTCTCTCTAAGGTAAGTCTCCTTTATGTGTCTCCTCTGCATGTGTTGCTTCGTATTCCCAGTAACTACTTTCACTGTTGTGTGTCATGCTTCTCTAGTATAAATATAATCTGTTTGAACATAAGAATGGCCCTACTGGGTCAGACCAAGGGTCCATCTAGCCCAGTATCCTGTCTTCCAACAGTGGCCAATGCCCCAGAGGGAATGAACGGAACAGGTCATCACCAAGTGATCCATCCCCTGTCACCCGTTCCCAGCTTCTGGCAAACAGGTTTGCCAGCAGATGTCAGGGTTTTCCATTAAAGTTATGTTCTGAGGTGGTCGGGATGCTGCAGCTTATCCCCTAGGATAGAAATGGAGTGGGCAGGAGTTGGATGGGATTTGTAGGCCTGACACTTCTTTATACCATGATATACCTTAAAGCTGTAGTGGTAAGAGGTAAGACTGTCTTTTTCACTGCCATGGCTGTGCTCTGGGATTTAACATCCGATTGTCCATGTGGGGGCTGAGCAGGACTTGAAAAAACGTATCCAACATACAAATACAAACCCAAGGAGTAAATTGGCTAGCCAGGGTGAAGAAGATCCTGTCCTCCACTCCACCGCTCCCAAAGCCACTTGTTCACAGCTCACTCCCCTCCATGAATTCTCTGCCTCCCTTCCCTTGCTGAAAGAGAGACCAATTCTGGGGCCTCTGCTCCTTCTTGGCCAGCCTCTGCTCCCACACCTCGGACTCCTGTGTGATGCTATAGCTAAGAAGGCAAACATGATCCTTGGATGTGTACGCAGAGGAAGGTCATGTAAGACTAGGGAGGTGGTATTACCTCTGCATATGGCATTAGTAGGACCATTACTGGATATTGTGTCCATTTCTGATGTCCACACTTTAAAAAGAACGGTGAAAAATTGGAAAATCTTTAGAAAAGAGCAACAAGAATCGTTCACGGGTCAATCTGCATTGTAGTGTTTAAGAAGCTAAATCTATTTAACTTTGTCTTGGATAAGCTAAGAGGTGACTCAGTTGTGGCCTACAAATACCTATATAGGGAAGAGGTTGTAGACAGCTCTTTAATCTAGCAGGAAAAGGCATAAAGAGAGCCAACAGTTGGACAATTCTGACTAGAAATAAGGTGCAAATTTTTGACAGTGAGGGAATTAATGACTGGAGCACCTTGCTGATTTTCAGTAAGTCTTGGAACACTGGGGAAGTTCCAGAAGAACTGGAAGAAAGTTTGATGTGCCAATTTTTAAAAAGAGTAAATGGGATGATTTTTAAAAAGAGTAAATGGGATAATTATAGGCTTGTCAGCCTGACATCAGTCCTGGGCAAGATAATGGAGCAGCTGAAATGGGACTTGATAAATAAAGAATTAGAGGGTAATGTAATTAATGCAAATCAACATGGGTTATGGAAAATAGATTCTGTCAAACCAACTTGTTTTCTTTTGATGAGATTTCAAGTTTGATAAAGGTGTTGATGTAATATACTGTGTCTAGTTCTGGTGCCCGCAATTCAAGAAGGAAGTTGATAAATTGGAAAGGGCTCAGAGAAGAGCCACGAGAATGATTATAGTGATAGACTGAGCTTCCTGAGTCTATTCAACTTAACAAAGAGAAGGTGAAGGGGTGACTTGATTACAGTCCAGTCTGTGACACTGGCTACTCGCAGAAATCCCAGATTCTTTCTTTCTTTCTTTGAGTATCTACATGGGGATTAAATGTTTAATAATGGGCTCTTCAATCTAGCAGAGGAAGGTATAATATGGTCCAACAGCTGGAAGTGGAATCTTGACCAATTCAGGCTAGAAATAAGGTGCAAATTATTAACAGTGAGGGTAATTAATTATTGGAACAATTTCTGATGGGTGGTGGTGGATTCTCCATCACCGACAATTTTTAAATCAAGCTTGGATGTTTTTCTAAGAGAGAGGCACTAGGAATTGTTGTGGGGAAGTTCTGTGTCCTATGTTAGACAAGAGTCAAACTAGATGATCACAATTATTCTTTCTGGCCTTGGAATCCATATACTTATCTAGGGATTTGATGGATTCTCCATCTCTTGAAGTCTTTAAACCAAGACAGGATCCTGTTCTAAAAGAGATACTTTAATCCAAACAGTAGTTATGGGTTTGATGAAGAAGTAACTGGGAGAGATTGTCTGGCCTTTGATGTGCAGGAGGTCAGAACAGACTGTCATAATGATCCCATCTGGCCTTAAAAATCTGCAAAAATCCACCTCACGCTCTTCTGTGATCTTAACTCCTTCGTGCTTGCTTCCCCTGGGCTCCTCTCTGCCTCCCTGCACTTTCAATGGCCTGCAGCTTGCACACATCCAAAGTTCCCATTTGCCTGGGTGAGTGGGATTTCAAAGTTCTCTGTAAGACTGGGAACGGGCAAGGGGAGCAGGAAGAATGAAGCTTTAGCAGAAACGTAGGTGGGAAAACAAACTCACTGTTGGAAAAGGAAGGTGTTTGCTCAAGGGTGTTTTTTGGCTGGTCTGGAGTTAAGAGAGGAGGTTGCAGTTGTTGGGGAAACTGTGCTTTTCTGAGCATATGGTCCATAAGAGGAGAGGGGAAATGGGGGCTGTCACAGTTTCAGGCTAACTGCACCTGTATCCCCCAATTCTTTGGTCCACCCCAGGAGTGCCCAGTCAGATCTCCGCTCTCCAGCAAGTTACCACAGAGCTCTTTCTAAGTAAGCACATTTTTTCTTAAGGAAAAGCATCACATATTAAAAACAATAAACACACACTAAACATACCAGGAGTCACCCACAAGTCACCCATTTGGATTCCGTTAGGACCTATGGAGTCCTAATAATCCAAAGTCTTTCCAGCCCTTCCCCAAGTGTTGGAGCCTGCCTTGGATAGAAGGTCTTTTCCGTTTGCTGGATCGGAAGGAAGACCTTGTGTCAGTTCAAACTCACTTTTTATCCCAAAAGCCCTTTCTTTGTTTGAGTCTCTGGAAAACCCAGTTTGCAAACCACACTAAGGGGTGGTACCTCTTGTGATGGTCCCCAGGACTGAGTTATCTTGTTACCCTTTGCCTCCCCTGAGCCAAGAGTCTTACCTATGGTGGCTGGCACTGTGGATTGATTTAAATCACCAAGTGGAAAGCCTTGATTTAGATCATCGGTTGTAATCAACTTTTCCATTTGTACTTCAGTTATTTTCTAAAGAGAGGTGTATTTTCACATTGATTTACAGCTAAACAGAGCCTTCATACCAGATTTGGTACATCTTTTTTGCTAACTAGTAGGATATGTGATAGCGTGGACTTTTAGTATGTTAGAAAACCGTGAATGATATATTGCTTATATACTAGAAAATTCACTTTTTGCTCATGATTTGTGTCAAGCCGCACTAGGATGGTAACTGGAATTTAAACACGTACACAAGCATATACAATTTATTTTTATTAAACCAAACCACTTTAAATGTTTTGGATACATAAACTTCTCATCAAAACAGGTTTCACATTTACAACTGAATGATTTATTAAACAGAGGGATTAACTGTTATCAGTGAATTAAACTGATTATTTCAGCTCAGCAAATGATCCCCGTGAGATACATGATGGTGTCTCCTGGAGTCAGAGGCCAGGTCCCAACCCCTGTGAGGACTTTGCCAGTCTGCTGCACTCAGTAGCACAGCCCCTGGGTCTCCCAGAAGATCAAGCTCTTAATACAGTACATGATCTACTGTGCCATGTTTATAAAGCTTGGCCTCAAAAGTCAAATGTTTTCCCCTCATCCTTTGTCTAGGAAACTCAAGTTTTGATAGAGGATGGATTCAGCATTTGTATTTAAATGTTTTAAGAGATTATTATAAGTTTAGGCCTTGACATATATTGCATTATATTCCGCTTTCATTTTAAACAGATGTCTTTTTAAAATTGAAAGACTTACTATGATTTGAACAAAATAAGAGAGTCCATTTTTTAATCTTTTTTTGGAGATATACCTATCTCATAGAGCTGGAAGGGACCCCGAAAGGTCATTGAGTCCAGCCCCCTGCCTTCACTAGCAGGACCAATTTTGCCCCAGATCCCTAAGTGGCCCCCTCAAGGATTGAACTCACAACCCTGGGTTTAGCAGGCCAATGCTCAAACCACTGAGCTATCCCTCCCCCCTAATTTTGTTATCATTTTGTTATCCACCCTGGTGACTGGGTATTAGTTCCTTGACATCACTAGCCTGTCAGCCACTCAAGCACTCCTCCTCCAAGCTGTGCCAGCCCTGTCTTCGCCGTGCAGGTTAACAATGGGTGTGCTCCAGTCCCCGAGTGCCCTTGAAGTGTTCTCTTGTGGTACCCAGCCCCTGACACTGGCTAGCCACAGAAATCCCAGATTCTCTGCTCCCAAAGGAGTGGTGTCCCCCAATTTACCAGTTTTACCTTAAACCACCACGGCTGCGTAACACGCAGCTCTTGTAATGAAACAAAAGAAGGTTTATTTAAGGAAGAGAAATTCCACTGGAGACCAGAGTGATGGAAACAAATGGTTACAAGACCAAACAAAACAATAAAATGTGAACTAGGGCCTACGCTTATTAATAATTCCCTTTCCTGTCTAATAAAGTAGGTTCCTTTCCCCACCCCAACAAAGTTGTCTGCTGCAGAACTGGCTGGCCTGTGGTGAGCAGGGTCCACTCTTTCAAGAAAAACGCCCTTGCTCAACAAATGTCGCCTCAGTGCATGGAAGCAGAGGGGTCTTTCTTTGCCTGCCATATACGGAGGCCTGGTCTATGCTAAAAAATTAAATTGGCTTAACTACATCTCTCGGGGGGTTCGGAAAAACACGCTGAGCAGTATAGTTAAGCCAACCTAACTCACAGCACTACGTTGATGGAAGACTTCTTCCGTTGACCTACCTACTGCCTCTCCAGGAGTTGGGTTGCCTAAAGCTGACCGGAAAACCCCTCCCGTTCGTCTACGTAGTGTCTACGCTGAAGCCCCAACAGGGGCACAGCTGTAGTCGTGCTGCTGTAGCATTTCAAGCGTAGACAAGTTATAATGTTCCTTTTTACCTTCAAGTGGTTTTGATTGTTTGTGGTTGGCTTTGATGGTTTTCCATTGACTCTTCTGGGATGAGGCCAGGGCAGGCAATTGAACAATGCATTACAGAATCACCTAGCAAGGGAGGGGTGACAACTCCCTCCCCTTGAATGGGTCATCACCAAGACACATGATTCCCTGGTGACTAACTTTTACTCCAAGGGCATAATTTTAAATATAGTTACATGATTCCCTACATATTACCCATACACACATGTCATAAACAGGCAGTTAAGGGTTAATTCCTCTTTTACCTGTAAAGGGTTAAGAAGCTCACATAACCTAGCTGACACCTGACCAGAAAGACCAATAAGGGGACAAGATACTTTAAAAATCTGGAAGGGGGAAAAAGTCTTGTGTCTGTGCTGTGTGGGCTTTTGCCGGAGACAGAGAAAGAAGGAGCCATCCCACTCCTATAGGGTAGTGAGTATTTAGAGAAGGAATGTGTTAGATTACTTTTATTTTCTCGTTTGTGAGTTCTTTTGCAAATAAAAGGGAGGGTAAATTTGGGTTCTTTGTGTAACTTTAAAGTTTTGCCCAGAGGGGAACCCTCTGCGTTTTGAATCTGATTGTCTGTGAGATTATCTTTCATTCTAATCTTAGAGGTACTCCTTCCACTTTTTTTCTTTAATTAAAATTCTTCTTTTAAGAACCTGATTGATTTTTCATTGTTTTAAGATCCAAGGGTTTGGATCTGTGTTCACCAGGACTAAGTGGTGAGGGGATATTCTCAAGCCTTCCCAGGGAAAGGGGTGTAGGGGCTTGGGGAGGATTATTCTCAAGCCTGCCCAGGAAAGGGGGGTTGGGGACTTGGGAGATATTTGGGGAAAGGCAGAGTTCCAAGTGGCTCTCCCTAAATCTTTGGTTAACTCGCTTGGTGGTGGCAGCGTACTGTTAACCTAAGCTGGTAAAAATAGGCTTAGGGGGTCTTCCATGCGGGTCCCCACATCTGTGCCCTAAAGTTCAGAGTGGGGAGGGAACCTTGACATCCATCACAATGATTATGGATATTGATAAGTTACAAGCTTTCAGTAGAGACCTCACTAACTACCTTTGTGGATAAATACCATGCAAGCAGTGTATTAGGTGTAGTGAATTTGTCAGGCCTGACACAGGAATTGCTTGTAGAGAACAGTGAACCCGTTTCCCAGTTAACATCATTTGGCTTCTGTGTCACACCTCAAAAGAGTTGTTTAGTCTCTGTGACTCGCCTTAATCACCCCCCCACTGTTGGTTCCTGGAAGGACTGTGGTAACCCTCCCCCATGGAGTGGAACACAGTCCTACATAAATCATTCATAAATGTAATACAATGGCCCCTCCAAGATGCTGCATTAGGTTGCAATGTGTCACAGGGGCTTTAGGGGATTTTGTAGAGAAAAGCAGCAGAAGCAGTTAAGCACTGCTCTTGCTAGCAAGGTGATATCACTATTCTCCAAGTCAGCATGCACAGAGGCCAGCTGTTACACCATCATTCCAAACCTGGGGACAGGGCACTTATACTCTCTGCCTGTGTCAGCTCTTAAGGTTTTGCTAACCCCATTTAAGTCCAAATGTAGACAGAGGCCATCTACAAAATAATTGCTACTCTGTTGGGAGAAATGAATCATAGAATATCAGGATTGCAAGGGATCTCAGGAGGTCATCTAGTCCAACCCCCTGCTCAAAGCAGGACCAATCCCCAACTAAATCATCCCAGCCAGGGCTTTGTCAAGCCTGACCTTAAAAACCTCTAAGGAAGGAGATTCCACCACTTCCCTAGGTAACCCATTCCAGTGCTTCACCACCCTCCTAGTGAAAAAGTTTTTCCTAATATCCAACCTAAACCTCCCCCACTGCAACTTGAGACCATTACTCCTTGTTCTGTCATCTGGTACCACTGAGAAAAGTCTAGATCCATCCTCTTT
Organism: Platysternon megacephalum; assembly: GCA_003942145.1. Taxonomy (NCBI): domain Eukaryota; kingdom Metazoa; phylum Chordata; order Testudines; family Platysternidae; genus Platysternon; species Platysternon megacephalum. Next base: position 278,840 of record QXTE01000207.1, on the reverse strand, counting down.
GGAACCCCCTTTCAGGTAGTTGAAAGCAGCTATCAAATCCCCCCTCATTCTTCTCTTCTGCAGACTAAATAATCCCAGTTCCCTCAGCCTCTCCTCATAAGTCATGTGCTCCAGCCCCCTAATCATTTTTGTTGCCCTCCTCTGGACTCTTTCCAATTTTTCCACATCCTCCTTGTAGTGTGGGGCCCAAAACTGGACACAGTACTCCAGATGAGGCCTCACCAATGCCAAATAGAGGGGAATGATCACGTCCCTTGATCTGCTGGCAATGCCCCAATTTATACAGACTCATATCCAGCTTCTCGTCCGCTGTAACCCCTAGGTCCTTTTCTGCAGAACTGCTGCCTAGCCATTCGGTCCCTAGTCTGTAGCAGTGCATGGGGTTCTTCCGTCCTAAGGGCAGGACTCTGTACTTGTCCTTGTTGAACCTCATCAGATTTCTTTTTGTCCAATCCTCTAATTTGTCTAGGACCCTCTGTATCCTATCCCTATCCTCCAGCGTATCTACCACTCCTCCCAGTTTAGTGTCATCTGCAAACTTGCTGAGGGTGCAGTCCATGCCATCCTCCAGATCATTAATGACGATATTGATCTAGTTATGACATGATTGTAAGGTAGGTGGGATCTAACTCAGTTTCTGAACCATAACTAGAGCCATACAACTGTCCAGTTCAGAACAAGGTTTAAATAATGGTTCAATCCTGTGCACTGTGCAAGACCAAACCATTTGGAGGGATTACCATGCTGTGTGTTTTACTGTAGGAATCAGTGTTGACAGGACCTCAGAGATAACAGGCAAATGTTTATTATTTGTATTACTGTCACACCTCAGAGTCCTAGTTACGGATCAGGACTCCATTGTGCTAGGTGCTGTACAAACAGTCCCTGCCCAAAGAGCTTCCAATCTCAGTATAAGACACAAGGCAACAGACGGATACAGGGCAGGTGGATACAGACGGAAGGGGGATAATATTGGTCAGCATGATCGGCTCTAGTCTCAGCACACCAGCAGCCTGACCGTTGTCAAGGGTTTTGTCGGCATTGCGAAAAAGGAGAATTTTGAGGAGGATAATGAGGAAAATCCAGCTGTGCGTTTCAGGTGAAGTACCATGATCCTCAGTGGAGAGCTGACCAGTGCTTGCACTTTAAAGCCTAAATATGTTGATTTAACAGGCCTTTGGGATGATTAGACATTCTCTTCTCTAAGGGATTTTTGGCTGGAGACGTAATACTCAGTGCTTGTAGTCCTTGTCAGTTCTAATAAGTATTTAATCCTCCCGACACCTCTGTGTGATATCTCTATCTGTGGGGGAGAACAGTGGGACTGGCCTAGTGCTTTAGATTATGAACCCTCAATAGGTGAGACATGCCCTCCAGTTTCTCCTCCTCAGACCCACTACTATCACTTCTCTTCTTGTCTGGACTGAATTTTTCCTGGCAGGGCTGAAATTTCGTGACTAATACCCTGGTGGCTGATGAAAGCATAGATGGTCTGATCCCTGAGTCTGAGGGGAACTGGCCCCAGTACTGCTTGCTACGTTCTCAGTGGCCTCACGTACTTTTGGGGTGGGGGATGAGACAAAACTGAGCCTTGTGGAACACTGCTCAAGAGTTCCTCGACCCCAGAGACAGCCAAAGATGCCTTGCCTCAGCCTTTGCAAACAGGGAACGTTGAAGACAGGTTGGTGTTTGCAGAGACTGCTAGCATCGAGAAATGGCTTTTCAAAATGAGGTCTAACAACTGTCCCACTGTCTTCCCACAGAGAAGGGTGACAGACTTGAACAATAATGGCCCCACTTGATTTTTGCGATCAGTGCCACCATGGTTCTGATTTGCAAATGCTCCTGGGATCTCTAGAACCTCAGCGAGCAAAACGGTCAGATTCTAGTAGAAAACACCTTGTTTGTCTCCGTCGGCTGCAGATCTGCCCCTATAAAGGAGGTCAAACTAACAGTCCGGAAGTGGTCATCCCAGTGGGCTGAGTGTGATATAGTGCTAAAATGTGGAAGCTTCATTCTTCCGTAAGCAGATGAGTGATGGATACTTAGAGACTTGCTGCTTGGGCTAGGATAGGGTCAGGTGCTCTGTATTATAAATAGTATTAATAAAGGGGCTGACCTGGGATTTCATGACTTCTAACATTTTTTGCTTATTTTAAATTCTGTTCCAAGCCAATTTTAATGCCTGGCGTTTTTAAGACGTGAAGTGCTCCAGAAATGCCAAGACTGGCATTCTTGTATCCTTACTCTATTGTGCACCTTAGCCTGTTGTGGGAGGCTGGTGAGAGCTGAGCTGCTGCGGTGGCTATTTTTAGTAACACTCGCTTTTGCTTGGGCATAAGGAACTCTCCCAACCAGATTTAGGAAACAGATTTAAAGAGACATTGTCAGATGAAAAACAAATTCAGAGGTTGAAAAAAAAAGAAGTCGTCATCTACCACTAAAAAAAACCCACTGATGTTTTTTCCATGACAGAAATCTGATTTACTCTTCGATATTGTGTAAGTTTGCTTTTTGCATTGCTCTCAGCTTGGACAAAAAAAATCAACTAGTCAATTTGCTTTTATTCTATTCCTTTTCATTTTCAAATTCTTATACGCTGCCTCAGTGCTGCAATATGTTGTACACACTTTAGGGAAAAATTAAATTGTTGATTAAACTTACCATTGGAATTAAAAGGCGCAATCATGGAAACTATAGTCTTGATCTGTGTAAAACCTTATTCCTGTAGAGCCTACGTTTTGTATCAGATGTGATCTGACCTTTTAAAGAGGATGGGGAGGTGATAAGTAACAGTCAGCATATCAGCAACAGTCAGTCAAGAACAAATCGTGTCAAACCAACCTCATAGCTTTCTTTGACAGGGTAATAAGCCTTGTAGATAGGGGAAAAGTGGTAGACGTGGTATATCTTGACTTCAGTAAGGCTTTTGATACTGTCTCATATGACAGGTTTCAGAGTAGCAGCCGTGTTAGTCTGTATCCGCAAAAAGAACAGGAGTACTTGTGGCACCTTAGAGACTAACAAATTTATTTGAGCATAAGCTTTCGTGGGCTACAGCCCACTTCATCGCATGCATAGAATGGAACACACAGAAGATATTTATACATACAGAGAACATGAAAAGGTGGGAGTAGCCATACCAACTGCAAGAGGTCAATCAATTGAGATGAGCTATCAGCAGGAGAAAAAAAACTTTTGAAGTGATAATCGAGATGACCCATAGAAGGTGTGAGGATACTTAACATGGGGAAATAGATTCAATTAGTGTAATGACCCAACCATTCCCAGTCTCTGTTTAAACCTAAGTTAATTGTATCTAATTTGCATATTAATTCAAGTTCAACAGTCTCTCTTTGAAGTCTGTTTTTGAAGTTTTTTTGTTGCAAAATTGCCACCTTCAAGTCTGTCACTGAGTGGTTAGAGAGGTTGAAGTGTTCTCCCACTGGTTTTTGAATGTTATGATTCCTGATGTCAGATTTGTGTCCATTTATTCTTTTGCGTAGAGATTGTCCGGTTTGGCCAATGTACATGGCAGAGGGGCATTGCTGGCACAAGATGGCATATATCATATTGGAAGATGTGCAGGTGAACAAGCCCCTGATGGCGTGGCTGATGTGATTAGGTCCTATGATGGTGTCACTTGAATAGATATGTGGACAGAGTTGGCATCGGGCTTTGTTGCAAGAATAGGTTCTTGGGTTAGTGTTTATGTTGTATGGTGTGCGGTTGCTGGTGAGTATTTGCTTCAGGTTGGGAGGCTGTCTGTAAGCGAGGACTGGCCTGTCTCCCAAGATCTGTGAGAGCGAGGGATCATCTTTCAGGATAGGTTGTAGATCTTTGATGCGCTGGAGAGGTTTTAGTTGGGGGCTGAAGGTGACGGCTAGTGGTGTTCTATTATTTTCTTTGCTGGGCCTGTCCTGTAGTAGGTGACTTCTGGGTACTCTTCTGGCTCTGTCAATCTTTTTTTTCACTTCAGCAGGTGGGTATTGTATTTTTAAGAATGCTTGATAGAGATCCTGTAGGTGTTTATCTCTGTCTGAGGGATTGGAGCAAATGTGGTTGTATCTTGGAGCTTGGCTGTAGACAATGGATCGTGTGGTGTGTCCTGGATGGAAGCTGGAGGCATGTAGGTAAGTATAGCGGTCAGTAGGCTTCCGGTATAGGGTGGTGGTTATGTGACCATCGCTTATTAGCACAGTAGTGTCTAGGAAATGGACCGCTTGTGTGGATGGGTTTAGGCTGAGGTTGATGGTGGGATGGAAATTGTTAAAATCATGGTGGAATTCCTCGAGGGCGGCTTTTCCATGGGTCCAGATTATGATGATGTCATCAATGTAGCGCAAGTAGAGTAGGGGCGTTAGGGGACAAGAGCTAAGGAAGCGTTGTAAGTCAGCCATAAAAATGTTGGCATACTGTGAGGCCATGCGGGGGTACCCATAGCAGTGCCGCTGACTTGAAGGTATATATTGTCCCCAAATGTGAAATCGTTGTGGGTGAGGACAAAGTCACACAGTTCAGCCACCAGGGTTGCCGTGACATTATCGGGGATACTGTTCCTGATGGCTTGTAGTCCATCTTTGTGTGGAATGTTGATGTAGAGGGCTTCTACATCCATAGTGGCCAGGATGGTGTTTTCTGGAAGATCACCAATGGATTGTAGTTTCCTCAGGAAGTCAGTGGTGTCTCGAAGATAGCTGGGAGTGCTGGGAGTGTAGGGCCTGAGGAGACCTTCTCATAAACATATGACCTTCTCATAAACAAACTAGGGAAATACAACCTAGATGGAGCTACTGTGAGGTGGGTGCATAACTATTCATAGAATCATAGAATATCAGGGTTGGAAGGGACCTCAGGAGGTATCTAGTCCTAGAGAGTAAATGGTTCAGTCAAGCTGGAAGGGCATATCAAGTGGGGTCCCACAGGGATCAGTTATGGGTCTGGTTCTGTTCAATATCTTCATCTATGATTTAGATAATAGCATAGAGAGGATGCTTAAAGTTTGAGGACAATACCAAGCTGGGAGGGGTTGCAAGTGCTTTGGAGGATAGGATTAAAATTCAAAATGATTTGGACAAACTGGAGAAATGGTCTGAAGGAAATAGGATGAAATTCAATAAGGACAAATGCAAAGTGCTCCACTTAGGAAGGAACAATCAGTTGTACCCCTACAAAATGGGAAATGACTGCCTAGGAAGGAGTACTGAGGAAAGGGATCTGGGGATCATAGTGGATCACAAGCTAAATATGAGTCAACAGTGTAACACTGTTGCAAAAAAGCAAACATCATTCTGGGATGTATTAGCCGGTATGTTGTAAGCAAGATATAAGAAGTAATTCTTCCACTCTATTCCACATTGGTTAGGCCTCAACTGGAGTATTGTATCCAGTTCTGGGTGCTACATTTCAGGAAAGATGTGGACAAATTCGCGAAAGTCCAGAGAAGAGCAACAAAAATGATTCAAGGTCTAGAAAACATGACCTAGGAGGGAAGATTGAAAAAATTGGCTTTGTTTAGTCTGGAAAAGAGAAGACTGGGGGGGGGGGCGGGCAAACAGTTTTCAAGTATGTCAAAGGTTGTTATAAGGAGGAGGGAGAAAAACTGTTTTCCTTAACCTCTGAGGATAGGACAAGAAGCAATGGGCTTAAATTGCAGCAAGGGCGGTTTAGGCTGGACATAAGGGAAAACTTCCTGACTGTCAGGGTGGTTAAGCACTGGAATAAATTGCCTAGGGAGGTTGTGGGATCTCCATCATTGGAGGGTTTTAAGAGCAAGTTAGACAAACACCTATCAGGGATGATGCAGACAATACTTAGTCCTGCCATGAGTGCAGGGGACTAGACTAGATGCCCTCTCGATGTCCCTTCCAGTTCTATGATTCTATGATTAAATCTAGGGTCTCTTGACTTTGAGGATCAGGACACTGGACTTATACATGTGTAAGTGTTTACCTGACAGAGTCCGAGTCCCTTGGAACATGGGTGCTGAATATGATGGCCTGTGGATAAAAGCATTGGACAAGAGACGGGTTCAATTCCAGGCTTAGCCACTGACTACTTGTGTGACCTTTGTCAAGTCACTTTATCTCTGTTCCTTAGTTCCACTGTGTCATAAACAGATAGTTAAGGGTTAATGCCTCTTTTACCTGTAAAGGGTTAAGAAGTTCACCTAGCCTAGCTGACACCTGACCAAAGGAACTAATGGGGGGACAAGATGTTTCAAAAGGAAGGAGGGAAGTGCCCTTTGTCTTGGGTCAGTTTCAGTTCTGGCCCTAGAGGAAAAGGAATCAGGAATCAAACAGGGTAGTGAGTATTTAGTGAAGGAATTAGCTTATGTTTATTTTCTTTTTGTAACTGTCTTGGGCATTAGGAATAATCAAATTGGCTATTTCTTTATGTACTAAGAGTTTTGCCCAGGGGAACATCCTCTGTGTTTTAAATCTGTTGTCTGTGAGATCAGCTTGTATGCTATCTCCCAGAGGTTTTTCTTTTGCCTTTCTTTTCTTTAATTAAAAGCCTTCTTTTTAGAAACCTGATTGATTTTTCCTTGTTTTAAGATCCAAGGGAGTTGGATCTGGGCTCACCAGGAATTGGTGGGGGAAAGGACCGGGGATGGTTAATTTCTCCTTGTTTTAAGATCCAAGGGTTTTGGATCGGTGTTCACCAGGGAATTGGTGGAGGAGTCTCTCAAAACTACCCAGGGAAGGGTTATAGTACTTGGGAGGGAAAGGGTTTTGGGGGAGAAGACAGAGTTTCCCAAATGACTCCAATATTTGGGTGGTGGCAGCATACTGATCTAAGCTGGTAATTAAGCTTATGAGTTCCCATGCAGGTCCCCACATTTGTACCCTAAAGTTCAGAGTGGGGGTGAAACCTATGACACACTGCAAGGTAGGGTGTGGAGGATAAATTCAGCAAAGCTTGTGAGGCACTTGGATAATGTGGTGGTGGTGGTCACTGAAATACCTAGACATTGGTAAAATGTCATTTAAAACTTGTTACCCATCACAGTGACAACACTCTGAAAGGCCATGTCTGTACTGGGTATCTTTTTTGCACTGGGTCAGCTACACTGATGCAAAGCCGCAGTGCGGATGTGCTGCACTGGGGTCAGAGGGGGCTTACAGTAGTGATTTATTCTCATTGCGCCAGTGAAATGTTTAGTAATTTCCCTCATCTGAAGTGACTCTGATCTAACTAATTCACTTGGAAAGTCAAGTGAAGACAGGCACACGCTAAGATGGTCAAGCTAAAGCCCAGGTTAGCATATGTTAAAGTATACGCTGCCCAATCTACGCCAGATTTTTCGAAAGTGCCAGAATGTGTTTTAATATCACACCTCTAAAGCCTAAGTCTAGACAAGGCCCAATTGATGTGAAAACTTAAGTTCTAGGCTGAGGTTGATGGTGGGATGGAAATTGTTAAAATCATGTGGAATTCCTCAAGGGCTTCTTTTCCATGGGTCTAGATGATTATGATGTCATCAATGTAGCGCAAGTAGAGTAGGGGCGTTAGGGGACGAGAGCTAAGGAAGCGTTGTTCTAAGTCAGCCATAAAAATGTTGGCATACTGTGGGGCCATGTGGGTACCCATAGCAGTGCCGCTGACTTGAAGGTATATAAGTTCGTTAAGGGGACAATGTCGACTTGAAATCTAGTGATTTTTAAAAATTGAGTTAAAAGGATTTTCTTGATCTGTATATAAAGACTCTTATAATTAGGGTTGTCGATTAATCACCGTTAACTCACATGATTAACTCAAAAAAATTAACCGTGCTTAATCGCAGTTTTAATTGCACTGTTAAACAATAGAATACCAATTGAAATGTATTAAATGTTTTTGGATGTTTTCTACATTTTCAAATATATTGATTTCAATTACAACACAATACAAAGTGTACAGTGCTCACTGTATATTATTTTTTTATTACAAATATTTGCACAGTAAAAATGATAAACAAAAGAAACAGTATTTTTCAATTAACTTCATAGAAGTACTGTAGTGCAATCTTTTTATCCTGAAAGTGCAACTTACAAATGTAGATTTTTGTTTGTTTGTTTGTTACATAACTGCACTCAAAAACAAAACAATATAAAACTTTAGAGCCTACAAGGCCACTCGGTCCTACTTCTTGTTCAGCGAATCGCTAAGACAAACAAGTTTGTTTACATTTATGGGAGATAATGCTGCCATCTTATTTACAGTGTTACCTGAAAGTGAGAACCCGCATTCGCATGGCACTTTTGTAGCCTGCATTTCAAGGTATTTACGTGCCAGATATGCTAAACATTCGTATACCCCTTTATGCTTCAGCCACCATTCCAGAGGACATGTTTCCATGTTGATGACGCTCATTAAAAAAATGAGTTAATTAAATTTGTGACTGAACTCTTTGGGGAAGAATTGTATGTCCCCTGCTCTTTTACTCCCGCATTCTGCCATCTTTCAGGTTATAGTAGTCTCGGATGATTACCCAGCACATGTTGGTTTTACGAACACTTTCACTGCAGATTTGATAAAATGCAAAGAAGGTACCAATGTGAGATTTTTAAAAATAGCTACAGCACTTGACCCAAGGTTTAAGAATCTGAAGTGTCTTCCAAAATCTGAGAGGGATGAGGTGTGGTGCATGCTTTCAGAAATCTTAAAAGAGCAACACTTCAGTGTGGAAAGTACAGAACCCGAACCACCAAAAAAGAAAATCAACTTTCTACTGGTGGCATCTGATTCATGATGATGAAAATGAACATGCGTCGGTCCGCTATGCTTTGGATCATTATCGAGCAGAATCCGTCATCAGCATAGATGCATGTCCTCTGGAATGGTGGTTGAAGCATGAAAGGACATACAAATCTTTAGTGCTTCTGGCATGTAAATACCTTGAAATGCAGGCTACAACCGTGCCATGCGAATGCCTATTCTCACTTTCAGGTGACGTAAACAAGAAGCAGGCAGCATTATCTCCTGCAAATGTAAATAAACTTGTTTGTTTGAGCGATTGGCTGAACAAGAAGTAGGACTGAGTGGACTTGTAGGCTCTAAAGTTTTACATTGTTTTGTTTTTGAGTGCAGTTTTTTTGTACATAATTCTACAATTGTAAGTTCAACTTTCATAGAATCTCAGGGTTGGAAGGGACCTCAGGAGGTCATCTAGTCCAACCCTCATGATAAAGAGATTGCCCTACAGTACTTGTATTAGGGGAACTGAAAAATACTATTTCTTTTGTTTTTTACAGTGCAAATATTTGTAATCAAATATAAATATAAAGTGAGCAGTGTACACTTTGTATTCTGTGTTGTATTTGAAATCGATATATTTGAAAATGTAGAAAACATCCAAAAATATTGAAATAAACGGTATTCTGTTATTGTTTAACAGTGCGATTAATCGCGATTAATGTTTGACAGCCCTACTTATAATACCACTTGCCATCATAATATGCTAGTACCTGTCCATTAGTGTCTGTGCTAACTTCTCTGGTCTCACAACCACACTTATGAATGTGTAAAAGGCCTTGCGTAAAAAGCTCAAACAGGAGAAACTGAATGTGGGGGAGAGGGGGAAATGAAATGGGCCATATACGAAGTGCTGTAATTGGCACAAAATAAATGGAAAAAAGACAGTCTCCAGTCTTTCAATTATAGTTAGGCTTAGCAGAATTCAAATTTTTTGTAATTTTGATAGATATTGATTTTTTTTTTAAGCATTTTATTTATTTATATCAATTTATATTTTCACAGTTGTGGGAAATTAGGGGGTGGGGGGCCCAGACGATTATTTAATGACTATAGATGTTGGGATTCAAAAAATTAAAGCTTTATAAACTGCTAAAACACAAATTGTCAATATCACTTGTCAAAATGTACAAAGTAAATATCCTTAAATCAAAACAAAATGGTACCTGTGTAACGTTATGAGTGTAATATAATATCTCATTGAAAGCTGACATAGGGCCAGAAAGAGTTAATTAACTCTGACTGACCTGACCCATGGCCGAACTTTAAAGACTTGTTAGGAAGATATGTAAATGAATAGAGCTTTGAAATGCAGCCTGCATTGTTAGAGATAGAAGAGTAGATGTTTGCTCAGGTCTTGTGATGTAAGCAAACAAGTCTTGTCTATTGCTATAGCTTTGATTCAAAGATCAAAAAAGGAGTATTAATATTTAGGAAGACACTTGAGTGAAATAGTATTATTGTCTATATGTCTCTTTGAAGGTTGTGGTAACCTGTATCTGAACTGTTTAATGGATAAATTACCCTGTGCTAATTGCCATGATATTTAAGAAAAGGAAAGTTAAGCCTATTGTTTTCTCAGGCCAAAAGGCTGCTGGAAACGTATAAAAACCCTGGGACACGATCCTTCTTCATCTCAAATTTGTTTTTGGTTTCAAGAAGGGGAAACCCTAAGCCATAAGAATTGAGATCCCCAGTCACTGACTGGAGTCACCCTGAATATGGACATTGGACTATAATCTATGAACTATTTCTAAAAGGACTTTTGGCAAATACAAGCTAATCTCTGCTATGTATCTGAACCTCAAAAATTGAATTCAAGTCTGTATGTATATTGATCTTTTAACCAGCTCTCTTTTCTTTTTAAATAAATTTTAGCTTAGTTAATAAGCATTGGCTATAAGCGTGTATTTTGGGTAAGATCTAAGTCAGTGGTCCCCAACCTTTTTGTGGCCAGTAGCACATTCATGTTTTCAGAAGAGTGTGGCGGGCGCCAACAATTTTTCAAGGCTTATTTTGTATTTGTACATTAAATAATACGAAAAACATCATATTTAATATTACATAATATATGAACCCAGAGAGGAGAGAGAAGCCGCGAGGACAGAGAACTCCGGCGCCCGCAGCCCCGGAGTTCTCTGTCCCCGGCAGGCGCGGGGCCGCAGCTTCTCTCCTCTGCTGGGCACTAGGCGGGTGCACATAAATGCCCCTGCAGGCGCCATGGCGCCTGCGGGCACTGCGTTGGGGACCACTGATCTAAGTTATAATTGGACCTGGGTATGTGGCTGATCCTTTTGGATTGGAAGAACCTTTTCTTTTATATGATAAGATTTTCAGTACTCATCATATCTGACGTGTGTCTGGATGGAGGCCTGAGACTGGGCACTTTAAGGGAACTGCGTTGTTTGGACTTCTGAGTAACCAGTGAGGTACTACAGAAGCTGTTTTGTGCTGGCTTGGTAAATCTAAGTATTGGAATATCCACCAGCTTTTGGGGTTTGTCTGCCCCGTTTTGTTTGTAGTTCACCCCAATTGAGTGACCTCAGCTGGCTCCCACGGCCAGCATCGTTACAACCTGTTTTTACTGTTCATTCGTTAGTCTGTTTGTAACAAGCCTAATTCAGAAGTCTAAATGACTGGATTTTGACTAATAAGTTCTCAAGCAGCATTTTTCTTACTTATCTATAATAATAGAAATATACAGATAGGAAAATATTTTTTAGTCAGTTGTGTGTGTCTGGTGAAACAGACCTTTACCGACATTTACCAATTAAAATCTAATCCTTCCAAGCCTAATTATAGTGATCTTGGGTGGTACTTGTACCAATAGTAGGCAAAATGCTTTCAGACAAGTGATTCTTTTACTTGTCAAGGGTGAACGGGACTAGAAATAGAGGGTAGAAATGGAAAGCTTTCTATGTAGCAGAGGCATTGTTGTCACGGCAGCAGGAATTGGACTTCTGGGTTCTATTCTGAGCTCTAGGCAGAAACAGTCTTTTTCTGTGTTTGTACAACGTCTAGCACAGTGGGGTTCTGGCCTATGACTAGGGCTCTTAGGTGCTAAGAGAAATAATAATGGCTCTACCTGTGTGACCTTGGGCAAGTAACTAAACTGTGCCTTCATTTTCCCCATCTGAAAAATGGGAGGATTCTTGCTTCACGTGTATTTGCAAGGCTTAATTAGGTGATGTCTGCAAAGCACTTTGAGATGCTCAGAGGACAGCAAAGCATTGTCCCTGCCCAGACCTAGTAAGAACACTCTGCAGCTTGTATATATTGCTTGCTGATGGTCTTGAATACTTTACAGACGCTAATGAAGTAAACCCCAAACCATCTGCAAAATAGGAAGAAGTGTCCTCATTTCTAGAGCTGGGAGAAACTGAGGGCAAAGGCTGTGACTTTCCCACTGTCATACAGTGAGTCATTTGCAGAACCAGAAGCAAGGTCTCGTGTACCTAGTCCTGTGCTCTGACCACAGGTCCGCCCCAAAACACACACTTCGGTTGACAGCTTTGTGTCTATTCAACCAGCCACGTTGGCCCTTCAGTCCCCCTAAAGTGTATTAGCAGCCGTTAAGCTCAGAGGCAAGTCTAGCTATACTAGACTGAATTTAGAAAGGAAGCTGTATAGATTGACAAGGTCTACAGTGCTTATTGTCTCCTCCAATGTGCATGCAAGGTTGTAATCTAGCTTCTGGGTGCGCAGCAACTGTGCAGGCTAATGCAGTGGCCATTATACACGTAGCAGCAGCTGTGGTATAGCTTTGGGCATCTGCTCCTGCTTTACTGACAGGGCACGTCCTAGGGCTGAAAGCTCTGCTGGGTTGGCTTCTGTTGCACATCCTGTTGGTATGCATTTGGGAGGGCCCTTTGAATAGCGGCAGGGGGAAAAACTCTGACCCTTCCCCTCAACAGAACAAGGAGTAATGGTCTCAAGTTGCAGAGGGGGAGGTTTAGGTTGGACATTAGGAAAAACTTTTTCACTAGTAGGGTGGTGAAGAACTGGAATGGGTTACCTAGGGAGGTAGTGGAATCTCCTTCCTTAGAGGTTTTTAAGGTCAGGCTTGACAAAGCCCTGGCTGGGCTGATTTAGTTGGGTTTGGTCCTGCTTTGAGCAGGGGGTTGGACTAGATGACCTCCTGAGGTCCCTTCCAACCCTGAGATTCTATGATTCTATGATTCTATGATTCAAATTCCCCAGTCGTTGCCAGAGCGGGCAGGCAGCTGGAAACCCTCTGGCCACTACAGGAATCTGCGTAGGTTTCAGCAGCCATATTTCCAAGGGAGGGCTGCGATGTACCCAACCATAACAGAGAGGATCAGTTCAAAGATGTGTCTGGGTACTTCAGTCAGCAGCAGGGAAAGGGTTAAACACTGACCTGCCCAGGTTGAAGGGCACTTTTCACCCTCCATGAATTTACAGATTTTTTTTTTCCCCCCGCTAACTTCTTAAACCAGCAATAATTGGGATGTTCATCCTGTTTGATGTTTTTAAAATCTGGTATCAGCTGGGTCCTTTTTTGAGTCCCTGTGTCGTGGAGAGTTAAACATGAAGCTCTAAAACTCGCTTAAGCGTAGTTCCACCTCCACGGATTTCGGGTGGAATTGTGCCAGTCCACAACTGCATAAAACCCAGGTGTGCTTAAACAAGGCTTTTCCCAGCCAAACCATCTGAAAAGCCAGGTTAGCTGGATCTGTGTCTTCAAGTCTGAATTGCAGCGTATCCGGGTGCTCAAACGCAAACTGAAAATGATTTTAAATTGGTGCTTGGGTCCCCAGCCCCCTTTTTTTTGATAGTAGTTGTGTTACAGTGGCACAGAGTCGAAGTAATTGTCTCTGTGAGCAGGCTGCCTAATTTTATAATGCCCCATCACTAGCCCCACTCTGGTTCCAAGACCTTTTGGAGCCGAAGGGCGGGGGGAGGGGAATTGCTCTTAAATGGCTAAATTGAAAATTACTGTCCATGGATTCGAGGGCCAGAAAGGAACATTGTGATAATCTAGTCTGCCAAGTCCCCCGAATAATTCCCTTGGTAAATTGTTCCAATGATTAAATTTTTAACGGTGAGAGTAATTAACACCTTACTTCCAGTCTGAATTTGTCTAGTTTCACATGAAGCTAGGAAACTAACACGGCTGCCTAAGGATTTCCCTTTAATGTCTGTGGCGCGCTGCCAAGTCTGATCATTCCTTCTCTGGTGGAATGCCAAGGTATAAACTGGTTGCATCAAGCGTCTATATCTAGGAAAAGGTTTAATAGGGGCGGATCGGTTTCCTACAATGTGTCCATTTAGCATGACTGTCCATTTCTGAATTTGGTGGCAGCTTGCCTCCCACTGAGGCTGCTCCTGCCGCGCGTCTTTTTGTGCTGTGTGCCTTTAAAGAAAGCAGACTCCTTGCTGTGACGTCTCTCTGGCTGTGGGCCAGGAAGCGGGGGAACCATCTCCTGCCAGCCTGAGAAGAAAACCAACAACTTTTCTTTTGTGTGTGGTTACTCTCCCTTTTTTGGTCTCTTCCAAGGTTTTAAATGCTAATGGCGGATTAAAACCCTTACACAGATTGTGGCTTTAGAAGTCTGGTAAGGCCTCAGCGAAGACTTTCTCTATCTTCCTTGTTTGTTTTAAACATGGATGGAGGGAGGTGGCGTGGAGGGGGGTGTTTAAAAAAATCAAATCAAATCACGGTCTCCTAGCTCCAAAGTCGGGCTGGATTATCGGGATTCTTTAAAATCAGCAGGATCAAGATCTCCTGCTTGCCCTGAAAGGTGCGAATAAGTAGCTAAACTCTGAAGCGACAGGCCAAGTTTGATTTGCCAACATCCGGGAGTTTTGGCTTCCCGTGGAGAGGGTGGGTTTTTTTCCAAATAAGTGTCTTTGTACTGACTGCGCTCGGTGGTGGGGGGTGGCCCCTTTCATCAGGCCTTTGGGGGCTGGGAATAGACGCAAACCTGATTTTTTTGGGTGGGGGGAGTGGGAGAGATGTACGTGAAAGACTGTGGTGTTGGTTAATGACCCAAGTGGCAAGCGCTCAAATTCAGGCAAATTGCTGCGTGCTTTCTGCAAAAGGATCACGCCCCCTGTTCCTCCTCTTTCCTCTAAATCCAGGCCAGAGCTCTGAGGAATAGAGAATCAGGGGGCGGGGGAGAGGGAAGAGGGAGAATATAAACAAGCAGCCGTGCTGGGGACTAGAGGAGTGGGAGTGGATCGTCCCTTCCTCTGGGTGTGTGGTTTGTTAGCAGAATTGCTAAATCCAAAGGAACATCCTTGCTTAACATGGTATTTTGGTTGGGTTAGCCACTCAGGTCAAGCAGCAGAGCACAGTCCCTTATGTTAAAAACAGTCCTGTCTCTGTCCATTGCTGCTGTAACTCCCCTGAACGGCCATGTACTGAACCTTTAGTGCAGCGTATTCTGTCAGGGTTGGATTTTACTCCCCTTGTGTTCAGTCCAGGTGAGGATGCTGCTTCTGCAGTGGTGTGGGGCTTTGGGTGTCAGGGTGGTACCTGCAGTTGTAAAGCACTGGTAGCAAGACGAAGGCTTTTGTTATGTCACATTTGAAAGCTTTTATTCAGGTATCGCCGACACCGATTCCGCCACAGTGAACGTGGCCTTGCAGCGGAAATTAAATTTTTCTTCCCTTTGATACTTTGAGCTGCTGACCTTTCTTCCCCATCCCTGAAGTGAGGGAGCCTAGAGGAAGAGAGCCGCAAGCATGTCTGCCTAAAGCATGGAAGATGGATGGCTGGCAGGTCTCCTCCAAGGGAATATATGGTCCCTACTCTCCCTAGGGAGCGAGCCACTCTGCCAGGCGTAGAACCTTCTGTCAGGCATCAGCAGCACCACAGGCTGGCTGTGACAAAGAAGTGGTCTGAGCACAAGGCTGAGAGCGAAGAATGCTGGCGTTATAATCCCATCTTGGACACTGACTTCCTTTGTCCTTGGGCAATTCACTTAATTTACTATTTTATTATTTGCATTGAAGGGCTCACCCAGGTTCAGGCCCTTTTATGCTAGGCATCCTACGCCTTAAACGAGTTCATGCCCTAAAGAATTTATAATCTAAAAGGCAAGAGGAGACAAACAAGTGGACAGGAGGAGGAAGGACTAAGCAGTAACAGGATGTTTCACGCTGTGCCTCGCTTTTTCCATCTGGATAACGGGGCTAGCGCCTCAGAGGTGTTGCAAAGATCAGTTACTTAAGCTAAAATTTTCAATCTTGTGTTCCAAAAGGTAAGTACCCAAATAAGAGGGGCCAGACTTTCACAGGTGCTGAGCGTCCCATTGAAGTCAACAGGAGCTGCAGGTGGGAAATAGGGCAGTTTATTGAGGTGCACAACTTAACACATTCAAGTTAGAAATATAGCAGCCTGGAGGGTTTTTTAAAAAAACGTGAATTTCTTGCAGTCTCCAGCAGCTTTCACCAGCAAGTCTCTACCCTGCTCCCACTGCATCTCAGTCCTGACTCGGAGAAGCTACCTCTAGGGATGAGGAAACTGAATACCCCAGGGAAACTATCTTTTGGCAATCTGCTGAAATTGCCAACAAAGAGTGCCAATTGTGATGGTAGTTTTTGTGATGTGAAAAGCTGCCTGCTAGGAATTACACCAAGACTGTTTAACTCAGGTGCACTAAAGATACTCATCACCAGAGTATCTGGACTCTTGCATAATCGCTAGATAAACCATGACCCCTGTGAAGTTGGGAGCCGAACGCTGGACCTTCAGCTCTTGAATCTCTGCCACTTGAGCTCAAAGAGAATCAAAAAGCATCTCCCTTCATGTAAGCCACAGCAGCCATCAGAAGGTAAACATTTGGCTCTGTCAACCTGAGCCAGGTTTGAATGAATGAATCTGTGGCCTGGAGGCAATAGGTTCTGTATCCTGTTAGTATTCCTTTGTGTGCTGGAATTTCGGAGATAACAGGTGGCGTGTTTCCAGCAAAGCCATGGTTTGCGCAGACGTTCTCTGCTCTCTTCACCAGACGATGGTGAGAAATGGCGTGGTCTAAGCAGACCTTGAAAACTCCAAGCAGACATTCAACCAGCAGCGAGAAGGAAATTTTCCTTGGTGACTGAGGGTCTAACCCATGACCTTCTGCAGCATCGATTCGCTTTTATCTTTTAAAGCATAAGTTCCAAGTCCTTGTGGCTGCAAGGAAAGCTCTCCCAACGGAAACGGAGTGTGAACTGCTGCAGTGCTGTCGTTCAGAGTCTGTAGATAGACCGCTCCATTATCGCTGCTGCTGCCCCAGGCTCTGGCAAACAGCAGCTGGATGTAAATGAACCAGACTGGTCCGTTTCACTGCTGGTGTTTAGAACCTGTGAGCGACAATGCCATGGTCAAGAATCAGGTCACTTTGTGCTCTTCCTTGGGAGAGCTCTGAGGTGCTGCAGCTAACCTGGGAAGTGGAGTTATCCTGGTGAGGAAGGCAACAAAACAAGTCTGAAGGAGAGAGCAAGTGAAGACCTGTCTTGCACTCCTTAAAGAAGCCAGGGAGCTCTGGAGCGTGGAGCAGAGATCCAGCGTTGCTTTTCCAACAGCAAGAACGGGCCTGTGGACCTTCCTGTTCAGGCACCTATTAGCCAGAGGCTGATATCAGAGTCCCTAAGCAGCCAGTAGGGACAGCATGCCGGTAAAAAGTACAGCACCCTGCCCTTTCCTGGCAGTGGGTCTGGACCTCACTGGTGGGTGTCCCTCTAGCCCCTTCTTCCTTACCTGGCTAGAAGGTTTAGTCCTCCGGCTGGTAGGTGTCTGAACTTCCTCTGAGCTCTGGTTATAACCACTTCTTCCCCCACCCCAAATCTGAGTGGTGGCCCCCGTAGCCATCCAGTCTCCTTCAGCTCTGTACTGTAGTGCCTAGTATTACGCATGTTTTATCTGCCTTCATTCTCTGCTGTGCTGTAACAGTGTGGCAACCCCACAGGAAGTAAAGGCTGCTGCGCTGCCGATGAGCTGCCATTAACCAAGTGAGACTGGGGTAAAGAGGCAGGCGACTCCAACGTGCTAGTAAGAGGCTGTGGCACTGGGGGGTCTCCTCTGCTGGTGCTTACTGCAGCTTCCCTTGGCTAGAGCTCTGCTAATTGGAATCCAAAGTCGGGGAGTTCGATTTCATCCCCTCCAGCAGGTGGTTTGTGTTCGCTCCAGCCATCAGAAGGATGGGTCTGGCAGCTCTAAAAGTGACTGGTTCTTAGTGCTCACTTCGTGGTATATGCCAGAGGTAGGGGTGCAGCAGTGCCGTGTCTCTGCGGCGGCTGTAGGGATAGGGTATCTCCCCTCCCTCCCAGGACAGCACTGGTGCTGCTGCGATTCCCCAGAAAGAGTTAACGGGAGACCATGGAGCGGAGCAAGGGGAGGAGTTTCTTATCATGGTGTTTGAAATGTGAGAAGGGCCCAGTACAGGAGCCCTTTCATCTCTCCAGAGAACAAGCCTCTCCAGCTCTCTCCGGAACACCTCTTTCCAGGTCTGCAGCAAAACGGGGGAATCTGACACATTTTATGAGGGTTTTTCTCTCTTCCCCAAAGGAGTCTGATTCTTCCAAAGAAACCCAGGCAAGGAAGAGAACCTGAAGAACCTTAAAGGGTGTGTTACAAAGCGCTGCCTTGGAAGCTTTTTAGGGGTGGGAGGCTCAGACGTGGCTAAGGAAAGTCAGATATGTGCAGGTCTTAGCTTTCAGCTCATGCCTCAGCAAAGCCTCTAGCGTGCTCCGCTGGGTGCATTTCCATGGTCATGTCTCTTGGGCGTGGCTTTCCTGGGATTTCAGAGGAAAGGGGAGGAGCCTGGGTCCCAGGAGCTCTTGATCTCTGGCCAGCACTTGCTGAAGCTAGATTTCTAGGAACAGTGTTGATTTCAAAGTAATTCATTAACCTTGCTCGCCTAGCTTAGGAAGGACCATTGGCCAGGATCATCCCTGGCAGGTGTGAACCGGGCTCTGTGAACACCAAGTGGTTCTTGCTGACACTTCCCTCCAGTTTGACTCCACCCGTGACAGAGCGAGAATGCTAGTGTAGACAAGGCCTTGGAGTCCATGGAGTTTCACCAGGGAGAGATTTAGCCTAGTACACTGAAGCCTGTGATCGTGCTCACTACAACTCTACAATCCGCTCCTTCCTCGGTCGTTGTTCCCTCCGATGTTTCAGTGCAGCCTTGGGGAGGAGGGAATCTCTCTTTTTCAGATGAGATTTGAAAGGGAGGTCTTGACAACTTGCGGTCACTACGAGAGTGTCCGAGCTAGTGTCTGGTTTGGTTAATTACATTCTGCTGACCTAAATTCCCTCTGCAGTTCCAATTGGCTACAGTGTTCTGCTGCGTTTCCTGACCTCTGGATTGTGTGGTGTATTGCCCTGTGCTGTTAAACGACTGCTGTGTTTTGCCCCGTTGGTGGTTGCGTTTCAGCAAAGGGGGAAATAATCCCGACGTGCCCTTTGCCTGCCTTACCAGGCTGCTGTGAAGCATCGAATTGCTCCCGCCTCTCCTGAAGCTTGGCTAACATTCAAAGGCCTCAGAGTTGAGCCACCCTTTGCTTGGTTTCAGCTTAGCAGTTCATGTTTAGATCTCCTCTGGGTTTTCCTGGGGTCCTGCTCTCTTCCAGATAGAGCAGCGTTGGTGCTTAGCAGGGACACGAGGGCCATCACCCAAGCAGAATCAGCTGCTGCTGACAGGTTGCCAGCTCCTAAGATGAGAGCCTGCCGGAGTGAAGGGAAATCCTCCCCCTGCTGTGATCTAGTGTGTGTGTGGGGGGGTGGGGGGGGGAGAGAAAAACAGAACCAGCCGTTTAGTAGGGGAGGGGTGGGTAGGAAGAGCCAGAAGTAGCTGCTGCTAGCATCTATGCTGGATGCTGTTAGAAGCCCCCCTTCCACTTCCCCGCTTCCCCCCAGTGGGCTCAGTCTCAGCAACTGGGTGTGGGGCTAAGAGGCTCCCCTCGGGGTGGAGGATGGGAGACAGCAGCTGCCGCTAGCAGTGAAGGAAACCTGGCAGTCTGCTACAGAACAGGTTGTTTTAGGCCTTTATGCCACTGACTCGAGCGATGGATCTGATGGGGAAACTGACTCCCCCTCCTTCTCCTGATGGTGGAGCCTTGGCTTTAAACGTTCAGGGTGGGTGGGGAGGAACCGGGCTGAGATGTAACTCTCTAAGGACCAAGCCCCTTGGCTGAAAGGCGATCTAGAACACAGTCTTGCTGTAGCTGTCTCTGGGGTCTGAATGAGGACGTCCTGCACCGGGTAGCACTTTCCATAACGGAATGACTTCCCATAACATTTCACAAACTTCAGCTACTCCTTGCGATTCCCCTGGGAATCAGGCAGGCTCTAGCCCCACTGCCCAGATGGGGAGATGAAGGCAGAGTGTTTTCAAGGCCAGAGGAAGAGCTGGTGTCAGAGCTGGGTTAGAAATTGGGAGTCTTTGACCCCAGTTCTCTCTTTAGTCCTGTACCTACTGCTGTCAATGGACCTGCTCCTCAGAGTGGCAATGAAATGGGGGTCAGACAAGGCTTAGGAGTTGAAATAGAAGGCACTGTAGTGATTAGGGGGCAAAGGGGGGTGCTGGGGAACAGGGCTAGTCTAAAAAATGCTTGGTCTATGCCTTACTGGGCTACAATGGCACGTCAGTGTTCTGAGTGGGGACAGCACACGCCTTTGGGTACTGAAATACTCCAGTGTTTGTACTTGTCCAAGATGTGGTAATGATGCTTCTCCACTAGTCTCGGGCCATACAAAGGGAAGTGCCTGGGGGGATCCAGGGCAGCCCTGCTTGTGGTTCTTCAGACTGTGTTATAATGCGACGACTCCTGCCCCTACCGTAGTGCTTGTATCTTAGCAGAGGATCCCACAGCCCCGAGGAGATTAGTTCCTTGTTTGCAACCCTGGTGTTCCCCCCCCAAGAGCCAGAGGAGGTGGCACCAAATGTTGTGGGGAAGGAGGCGATCCCGCAAATGGCTGCTAAATCTTAACTGGTGGCTAGTTTGGAACCTGATTCTGTAAATGGATTTGGAGGGTTAAATCCGGGCCTACTGTAACTCCAATTCGTGCTTACAGCAGGGCTGGATCTAGCTGATAGAGCTCCGAGTAAATCTCTCTGGTCTCCCCATCACCGTGACATTCACCACCTGCTCCCCACATCAACAGTGGGGAGACACGTTTAACCTAGAACCCCCGCTCTCTGCATAACTTACAATGCCCAACAAAGGTTAATGTGCTGCGACGTTATTGACATAATCTGAGACCATATAGAACATGGTTGCAACCAAGGTCCTGTATAAAGGGAGTCAAATGAGGTGTCTAAGACAAGGTTATGGTTTGCTGGTTATGATTACGCTGTCTGTATGCAGATATCATTTTTGTATTTAAAGTTATAAGTATTGGCTCTATACTGTGTGTATTTCAAAATTCGGCTATGCTTCTGGGTGACACCCAGACAAGTTGGTGTCAGCTCTGCCTAGCCTGCTTGATGGCCCATTAAGGACCATCCGCTATACAACTGACCCATTGAGAGAAGGCAGATACACCTTGTGACTCAGCAAAGTGTGCAGGGACTTGCCCATGTGACTCCAGACTCCGTTTTGCTGTAATTTTCCACAGTAAGGACAAAGAGGTGTTCTTACAACTGGAAAAGACGATAAAAGGCCTCATCTCCATCTTGTCTTCAATCCTGCTTCATACCTCTGAAGGGACTTTGCTACAAACGGAAGCTCTGAACAAAGGACTATAGAAGCCAAATACCTTCCATTAGTTCCTCTCTTACCTGAATCGATGTCGGGTGCTGGTTGTACATGAATCTGCATATTCCATTCAGGATTTAACTACTATTTTTTTTTCTTGGCCCTTTTAGGTTTGGAGGGTAACCTGGCAGCATCACAAAGATGTCTCTTCACGCTACGAGGGCCAGTGCTCTCCTGGCCTGGGTAAAGTGTCCATGCCTTACTTCTGCCTGCCTGCCTTGCAGTATGAGTGGATAGGCTCTTCTCCCTTTGGTGCAAGGCCGCCTTAATTGCTCCTGCTTCTTTGAGCATGCACTTCTCCCTGGGGATGTGGGTAGGGAGCAGTGGGGTGGGGAACCTCCTCTCCACTGAGTGGGGATCAACCATTAGAGTGAATGCAGTTGGATGGGCACTGGTGGGTCTGGAGCCTTCCTGTCTTGTGCTGTAACCTTCTGGGCTGCTCTCTGTAAGGCTCTGAGTTCTACAGATTTGACCGGGCAGTAGGTGAGGATGGGGGGGACGTTTGCTCACAATTCCTGTTAATGAGTACAGTAACTCCTCGCTTAACGTTGTGCTTCTGTTCCTGAAAAATGCTACTTTAAGCGAAACAATGTTAAGCGAATCCAATTTTCCCATAAGAATTAATGTAAATGGGGGGGGGGAGGGGAGGTGTAAGGTTTCAGGAAATTTTTTTTTTGCCATACACTATACGTTTTAAACCAACAATTTAATACTGTCCACAGCAATGATGATTGTGAAGCTTGGTTGAGGTGGTGGAGTCCGAGGGTGGGATATTTCCCAGGGAATGCCTTGCTGCTAAATGATGAACTAGCACTCGGCTGAGCCCTCAAGGGTTAACACGTTGTTAATGTAGCCTCACACTCTACAAAGCAGCATGAATGGAGGGAGGGGAAACAGCATGGCAGAGAGAGACAGAGACACACACCGTGTGTGTGTGTGTGTGTGTATGAGAGAGAGAGAGAGAGATGCGCATTGCCCCTTTAAGTGTGCTGACCCTACTCTAAGTACATTGCCTTTTTAAGTAGATCAGCAAGTTGAGACAGCAGCTGCTGCCAGCACGCTCCCTCCGTCCTGAGCCCTGTCGTGTCCCCCCACTGCTCTGTGGATATGGGGTAAAGGAGCCGGGGCAGGGGGACACACTGACATTAGCGCGCCCCGCCCCTCCCCGCACAGCAAACAGGAAGCTCCCGGGAGCAGCTCCAAGGCAAAGGGCAGGAGCAGCAAATGGCAGTGGGGGGAGGATCAGCTGAACTGCCGGCAATTGATAGCTGCCCCACAGGGAACTTAAGGGAGCTGATGGGGGGACAGCCCCCACCAGCTCGCTCCAACGGGCTGCTCTTCCTGCAAGCAGTGGACAAAGCAGGCGGCTGCCAAACAACGTTAGAAGGGAGCATTGCTCAGCTTTAAACAATCATGTTCCCTAATTGATCAGCAACGTAATAACGTTAACCGGGACGACGTTCAGTGAGGAGTTACTGGGAACGCTGGGCCGTAACCAGGGCAGGGGCCATGACCCTAGTGGCTAAAGCAAAGCGGGAGGCCAGCAGGGACTAGCACTGGGGTTTCTTACTGTGCAACTGACACGACTCTGTCCGGTCAGTCTAGTTGTAAATGAGGCAGAATGTCCTTGGCAAACTTTATGCTGCCTCTGAGCAGCTCTGGGGAAACGCATTCTGAATGAGGCCCATGTGAGTGTCTTGTCTTTGGCTGTGTGACTGTCTTGCCACAGAGTGCAGTAGTCATATTGGACATCCAGATTCAGGGCTTGAATTGGACCAGCTCCTGCCCTGGAATCTAAGCTTTCAAGGCCAAGGTCACCCAGTCACTCACTGGCAGAGCCGGGCGACATGTGCTTGCTAGTGGGTTCCTAGTTTTTGACTGTCCCTGTCCTGTCTCCAGGTGAACAGCCTGAAGGTCGACAGTCCCCTGAGTGCTCTGTCACAGCTCCGGGACTGCAGTGTCTTCCTCAAGATCATCGACAAAGTGTGAGTGGAAGCAACTACAGAGTTTCCCTTCGAACTGCCTTGCTGGTCTCTAACCAAGAATTAGAGGGTTTTAGGCTGCCACCCGTCACTGTAATATCTGAGCACTAAGCCTATCTGCCATGGGAAAGGGCAGTGGGTCCCGAGCCTGCCTCTCAGCTGGGGCGCATTAGGGAGAGTCCCCTGGAGGTCTGATGGGAAAGGTGTGGCTGTTACCCTGGTTCCCTCGTTCTGCTGCCTGTTTGCTTTTCATTCACAGCAATTCCGGCTGCCCCAGCACTGAAGTACCTCCCCCAGAGCAGGAGAGTTTGAATCCCCTGCACCTTGGTTCCTTAGGTTATTACAAATCCAGTCCCTTCTCAAATGGAGTCTGTCGCCGTGCTGACGAACCCTGTGAAAATGCAGTTCTGTCCTGGGAAGCAGAATGACACAGGGGGGGGCGCTCAGTACTGACTGTGCCTCCAGTACTTCAGCATCAATCCTCTTGGTGTACGCTTTTCACAAAACGATCACTCCATGTTTGACGACTTATTCCTCCCTCAAGGGAAACCTGCACAACACCTTCAGCAGACGAACCTGGGAGCTTTAAATTCCGAACTTTGCTAGACACTAAACATGATGGACTCCATAAAGGCATTGGATTTATGGCTCATTACAACAATCCGTAATCCACTAACCCCCCCTTTGTCCTAGACTGCAGAGGAGTTAGCTATTCACTTCACCTAGAATGATCTCTTACAGGGCGTGTTAACTCTTTATGCTTAACAATCTGTTCCACCTTGTATTTAGCCGTGAGTGTCTTTCCCAGACCTGAAGAGGAGCTCTGTATAAGCTCAAAAGCTTCTCTCTCACCAATAGAAGTTGCTCTAATACAAGATAATTACCCCCATCACCACCTTGTCTCTCTAATATCCTGTGACCGACACAGCTCCACTGACACAGCAAACAGAGTCAAAGGTGGTTTTTCTAACTGGCAGCCCTGCAGGCTCCCCTGGAATCAAGCAGGGTTCTTTCCTTCCTTGCTTTCTCAGACACTGTGGTCCGTAGTTAAGGTTCTGCTGGCCAAATCCTGCCTACCGTGACACCTGTGCAGCTCAGTTGTCTTCGTCAGGGCCGCGCAGGTGTAACCAAGGACAGAATTTGGTCCTGCAGTTGGAACTCTGGTAACTCCTCTAATGCACCATCCACAATAGAGTCCAGCTCACCCTCCTGTAGCTGTTGGCTCTGAAGGGCTAATGGGAGTGTGTTTCCCACAAGGGCACTCCTCGTTTACCCTTCCGTGCGCTCAAGGTGTAAGCCTGGGAAGTTTGGCACCCCCACCTTTACCCAGTTCCTAGGGCTCCGAGCAAAAGGCACCCACCTTTACCCAGTTCCTAGGGCTCAGGACCTAATCTTCTACAGGCTTGCAGGGCCTTTTGCCAGTGAAAGAGCTTTACCCAGTAATATTCTTAACAGTTACCAAAACAGAATACACACACTAAGCATACAGTGCTTGCCACTCCCAATAAGGCAGCTGAACTTTTCCTGGTGGCCAGTCAGGATCAGGTTGTCCGGGGCTCCTCCAGCTTCTGCATGATGTGGTTGGCAGGGTGCTGAGGTCTGGCAGCTCTGACCTTGGGCTGTGTCCTAGAGTTGGTTCCCAAAGAACTTCCTTTTGGACCCCAGTTTTTATAGTGAAACTTGAGTCCTACTTAGCTCTACCTTAACCAAAGTACTACAACATCATTCTTTGTCCAATCCTAAAATACTGCGAAACAATTCTTTACCCAGTCTTGCAAATTTAGCTATGCAACAGACAATCAATCAAAGAACCAGACAGATAAACAATAGAGAAATAGGGACTGTAAAGGCAAAACAATCAAGTACACATTTCACAACCACAACTGTTGATAAGTGATTCCTTGCCAGACAGTTTAAGATCTGTTTCTTTGTCTGGCGATGGTGGGTATTATTAGGACAGCAGTGCCTTCTTAATAGCCCAATATTACATTGTTTTGGTGCAGTCTAGATGGAATGTGAGGATGTGACTTTCTACTTCTTAGCTGATGGTTGCTGCTGTCCTAATGTGGCTGCAGAAAAAAGGCCTCAGACCTTTCAGGTGTCAAAGCTGCTAAACTCCTCCTACTTGCTGAAATTGACACTGGCGATGCTGGAATCGCACAGGACAGCTCTGTGCAGTCAATAGGTGCCATGTCCCATAGACACTCCTTACTCCGAGCTGCACCATTCCAAGGCTGGGAGCTCCCCTGTCAATGCTACCTGGAAGGGAGTAACTTGGAGAAGCCCTGGCAGTGGTGAGGCAGTTCTCCAGCACACTGCCAGGCTCCTCCTCCCAGTGCCTTCCTTGCTGCCCCCTGGGAATGCCAGGCTTGCTTCTGTGTATCTGTGCAGGATTGATAAAGCCCCCCCATTGCAAAGGGCTCTGTGTTCATTTCCATAAGTGAGGGGGGCAGAAACCTGTGGGGGAGGAAGTGGTGTTACTCTGGGGAATGGGTTTGTAGCTCTTTTGGGAGCAATGTTTATTGGCTGCGAGTTGGAGTGAGCGTGTCAAACATAATGGAAGCTGAAATAGTAGAACTGAGCATGCTCCAGGATTGAGTTCGATGTGATGATTGAACTAGAAAAGGAGTCCCTGGTAGGAGAGGGTGTAGTGAGACTCGTTCACATTCAAACATCGCACTGCATTTCAAATCCTTCCTTCAGGAGTCTTTGTGGAAGCCTGTGATCTATAATTATCTCTCATACCGCGTAAGGAGAGCCTGCTCTCGAGCTGGGCTCTGATTGTGTCGGGGGTGTGGAGGAAGGAGCTGCCTGCAGGGGATATATTTAGTCAGTCCTGGTTAATCTCCTTCATCTCTAACTCAGATTAACAAAGGAGCGGGGCAAGGAGCATGGGCTGTATGGACTGACTGGGCCTGGCGGTAGTACAGGATCATAAAGGGGGGCTGTAGGGAAGGTGTTGTGGGACCTGCTGATCTGCCGGTGAACTCTCTGAAGTATGAGGAGGCTGGTTTGAAAATCCCAGAGTGCCTAACGCTCCGCATGCAGGTTACAAAATTCCAACCGCAAAATCAGCATCCAACGTTCTGTTTCGCTACCGGCCAAGCCACTGAGTCCAAGGACCTCGGGTTTCCCCTGCAAAGGCAGAGGATGTCAGACAAGCCTGACACTAGCAAGGGTTGCAGACATGTGAGCCATTCGCGCATGAGCTAATGCAATCGGCTCTTGTAGGGGAAACGTGGCATCTTGAACTGGCAGTTAACTCCCAATTCCCCTTCTTAAAAATTTGGTGCAACTTTTAAATGCAGCTATCTAAGACTGAATGCAGGCTTGGTGTAAATGTGCATCTCCACTGGCTCCTACTGGTGTATGCAGGTGCATTTCCATGTCAGAATTTGGCCCGTAATCTGTTCATGTTTGGGTTCTTAACATAAACCTCCTTTAAAGCACCAGAACGGTCAGACCCATGTGACAAGCTCTGAGCCACTAGCTCGAGCAGAGCTGTGTACCACAAATAGGGACACTTGAAAAGCTTTCCAGGTAGCAAGAGGCACTTTCCACACTAGATCCTATTGTGGAGCTGCGTGCAAAGGGTTCTAATCAGGAAGCTGCTTCCCACCAGGTTAGAACGAGCTGAGGGGGTGGGGTGCACTCTTTTTAAATCCACGACGTCATTAATTTAGTGGAGAAATATATATTTGAGAGCTCCCTCTGCTGGCTAGTCTGCAGCAGTAACATTAATTCCCAGAGCGGTGCTGTCCGGCTGGTTCACAAATAAGGAAATAAACAAAACCACGTGAATGTCAAGCTCCTGCACAAACAGGGAGGGGCCGGTCTGTGTTTACCAGTTGGACCTAGTTGGAATCTGGGGTGGCGATCGAGAAGCGGTTGTGTTTCATGGAGGTGGTAAGGGGCTCTAGCCATTCTTGTCAGGGTCTGTAACCTGCATGATGTGGGTGCACTCCCCCAATCCTTGCGGGGACTCTCCGATCTTGGTTGGGCTTGTTACTCGAGCTGGCACAGGAAACCGGCTAGGCTTGTGGTCTATTGCATAGCAGCCAGCCTGTCTGTAAGAAAGCAATACACCCTGCATAAGCAGCGTCTGCCTCGCTTGAGCCCCGAGTATCAAAGTAACCTGTGTGCACTCTTTCAGCCATGGCTCTGAGGAGGGACAGTCTGTTCTGCAGCAGCCCTTGCCGGAGAGGATCGAGTTCATCCGGAGCTTTCTACAGAGTAAGAATCTCGCAGCTGTGTCGAGCTCACCACCTCCCCTGCACGTTCCACCCCCGTGGTTGTGGCCTAATTCCAGGTTCTTCTAGGTAGACTAGGTCAGGCTCAGGGTCATCAATGTAGCCTAGGCCCCTTGGATGTAAGTAGTGCTACCCTGAATCCATGGCATCAAGCAGCAGTGCTTCTCGGGGGCACCTGCAAACGCACACCCTAGCGGCATCCTGCTGGGCAGGCTTCCCGAGGCGAGGGTGATGGTCTGCTCCAACGGCCAGTGCCAAACACGAGGTGCTAATGTGTGGTGGTCTAATGCCACCTGACCCACTGATGGACTGGACCTTTGGGACATGTCAGTGATGCCTTGTGCCTCAGCCAGACCCAGCTGGAAACCCTCTGTCGGCTAGCGACTGAGCTGAATCTCCCCAGGGGACGTGGGGACTGAGCGGAGAGTTGATGGTTTGCAGGGAGCTGGTGATAGACTAAAGGGAACAGAGGGATCCCAAAGGTGGTGCGGGGGAGTTTAATTGGAGGAGTGGGTTGCAGGAAGCACACTAAAGGGTGAAGCAGAGGGATTTTTGGCAGGGGATGGCCGGGTTACCATGCCTACAGATATGAGGCCTGGCTCTGTCAGTGAGCCTGTTGCCATGTTTCACGCTGCCTATGGAGCGAAGGCAGAGATTCCCTTCTCCCGGGGTTTCAGAGCAGTGGTGTCTTGTTTACGCGGCCCCTCACTCTAATGGCGGGTGAGTAGGGGTTGGGGTGGAAGGTTGGCCCACAATGTTGGAAACGGAAGATGAGGGAGGAGACCCGAGGTCCAGGCTAGTCCATCCCCCAGGGGTCAGTGCAAGGATGTGTGCCTAGAACTCTCCGGATTCTCGTTGCAGAGCACTGCAAGCACAAGTCAACCATGGAAAGCCCCGTGTCCATACCGAAACTCTTGGAGGGAGAGGAGCTGGAGCTGGCCAAGGTACCTGTCTTTGCACCGGGACCAGCACTCGGTAAAGACAGGCCTATCTGGGGATGGCAAGTCTTATGGGATCTTCAGTGTCCCAGCCATGCTATCTAAACTTAGTCCTAACGGGGACCCAGGAGCCCCCTGAAGAACGTATGCACTCCAAGGGGTACAGAGTGCAAGGTGGAGGTTCCCGTGCACTGGGGAGTTCCTGGTTGGAGAGGAACAGCTTAGCACTTCCTTCCCCTCCCAGATCCACTCTGTGAAGGGCATCTCAACCCGTCCCTTGTTCAAGAGCGCTTGGGGTATGAATCTTAGTGGGATTGAGAACTCTGGTCAAGGGATCCTGCCAGATGCCCCTGAGCAAAGGGGTGAATATCTCTGGCATACCTCCGGTGTCTACTAGGCTGCCGGGAGAGATGTCTGGAAGGGCAGCACTGCTGGGATAGTGGAGTGACTCTGCATTTGGATGTGTGATTTGTGAGGCATGTTTCCCCGTTGTGACGCTGCAGTGTCCGTTTCCAGGTGACCATGCTGCTCCTATACCACGCCTCCATGAGCACCAAAAGCCCCAGGAACTGGAATGAATTTGAGTACAAAATCCAGGTAGTCTTTGCCAGCTGCATTCAGACTCCCACTGTAGGCTTTTGCATGACGTCCCCCTTCCTCTGCTGCAATCCAGTTTCCGGTTGGGTTCTCCCAGCAGCCACTGCCCAAGTGTTACGGAGTGTGGGGGAGTCTGGGCCCTGCACCCCCAGCTTCCTGCGATTCACCATAACTCTCAGCCAGCCAGTAAAACAGAAGGTTTATTGAGACGACAGGAACACAGTCCAAAACAGGTCTTGCCAGTACAGACAACAGGATTCCCTTTAGTTAGGTCTATCTGGGGGCCCCAGGGAGGCCACTCTCCCCGCTGGGAAGCCCCAGCCCCATCAGAGTCCCCTCTTCATTCATAGCCAGCTTCCAAAAAAAAACCTGAAAACCCCTTCCAGGCGTCTCCTTTCTCCCTTCCCCCCGGCTCCTCCCCCGGCCTGTGTCCAGGTTCCCGGGCAGAGGTGTTACCTGGTCTGCAACTCCCCTCCTGGGTTCTCATGTTACATGCTCCGGTATCTCCCTTCCCCCATGCAGACAGTCCCAGCCAAGCTCCCCTGCAACCTTCCCCCTCAGTATTCAGAGAACACAACAAAACGTTCTCACTTCATCACACCAAGCAATGGGCGTGAAACGGGGGAAAGCATCCTCACGTCCGGGCTTGCCATGTAAGCCGAGAAGGATGGCCTTGTGGCTAAGGTTTGGGGTTCTAGTCCCATCTCTGCCATTGAGTTGCAGTGTGCCCTTGGGTGAGTCACTTCACCTTGGTTCCATCATCTGGAAAATCAGGCTAATAATGACCTGCCTCACTAAGGTGTTGAGATGGATGGTCTCAAAGGAGGAATCTTTCTCCTTCTCCCCTTCCAGTGGATCCACAAACCCCTGCTGTTGGTGGATAGACTTGGATATGGACTCTGTGTTTCAATGCACGGAGAAAGACCCCTCAGATTTGACCAGGCTTTAACTTCTGGGTCACAGTGTCAGCTCCCCAATACTTCCCCTTCCCAGCACGACAGATTGGGGTATGGGGAGCTGGCGTCCCGGTGCTTGCACCGTCGCTAAACAGCTGCTGCTCCTTTTGAGGACCGGGGCTGCGGCCACAGCATATCTGCTAACACTGATGGGTCTGTGTCTCAGGCTGAGCTGGCAACGGTCCTCAAGTTCGTGCTGGACAACGAAGAGAGCCTGAATGAGAACCTGGAGCTCTTCCTGCAGAAGAAAGGTGAGTGCTTTGTGTACGAAGGGTTAAAAGCAACGAATCGTTCAGGCTGGCTTGGATGGAGTCACATAACCCAAAATAGCATGGACTGCTGGCACCAAAGCGAAATAAGCGGCCAAGCCCTGGGTAGGGGGCAGTAGTCATTGGACATAATGTCAGCACCATGCTGGCATATCTCCAGTTTCTCACTAAGTCTGAAGGTTAATAGAAAGTGATTGGCCTTGATGACGACAGCCGCGAGAACCGTTCCTGAATGCCCCAAGCCTTTGGCACCGTCCTCCACTACTGTAACCTCCCCCATGTTAATACTGTTGCTTCTAGTCAGTAAGGGAAACGTTTTCTAGCAGCATGAAAACTAACTAGCTGCTGCAGTTCAAGAGTAAATTAGCTGCAGTGCAGACTTCCCCAAATGCTTCTGATGCAAGCCCGTGACGCAAGACAGAGCCCTGAGATGGCAGGGTCTGCCACGCACAGGCACAACTCCATGTATGCGCTCTGTTCTAGTGACCTCTCCTTCTCCGGGATCTTGCAGTGATGTATAATGCTGCTACGGGGCCTTTCTTCTCAGGGAGAGTCTCTCTCCTTGTGCTGCAACAGCGCAGGCCACAGCTACCAAATCTTCAGAGAAGTGGCGCCGTCTGTATTTCCAAAACCAGAGCTCCTGGCTGCCACAATAACAGGCAATATAGAAATCGTTGACACAGCTAAGCGCTTGGTCTCTGGCCGGCTCTGAAAAGAATAGGCTATTCTGCACGGGCACCTCACGTTCTGGTGGATCCCAACCGTTTCGCAAACAGCACAACATACAGTGCGTCTAAAAGGCAGCCGTCTCTGGGGAGGTAGCTAGGCGGGATGCCCGCAGCACAGCAGTGGGGGAAGGGGATGTTTTGCCTCAGCCACCAACGCAGGCAGGGCAAACCCCTTACTCTTGGATTCCCATGTAGAGCGACAAGACCGCGTGGGGAGGAGGGGTTTAAGGCCTTATCTGGATACCCCACAGTAACCTGTTTGGAAGGATGAAGGGCTGGGCTGACCTGTGGTTCCTAGAAATGTAGGTATTTCAAACCTGAGGCTTTATGCTTTGAAGCCGTCCCCTCTGGCACTACAGCAGGCAACTCAGGGTCTCGCGTTTGCTCTCCCCAGTGCCGCTTTCATCCTCCAGCATCTCTAGCACCAGCTCCGAGGAGCAGTCCCCCGTGTTCTCCCGCCAGCACAAGCGAGAGGTGCGCTTCCTGGAGCTGCAGAAGATCGCCTCCTCATCCAGCATGAACAAGTATGTTCTCAGCCTTCCTGGGGAGCCTGGCTTTCAGGGGGGTAGCCCAGCTTTAACGGCGCCCTTGGGTCCTAGGGCAAGGTGTCTGCTCAGCAGATAACTCCTTCCTGAGTTGGGCCTTTCCTATTGCAAACATCTCCTATTCAGTACAGGAGCAGTGTCATTGCCAGATCAGCTCAAACCACTGGTCCGTTTAGCCCAATGTCCTGTCGCTGATCGCCAGTAAACAAAGCACATCCCCCTGAAGCAGCAAGTTCTGAGATTCTGATCAGCCTGCTCCCATGGCAAAGGCCAGTCTGCAGCATCTTGTGGAAGGCGGGGAGAGCAGCAGAGATCAGAGACAGCTCAGCAAGAACTAAACTAAAATCCCTCACACCCTGGTGATTCTGACTGCAGTAAAAAGGGAGATTGAAGGGACTTGGTCCTGGAATGGAAGGTATTTCTGCACACACCCCAGGCCTGAGCCCCATTCAGTGAGTGGGATTGAAGTAAGGGTCCTCCTTTTCACACTGGTGTACAGTACTAAGTGGTAACTGCGATAGACATTGTTACCATAACAGGTCTGAGATTCTGCTAAGGCAGTGGTCCCCAACCTTTTTGTGGCCAGTAGCACATTCATGTTTTCAGAAGAGTGTGGCGGGCGCCAACAATTTTTCAAGGCTTATTTTGTATTTGTACATTAAATAATACGAAAAACATCATATTTAATACTACATAATATATGAACCCAGAGAGGAGAGAGAAGCCGCAAGGACCGAGAACACCCGCGCCCGCAGCCCCGGAGTTCTCTGTCCCCGGCAGGCGCGGGGCCGTGGCTTCTCTCCCCTGCTGGGCACTAGGCGGACCCCGCGCCTGCTGGGGACAGAGAACACCAGCGCCCGCAGCCTGCAGCCCCGGAGTTCTCTGTCCCCGGCAGGCGCGGGGCCGCGGTTTCTCTCCCCTGCTGGGCACTAGGCGGGCGCACATAAATGCCCCGGCGGGTGCTGCGTTGGGGACCACTGTGCTAAGGAGTAAGTGTGAGGTGACTGCTCTGCCTTCTCTGGCCTGTGGTATCATGTGTTGTATGGCTGGTGCTTTCTTTACAGCTTCCTTTCTGTCTCGCCCGCCTCCCCCATGGGCGACATCATGCAGACCCCACAGTTCCAGCTGAGACGCCTGAAGAAGCAGCTGGCAGACGAGAGGGAAAACCGGGATGAGCTGGAGCTGGAACTGACAGAGAACCGCAAACTCATCACAGAGAAGGGTCAGTAGCTGTCGGCATGATCTGGGGAATCGGGGGGCGGGGAGGGGAATCTGGCTGACAGTGTATATTGGAGCACCCCCTTCCTGCTGCAAGTACCGCCAAGCCCACGGTGTTGGTGCAGTGGGTCAGTCTGGTTGGAGGCTGAAGACTTGCAAGTCTTGGGCATCTCTGCTCTCCAGTGTTGGAAGGGAGCCCTAGAGGGCTACCCAGTCCCTTTCTGTACATGGTGGCTGCACTGTCTGTTCCAGTGGTGCTGGCTGTTTGTCAGGAGCCCAAGGGCTGCGTTGAACTTGCCAATGCAGACAATCAGTATGGCCAGTGGAGCAGGCATGTATTGGAGCGGATGTGGTGTGACGCTTCCCGGGGGTACCCAGCATTGCGAGGCACCTTGCTCCCACCTGCCCTTAGCGTGAGGAAGCCTGTCTCTGCCTGCTGTGGGTCAGCTTTTCAACTCCACAGGCAACACTAGCATTATCCAGGCACTGCAGCCCCCGCTGTCACTTTGCAGGTTAGCGAGAGGCACACTCGAGCCCTCTGAGCGTTTCCCCAGCCCTTGTTCCACTAGATACTCGCAGTATTTACAGTGTCGCTGCTTCCACAGTGCACCTCCGATCACCACTCCACTTAACACATGGATTTCTAGTGAAATCGAGTATAAAGTTGTTTTAACAAAGCACGGAGATTCGAGCCAGTAGCAAGTAGAAGTATTGGAAACAAATGATCACGTATAAAATAAATCATAACATGCATTCTAGAGCGTAGACTTAATTAACTGGATAGCCTTATAGTTCATAAAATATCGCTCATCCCAAAATCCTTGTAGTGTTGTACAGCCTGGCTGGCTGTGACTCCCTTTTCATGAAGCAAACACACTAACAGTTTGCCTCCTAGGTAGAGGATCCTGTGTCTCCTTGCATCCCCCGATATACCCTAGCAATCCTTTGTCTTTAGTCACAAACAGCACGACACCCGCTGCTTGGTTTTTGCAATCGTTAGACCAGTATCCCGCTTAGTATGCAAACAGGCCTCCATTGTAAGACACACGGTATGCACATGGCCAGACACAGAGATAAACATCTGTTGCCTCCTACCTGAAAAAAACCTGTCTGAGGTGTAACACCTCCTGGTGGCCTGCCTGAACTCCAGGATTTTAAGAACATACTTTTCAGAGTAGATACATAACCCCTTAAATATTATCCATAGAGACCTCACATGCCACCCGTTGGAGAACTGTTATGCATATATCTGACCCTGTAAAAACCCTGTGCCCTCTGCCAGTTGGTCCCAAGGGATCCAATGGTCACATGCGGGTTCTCCCCCTCCAAGTTCGGACCAGAGCAAATAGGCGACACTGCACCGTCCGTATTTGAAATGAGCTCAATATCTTGGCAGCTTTCCCTGTTGGCTACGTGGGCTCTGCATGATGGTGGTTCCCCCCCGCTACGTTACCAGCCACAAAAAGCTGCTCCAGCACAGCCATGCGAGTAATCGGACTCTTCCTGGGTATGGGAGTCAAGTAGCAGCTGCAGGCCACACTCGGGGCACCCCCGTCCTGAGTCTCCTCCTGATATGATCAGTGCTGGTTGGGATGGCTTTTGTGGTGTGGATGCTTACCCATTAGGAAGTGGACTAAGGTCCCACTTGTCATTTAAGCTTCCAACCGGCTAGTAACAGCGGCTTCTCTTCCTCCTCCCCAGAGACTCAAATCACCATGATGCAGCAACGGATCGACCGCCTGACTCTTCTCAATGAGAGACAAGCTGCTGATCAGCTGGAGCCAAAGCAGCTGGAAGAGCTGCAGGAAAAAAATGAAAGGTAACTCCTCCGAAGTAGCTTCTTTCTACTAGGGCTCCTGCTAGGTTGGTGCCCAGGGCTTGTGGGTCCCTCAGATAGGTGTTACCCATCATTTATGTAACGCATGAGCTAAGAGTGATTAGAAAACGTCGCCTGACACCCTACTCTGCATCCTCTGCTATGGGGATTGGTCCTGCTTTGAGCAGGGGGTTGGACTTGATGACCTCCTGAGGTCCCTTCCAGTCCTGATATTCTATGATCATGCAGGCCCATAGAAGTACCTGAGGTAGATAAAATGAGGCTGCAGTCCATATTGTTGGAGTCTGTGGGCTCTATTGTAATCCCCCTGATACCAGGGAGGAGGTGGATCTCTGCCACTGTGTATTTTTAGTGTCTCTGTTCCTTGGACTGCTCGTGAACACCCACGCATACAGGGTCTGTAATCAGACTCACGCTGGCTCTGTGGGGAGGACCTGGGTACTCACCAAACCCCCAGACGACTGTTGTCTTCCTGTCCTGCCAGAAAACTGGTCCTCAAAGATTGTGCAGCAGCTCCTCAGCGGGCGTCAATCGGTGTTGAGTGACCCCAGTTCTGGCTCTAAGGAGTGAAGCTCGGTTCCATGAACAGCG
This sequence comes from Platysternon megacephalum, assembly GCA_003942145.1. NCBI lineage: Eukaryota > Metazoa > Chordata > Testudines > Platysternidae > Platysternon > Platysternon megacephalum. The sequence continues at coordinate 243,482 of QXTE01000207.1, read as the reverse complement.
CCCTCTCCCTTTGCGCGGCATGCGCCATCCATCCAGTGTGAGCAGAGAGAGGGAGACGAGGCCGGTGACTGTGTTCCCAGACTCCATGGCATGCTGCCTCGTCTCTGAAGTCCTGGCAGAAGCTGCTCACTCTGCAATGGCACATTTCGGCTGAGGAAGTAACGGAGAAATCTGTCTGTCTTCAGCCTGGAAAGGGTGATCCCTGCCCGGGGTGTCTACCAGGTGGAATCCTGCAGCAGCCTCTAAGCTTCCCCTTCAGAGTAGACGTGATACGTCCCTATCTCCATTCTAGACTTGGTGGCCGGCATCGTCTGGCTGTGGGGCTGGGAGACGGGAACTCTGAGTCCTAAACCAGGCTCTGACCTTTTATTGTGACATCGAGGTGCCAAGAGAATACGGGATGTGCCTCGTTTCCCCATCAGCGCCCTCAGGAGGATTAAGATGACGCTGTCTTTGAGAGCAGCTTCCCAGCTCCTCTCTCAAGTCGCTCTTCTGCTAGGCAGACCGTGTAACGCCATCTCCTCTCCCGCAGCTTGATCCTGCGTCTGCACGAGGCTCTAAAGCAATGTCAGGACCTGAAGACTGAAAAAGGCCAGATGGACCGAAAAATCAACCAGCTCTCTGAGGAGAACGGGGACCTCTCATTCAAGGTACGGGGCACCCCTTCTTCCCCCCGGTAATGGGACAAACCATTGCAGTCAGAGCATGGGGTAGCAACAGCTTTGCACCTGTACTGTAGCTGCATTTATAATGGCTAGTTTTATACCAGGCCTGTGTGTTGGCCTGACCTTGCCCTGACAGTGTTGTCTGTTTGAGAGTAAATTTGCCGTACTGCATTTGAATCTGCTGGTACTGGATGCTTTGCCATTCAGCTTCTTTTTATGAAACGTTCCTGTTAGTAAGTAAGGGTTGGCAGCATAGGTTGCATTCAGCTGACCCCTCCGTAATGATGCTTTCGGGGAAGAAGGTGGGCCGGGTGTTGTGATGAGATGGGAAGAAAGGAGGATCTGGTGATGGTAAAGCCTGGACTGGGATTCAAGAATTACCAACTCTGCCACCCGCTTCCTGAGTGACTTAAACTACCCTGCACCTCCGTTCCCGGTCTGTAAACTGTGTCTAATACTGATCTCGTTACGCTTGGTTTTTGTTTTTGTTTAGATAATTCCCTTTCTTTTATTTTCACTTCTTTTAGGGTATTTTTGAGACTGTCTAACTGGCTTTGGACCCCAGAGGCCAGTATTTTTTATTGATTAGCTTTTTGTTCAGATCCACTGAGTTTCTCATGCAGTGCGGCGTTCTCCTCCTGGCAGCTAGCCAAGCGCAGGAATGCCTCATTGCGTGCTTCCCACAATAGCCAGTTTGCAGCCGAGTCTCTCTTTATCGGGGCCGATGGCCTGTAGACCAACAGATATTTTGCCAATCTATCTTCCAAATCAGCTCCAGTATGGACATCGGGTAATGCTTGTTCAGTCCATGGGCTGCGCCCAAACTTTTGCAAAATTGTCTTAAAAGGAGTCATTTCCTGTATGAATGGCAATTTTTTTCTGCTCTTTTTGAGCTTTGCTTTTAAGGGACTCCTTTTGCCTAAACATATTTCTTTATGAATTTCTTTTACCTTTACTTTTTTGTGCCCACGCTCGTGCTGGGACTTACAAAACACAAAAGTCTATACCCACTAAAAACTCTGCCTGACAGAGCAGGAGGGGGAAACGCTAAGCCCCCTACCTTTTGGGCTCGATCCTGCTACGACCGAGGGTATATTCCCCTATGCAATTTTTCCCCGACAGACAGGTAGGAGCGAGGACTCTAATTCTCCTCCTTATGGCCTGGCACCTCTACGACTGGGGCTGTATATACCTAGCCAGTTTTGTATATATCTTATCTGTATAGTTTTCCCCGACAGACAGGTCGGAGCGAGGACTCTAATCCTCCCCCTATTGCCCAGCACTTCTACGACCGGGGGTGTGCACACCTGAATGATCGATCACTTTATACATATGAGCAAAAAGAACGAGGAGTACTTGTGGCACCTTAGACTAACNGCCGGGTGTTGTGATGAGATGGGAAGAAAGGAGGATCTGGTGATGGTAAAGCCTGGACTGGGATTCAAGAATTACCAACTCTGCCACCCGCTTCCTGAGTGACTTAAACTACCCTGCACCTCCGTTCCCGGTCTGTAAACTGTGTCTAATACTGATCTCGTTACGCTTGGTTTTTGGTTTTGTTTAGATAATTCCCTTTCTTTTATTTTCACTTCTTTTAGGGTATTTTTGAGACTGTCTAACTGGCTTTGGACCCCAGAGGCCAGTATTTTTTATTGATTAGCTTTTTGTTCAGATACACTGAGTTTCTCATGCAGTGCGGCGTTCTCCTCCTGGCAGCTAGCCAAGCGCAGGAATGCCTCATTGCATGCTTCCCACAATAGCCAGATTGCAGCCGAGTCTCTCTTTATCGGGGCCGATGGCTGTAGACCAACAGATATTTTGCCAATCTATCTTCCAAATCAGCTCCAGTATGGACATCGGGTAATGCTTGTTCAGTCCATGGGCTGCGCCCAAACTTTTGCAAAATTGTCTTAAAAGGAGTCGTTTCCTGTATGAATGGCAATTTTTTTCTGCTCTTTTTGAGCTTTGCTTTTAGGGGACTCCTTTCGCCTAAACATATTTCTTTATGAATTTCTTTTACCTTTACTTTTTTGTGCCCACGCTCATGCTGGGACTTACAAAACACAAAAGTCTATACCCACTAAAAACTCTGCCTGACAGAGCAAGAGGGGGAAACGCTAAGCCCCCTACCTTTTGGGCTCGATCCTGCTACGACCGAGGGTATATTCCCCTATGCAATTTTTCCCCGACAGACAGGTCAGAGCGAGGACTCTAATCCTCCCCCTATTGCCCAGCACTCCTACGACCCGGGGTGTGCACACCTGAATGATCGATCACTTTATACGTATGAGCAAAAAGAACGAGGAGTACTTGTGGCACCTTAGACTAACAAATTTATTTGAGCATAAGCTTTATTGGGCTAATGCTCAAATCGTAGAATATCAGGGTTGGAAGGGACCTCAGGAGGTATCTAGTCCAACCCCCTGCTCAAAGCAGGACCAACACCAACTAAATCATCCCAGCCAGGGCTTTGTCAAGCCTGACCTTAAAAACTTCTAAGGAAGGAGATTCCACCACCTCCCTAGGGAACCCATTCCAGTGCTTCACTACCCTCCTAGTGAAAAAGTGTTTCCTAATATCCAACCTAAACCTCCCCCACTGCAACTTGAGACCATTACTCCTTGTTCTGTCATCTGGTACCACTGAGAACAGTCTAGATCCATCCTCTTTGGAACCCCCTTTCAGGTAGTTGAAAGCAGCTATCAAATCCCCCTTCAGTCTTCTCTTCTGCAGACTAAACAATCCCAGTTCACTCAGCCTCTCCTCATAACTCATGTGCTCCAGCCCCCTAATCATTTTTGTTGCCCTCCGCTGGACTCTTTCCAATTTTTCCACATCCTTCTTGTAGTGTGGGGCCCAAAACTGGACACAGTACTCCAGGTGAGGCCTCACCAGTGTCGAATAGAGGGGAATGATCACATCCTCTATCTGCTGGCAGTGCCCCTACTTATACAGCCCAAAATGCCGTTAGCCTTCTTGGCAACAAGGGAACACTGTTGACTCATATCCAGCTTCTCATCCACTGTAACCCCTAGGTCCTTTTCTGCAGAACTGCTGCCTAGCCATTCAGTCCCTAGTCTGTAGCAGTGCATGGGATTCCTAATAATAATTAATAATAATAATAATAAAATTATTCTCTGCACTTGTCCTTGTTGAACCTCATCAGGTTTCTTTTGGCCCAATCCTCCAATTTGTCTAGGACTAAATTTGTTAGTCTCTAAGGTGCCACAAGGACTCCTCGTTCTTTTTGCTGATACAGACTAACACAGCTACCACTCTGATCCCTTTATACGGACGGGATACCTTTTAGCAATATTTAGCAGTATTTTCAACAATCATAGTGCATGTCTTCCCCCTTTCGCAATTCTCCACCAAAAATGTTGGCAATACACCACGTTTATTGAAGATACAACAATTAGCATATGCATTCAATCACACCACACACACTGTCCCGCCAGTCGGTGTTATAGTTACCAGTCCAGAGTCCGGATCAATCTAGTGGCCAGCTAGGTTGATCACGGGTAGGGAGGAGCCGGCTTCTGTCGGTCGCGACCCGATGCTCCGGGGAAGTCTTGGCAGGGTGAACCCAAAGTTTCATGGCAAGGCCCCCTGTTTACATAGTGATCTTCCTTCATTGGGACCAATGAGTTTTGCACTGTCATGCTGTAATCAATTGTTGTTTGACGAGTGCTTGTTTTCTTAAATAGACGAGAGAGAATGAGAAGGACCAAGTTCCTTAGGGAGTTATCCCATGCTGGTTTTGATCACAGCTATCTTGTCCCCGTTGATTGATGACTCTAAAAATGAGACAGACACCTATCTGCCCTCCTTTGACATTTCAATAGGGGNGGGATGATCTGATAGGATAACTTGATTTACTCAATAGGTCAATAATGTGCCACCTGGGAGTTAGTACCGATTTTAAATGTTGGGATATTGGGAGTCTTTTCCTAAGTGTCAGGATAGAGAATATTGGCCACATGCTCGGGGTTCAGCTGATCGCCATATTTGGGGTCGGGAAGGAATTTTCCTCCGGGGTAGATTGGCAGAGGCCCTGGAGGTTTTTCGCCTTCCTCCGAGCATGGGGCAGGGGTCGTTTGCTAGAGGATTATCTGCTGCTTGAAGTCGCCAAATCAGGATTTGGGGACTTCAACAGCTGAGTCAAGGGTGAGAGTTATTTCAGGAGTGGGTGGGTCAACTCTTGTGGCCTGCATCATGCAGGAGGTCAGACTAGATGATCATAATGGTCCCTTCTGATCTCAAGTTCTATGATTCTATGATAAAATACAAACATAAAATCCTCCTGCTACAATCTCCCTCCCGGTGGGATTGAGAGAATAAACGAGTGTGTGCAAGGCTGCTGGATACAGCAGTGCCGGGGGCCAAATAATCCCCTGCATGCTGCTGAGCACATGGCTCTTGTGTAGAGGAAGGCTGAGCTGAACAGCCTGCTCTGCGTGCACTTGATAACCAGGCGGCGTTTGGGCGTCTTTCATTTTGGTCCAGCTGCGGGAGTTCGCCAGCCACTTGATGCAGCTGCAAGAGGCTTTGAACGAGCTCTCCGAGGAACACAACGCGGCACTGATGGAGTCGAGGGAGAAACAAGCCCACCTGGAGACCGAGCTCCACACCACCCTCCACGAGAAGGTAGGGAACGTTGTGTGGTACGCCTGACAGAACCAGGCAATTCCTCTACATCAGGAGCCCTACGGGGTGGGTGATAGGGACCCAGCACGCCGAACTTGATTACCAAGCTTGTGTCCTCTGGGCTAAGGAGTCGTGTGGAGGCTGCTTGTCTGTCTCTGAGGGAGGAGTGCCTTGCGTGGATCAGCAGTAATGCCAACACGCAGTTGTGCGTAGCGTTAGCTAAGAGTCCTTTCTGTCCTGCTGAGAAAAGATGTCAGCAGTGCAGAGCGTGAAGGGGGATGGGGGTCTGGAATCCCAGCGGTAGGAAGAGGAGCCTTGGAGCGCCAGACAAGGATGCAGGGCGCGTTATCAGCTAGGGTGAGACGTTTGCTGCTGCAGGTGGAGACCAGAGAAGCAGCAAAAACGATCCGAGGCTTGAGAAAACCTGACCTATTAGGAAAGGTTAAAAAAACTGGTCTTGAGAGAACTAAACTGAGGGGGGACCTGATAAGTCTTGGTATATTAAGGGCTGGTATAAAGAGGACAGTGATCAATTGTTCTGTGTGTCCACTGAAGGTAGGACAAGGCTTGGTCTGCAGTAAGGGAGAGTTAGGTTAAAGCTTAGGAAAATCTTCTTAACTCTCAGGGGAGTTCAGTTCTGCAATAGGCTTCCAAGGGAGGTTGTGGAATCTCCATCACGGGAGGTTTGTAAGAACAGGTTAGACAAACGCCTGTCAGGGATGTTCCAGGTTTACTTGGTCCTGCCTCTGGACAGCGGGGTAGACACTATGACCATCTCAAGGTCCCTTCCAGCCCCACATTTCTATGATTGTTTGTTCCCCTCCCACTTTTGCTACGTTCCTCACTCTCGTGTCTTGTTCCCCAGAAATGCTTGGAAGAGAAGATGGAGATTCTGCAGGGGAAGATCTCTCTGCTGGAAGACCAGCTGACAAAGCTGGGAGAGAGTGCCACGCAGGAGAAAGGAGAGGTTATGGGGGACATCCTGAAGGTATGGCTTCTTGCACAAGTCAAAGAAGGAACTACAGTGGAAGCAAGTGCAGAGGACTTCAGAAAAATGCCCTGATCTATTGAGGAAAGCAGAGCACAGGAAGCCCTGCCTAAATCTGTGTGTACACAGAGATTCATAACCAGCCCCTTGTTGAAATGGGGTCTGCGGCCAGCACAGCAGCAAGAAACTAAAGAGCTGAACGCTTGCATGCTGAGGAGAACCCCAGTCCCTTTGAGAGTGATTCTCCATTTCCCAGCTCAGAAGTAACTGACAGCTCTTCTGACGTACCGAGCAGCATTGGCAGGGACATCTTTCTCCCGGCTGGGCAGGGGGAGCGGTAGAAGGGTGAGGCACCCCTGGTTATGGCGGGAGGCTGAAACAAAGCTGGCTAAGCTACAGTTCTCTCCTGCTGCCAGGCATGGTGAGGGTGAGAGATTCCCAAGCACGATCCCTTTCTGCATAGTACGTATTTCAGAGGGTGGCCCCTGATGTGCTCGCTGGCTGCTGTGGTCTCCTGTTACCCTATAGCGGCGGTGCTGGAAGAGGTCTCAGCTCAGTAAAGGCAGCTTTCGCTCTGGAGCATGGCAATGGTGGGAGAACTAAAAAACACACAGGAGCCAGGTAGCGTTAACGAGCGTTGGGTTTGCCATGAATGTGCTGCAGCTCGGGGGGGAGGAAGAGCTAGCAGTTCTCTGTGGGGCAGAAGTGTCTAGATCTTCTGAACTGTTGTGGAATACCACTGATGAGTGTTTCTTTCTCTCATCAGCTTGAAGAGTTAAAGCATGAAGTGGCCAGCCTCTCTGCTAAAGGGATAGAGCTCCAAGCCACAATCCTTCAGCTGGAAGAGGAGAAGGGCCTCCGCGAGGCAGATCTTCAGTCTGAACGGAGCCGCTTTGAAGAGGAGAAACTTCAGCTCACGGGCCTCATCGCCAACCTCCAGAGCTCAGTCTCTGAGCTCCACCTGGCGAAAGAGAAGCTGGAGCAGGACTCCAGAGCGCAGGAGGAGCGCCTGACCGCCCAGGTAAACACACTCACCACAGAGATTGCTAAGCTAAACGGCTTCCTCCTCCAGAGGGACCAGGAGCTGGTGACTCTTCACCAGCAGGTTGAGGAGGAGAGGATTCAGAAGGGACAGCTGGTCGAAGATCTCCAGAAGCAAGAGCAGTCCTCCAGGGAGACCATCCAAGGACTGAGCCTCCAGGTGGACCATCTCAGTGACACCCTGAAGCACAGCGAGGAGAAGCTGGTGCAGTTCACCCAGCAGATGGAAGCTACAAGCGAAGGGGAAGCCAGACACCTGGCATCCTTGAGAGAAGAGCATGCAAAGGCCATGCAGGAAAGAGAGTTTGCCCTGCGGCAGCTACAGGAATTCCAGCAGGAACAGGAAGCAGAGCTGGCAGCCCTGACTGCTCAGCTGCAAACGTTGGAGAAAGCCAGAGATGCCAGCCAGGCCTCTGCCATAGAGCTACAGAGGGAAAAAGTTGAATTGAGCCGGAGAGTCCAAGAGCTGGACTCCAGAGTCCTTGAACTCACTGCCCGGTGCTCGCAGAGCGAGGCCCAAGCAGCAGCTGCTGAGTCACTGAAAGCCCAGCTCGGAGAACTAGAGAACAAGCTGAAAGATGGTCAGCAGAAACTCTCAGACAAGGAGAGGCTGGCCAAGGAAAACGCCCAGCTCCAAGCGCGGCTCCTGGCCATGGAAGAGTCCGTCCGGAACACAGAGGGGATCTTGGAGGATGAGAAGAGGAGAGCTTCGGAGACCCTTGAAGGGAAACTTAAAAGGATAACTGAGCTGGAGTCCCGAATGCAGACGCTGGCAGAGCACCGAGATCAGGCTATGCAGGAGGTGGGCGAGGAGCAGGCTAAGAGACAAGCGCTCACGCTGCAGGTGCAGCAGCTGGGAGACGAATGCAGGGCAAAGACAGAGAGGCTGCAACGCCAGCTGGCAGAAATGTCTTCGGCCGCTAAAGGGGGTGAAGGAGCGCGTGAGAGGCTGGAGGAGGCAATAAAAGCTCTGACTGGAGACCACAAACAGGCCTGCCAGCAGCTCCAGGTGGAGCAGGGCAAAGTGGCGGAGCTGGAGGCGCAGATGAAGCGCCTGACCACAGAGCAAGAAGAGAGGCTGCAACTGCTTCAGACTGACCTCGCCAACGCCGTCGCACAGGTCAAGGAGAAGGAGAGCGTGGCGCTAAAACTCAGGGACCATCTCGCCTCTCTGCAGGAGAAGACAGCAGCGTCCCAGCAGGAAGCAGCCCAGCGCATAGCTCGGCTGGAGATGGATGCACGGAAGGCAGCTGAGGCACTCAAGGTTGTCACCAAGGAGTTGTCCGATGAAAGGCTCAGGACGACAGAGCTTGAAGCGACGGTGAAGCGTCTTGGAGAACAGAAGCGTGAGGAGCTAACAGCTAAGGAGTCTGACCTCTCCAGAGCAGCGTTGGTCCTGAAGGAGAGTGAACTAGAAGCAGAGAAACTGTCCGGTGAGGTTAAGATGCTGAGCGCCAGGCTGGAAGAAACGCTGCAGAAGCAGAAACAGGAGCTCGCTCTTCGAGACACGGAGATGAAGCATCTGACAGGGGAGATGGAGCAAGCCAAGGCAGACCTTGTAGCACAGAAAGCCAGCAAGGCAGAGCTGGAAGTCCAGCTGCAGAACTCCATCAATGAGCAAAGGGCCGAGCGTTCTGCTCACCAGCAGGAGCTGGCGAGGTCCCTGGAATTGATCGAGGAGAAGGAAGGGGAGCTGGACGAGCTCCGTCTGAAAAATGTCTCCCGTAACGAGGAGCTGAGAGACCTGCAGAAGACTGTTGTCAAGCTGAAAGGGGAGCTTGCCTCCGTGGAGGCACTGAAGGAGCGGGCGGCCAAGATGGAAAATGAGCTGCAGGGCTTCCTGGAGGTTGCCAGGACCCGAGAAGCCGAGATTGACAGCATCAAGTCCATTGTGTACTCCAAGGAGATGTCTCTCAAAAGCTTGGAGGAGAAGATCCGACACACGGAGCAGGAATCCAGCTCCAGCCAAGACCTCTACCAGGAGAAGCTGAAGGAGAGCGAGATGCTCCACTCTGAAATGGAGAAACTGGAGCAGAAGTGCAGGGAGCAGCGAGACACCATTGCCAGCCTAGAGAAAGCAGCAGCTCAAACTAAAGCAGCCACTTCGGAGCATCAGGAAGCCCAGCTGGAGGCCCTGAGGAAAGAGGTGACACAGCAGAAGCAGAAGGTGTTGGAGCTGGAGAAATTCCTGGAAGCCTCTAGGTCAGCACAGGCTGGGCAAGACGGCACCATAGAGACGCTGAAGAAAGAGCTCTTGGATAAGGGGCAAGAGCTGGTCCAGAGTAAAGACTCCATCGCCGCAGCGGAGAAAGAGCTGGCGTCTCTACGCTCTTCAGTTCAAGAGAAGGGCATGTCGGAGGACAGCTGGAAGGAACAAATTTCCCAGTGCTGTCAGGAAGTGGAGAGGAAAAACAGCCTGATTGGCAGCCTGGAGCAGGAAGTGTCCATCCTCCACCTGCAGGTCTTGGAGAAGGAGGGAGAGAGCAAGGAGCTGAAACGCCTGATCGTGGCGGAGTCGGAGAAGAGCAAGAAGCTGGAGGAGAGGCTGCGGATGCTCCAGACCGAGACGGCCACTGCCGCTTCTCGAGCAGCAGAGAGATGCGCTCGGATGAAGGCCGAAGTGCAGGCCTACGAGGAGGAGACTGAGAAGCAGAGGATGTCCATAGAGGCCCTGAAGAGAGAACTGAGCTCCCAAGGCGAATGCCAGGAGGAGCTCCGCCAAGAGGTGAAGGCCTGGCAAGAGAAGTGCTTTCAGAAGGAACAGCTCTTGTCCTCTCTGCAGCTAGAGCTGACGAATGCCCAAGCCTTGGTCGGGGAGCTGATGCCATTGAAACGCCTTTATCAGCAGCAGCAGGCTGAGCAGTCCTCCCTGGAAAGCAAACACTGCGAAGAGCTGGAGCAGAGGCAGAAAGCAGCCGGTGCTCTGCAGGCAGAGCTTGCCAGAGCCAAGCTGGAGCTGGCAGAGCTCCTCTCCCTCAAGGAGAGGTTCTCCGAACAAGACCGCGCCGTGCAGCGGCTGCAGGGGGAGAACGCCAGCTACGCAGAGCGGCTCGCCGTGCTCCAGCGGGCCAACGCCCGGCTGATGGAGGAGAACCAAGTGCTCAGTGAGAAGTCCAGCCAAGGGCGGCGGACGGTTGATGCCGAGCTCGGCCAGATGAAGGAGAAGCACTGCCAGGAGATGGAGGCCCTCAAGGTGGAGTCTGAGAAACTGGTGGCTGGGAGCCAGCGAGAGGCTGAAGATGCTGTGAAGAAGCTGGAGGCCATGACCAACAAGTACGAGAACGCCAAAGTCAGGGTCCTCGAGGAGAGGCAAAAGTTCCAGGAGGAGAGGCAGAAGCTGACGACTCAGGTAGGGCACCCGCTACGCGTTCTGCTTGGCTTGGGCTTGCCCGGGCCGAAGGCAGGAAGGGAGAAGGGAAGGGCAAGTCCTGACTCGCCTACTAGGACTCCAGCGGTTTGGACGTGAAGCTGCCCTGGGTAGGACTCTGTCAGAGAGCTTTGGGGTCTGCTGTTAAAGGCCAACTGTGCCCCCGAGCTAAGTGCTACCTGAGGGTGTCAGGGCTGCCAGTTGGGAGTGGAGAAGAGAAGCAAGTTCCTCCAGACCTGCAGCGAACGGTGCCCCTAAGCCTTGCCGGCCCCCACGAACAGCCCACTGACGCCTCCTGGGCAAGTCCTGTGAGAGGTGGTTGAGCTGTCCGGCTAATTCCGGTACGTGGCTGGTGACGCTGGCCTGGAAAGCAGCATCTCTGCCCCCGAGAGTGAATCTGTCCCTGCTGCCGGTCAGCTCTGCCGTGCAATCGCTCGAAGCGCTTGTTAAGTTCCCGCTGAGCCAGGCGCACATGGACGTGATTTCAGAGGGATGGGGCCATTGGCACAGCAAAGCAGAGAGGCTGGTCCCCTGAATCTGATTCGTAGGGCCAGCAGGGCTGCTGGGCTAAGCTAGGCTGACCTTCTGTACAACACAGGCTGGTTGGGATCTGGAGAGAGAACAGACCGGCACCCCTCTTGAGCGTTAGCGGGGTAGCACCCAGACACCAAGGAGATGGGCGCAGGGTAAATCCCGCTTGAGATCCCCCTGGTAGAGGTTTAGCAGGGATGGTCTTTGTCGTTTCTGGTCTGTTTGTGGTGTGTGTGGTGTGTTCACTTGTGCCTTCGTTGCCCGCCCCGTTGTACAGGTGGAGCAGCTAGAGGTATTTCGGAAAGAACAAGCTAAGCAGGTAACGCATGCGAAGTGCTGGCTGCTTAAACGGTGACAGTGCATGACTCTAGCTGCTGCCGCTTCCCGCCACAGGCGCCGTCTCCTGTTAACTGTTTGCAGTGGGGACGCTGGGCCTTCCCGGAGAACGAGCCACGAACGCTGGTTTGCTCCACTGGGCTGCCCTCCCCTGAGCTGCGCGTTCACCCCTGTGCGGGGGGGAGGACCCAGGCCATGAAATCTCTCACCAAAACCTACCCATGTAACAGCCTAAAACGCTGCACGGAACGGCACTGCGCACAGGTCAGCGTGTCTTTCGTTCCCTCCTCTTCCCTTCCCCGCCGCAGTAACAGCCACGCGCTGCGCTGCGATCTGAACCGAGCAGCCAGGCATCCGCACGGGTGTTCTCCTCCCGCAGCAACCCTCTAAGGAGCGCGGGGACTCTCCATGTCCTGCTCTGGCTGCTCCCCTTCTGCAGGCTGGGCATCAGCTCCACGGTGCTCCCATCCCCTGTCTGCTCTCCCAAGCAGTGAGGCCGGGACGTGGATCCTACACCTCAAGTGAATCCAAACTGCTCAGTCAGGCGCTGGCTGGAGGTGGGGCTCTCAGAGAGCATCTCCCACATGAGGCCTTAGCGCAGATCGGCTCTGGAAAGTGACTACAAATGCCCCTTCCTGCTCTGTGTGCAGCGTCAGAGTCGCTGGTTACCTCCGTGTGCACCACCTCAGAGCTGGTACTGAGCTCTAGGCCCAGTGAGGGCAGGGGTGTAACTTGGGGCGGGCTATGACCTGGTGCTGATGTGTGAACAGGGCGGGTTGCAGCGTGGCATGTAGGAAAGAACATGGGGAGACAAACATGAAGCCCCGCCCATGGTGCCATTTTGGTCCCTTTTCCAGGTAGAATTGCACCACCAGCCCTGCATACCTTGCTTGGGTGCTTATATGCTGCATGCGAAGGGACTGCATGGCCACTAGGTGTCTGTTTCATAGAGGAGGGTCTCTGGCTGCTGGGAGACGGGGCTGGGGCTGGATCCTTGCCCCTTATCCTCTGGACTGCTCTGGCCCCCCTTGCTACTGGGCCACGCACCCTCCCCTGCTAAGAAGCCGCAGGCTGGGAGAACCAACCCTACGCATCCCCGAGGGCCGCTTCTTGTAGAAGGCGGTGGCCAAGCGTGCTCATCCCCAATATCCAAACTGATCTACAGATGTTAACAGCTGCTGATGCTGGGGCTCCCTCTGTTGGGGTCATGCAAGTTACCTTCACGGTGATGCCAAGTCTTAGCCTCTTCAGCCCCTTCTTGACTTGGGATCTCTCCGCACGGCGCCGTGCAAACCAGATGCAGCTTTCCTCCAAAGCCAGCACCTCGGAGAACATCCCACGTGGCTCGGACCTGTGAGGGTGATCATCCACAAGACACCCAAAAAGGCCCCATTGATTTGGGTTCAAGACAAATGCAAGGAGAACTCTTGGATTCCAAGGCCAGAAGGGACCACTGTGGTCGCCCCGTCTGTATCACACAGGCCAGAGACCTGCCCCCCAGTAATTCCTAGAGCAGATCTCTCAGCAAAACATTCAAGTGTTGATTTTGATTTTAAAATGGTCCGTGATGGAGACTCCACCACGACCTTTAGTGAATGGTTCCGGTGGTTAAAATGGCCTTGCCTCCTCCCCTCCTGTTGGTGCTTGGACGGCAAACAGTTGGCAATGGAGACAAGCGCTGGAGCTTAGAGCTGCAGGGGGTGCTCGGGGTGGGGGGTCATTGCCTGTTTTTTCTTACAGCTAATGCCTTCATTCCTTGCTCGGGTTTCTCATGCCCCTAAACGTCTCGGCTTCAGAGACCTTGTTTGCTTCTAGCACGTAGCTGCTCTCCTGCCTGCGTCAAGCAAACCCTTCTTCCGTGACAGACTAACTTCAGCCAGTTGTGAGCTGTCTGCTTGGAGAAGCCACTAACCGGGGTTGTGGGGGCCTGCGCCGGGGTTGCTCTGGCCGGGCTGTGAGGAGTGTCGGTGCTGGGTTCTGAGGGTGGCGATGCTGCCTCTGCTGGCGAAAGGGTGGGAATGCGCATCTGGTAAAGGACCTGGGGTCTGGGACTAAGAGCGATGCCCCTGAAACATTCCTCCAGGGGGGATTTGTTGAAGGAATATGTCCACACGATGGCCAGTGCTGATCAGGTCTCGCAACGCCGGTTAATCCCTGGAGCTGTTCTGTGACAGGCGATCGGGGAGGTCAGGACTAAGGAATAGAGGCGATGGCACTAGCCACGCCCTCTGCTTTCCTCCCCTTTCGAGATCTAGCAGGACCCTAGGTCTCCTCCAAGCCCACGCAATGAGGGTTTCCGTTGCTAGGTGCGTTGGCACCTGCTTTCCCCGGGCATTAAGGCTCAGCTGTCTGGAGGCCCTACAGGCTTGCGGGAAGTGCATTGGCACACTGTGGCAAGGAGGGGAATCCTGGGCATCCGAAGGGGTGGTGCCGCCTTTAGAGGGAAGGCTCCAAGCGGCTGGTGTAACCACTCTCCTGTTCCCTGCTAGGTGGAGGAGCTGAATAAAAAGCTGACCCAGACCGAAAAAGCCACCCGATCCCAGCAGGAGAAAGTGAAGGTACCGCGGCGTAGGCGGGAGGAGGACTGCATGGCCAGGGCAGTGTTTAATCTTGGGGACCAACCTGCCCGACTCAAGGCCACATTGGGGGCTTGCTGGGACCCCCAAGGGCTGCGCTGAACTTGTATATAATAGAGAGGGGGTGACCGCAGACCGCTCGAGCACAACGCCTGCAGTGTGCCCTCCAGCTAACCAGAGGGCCCCTCCTCTGCAGGTGGAGTACAGGGGACCTGTGTTCGGGGGGCTGCCCCCCCCACAACGCAGATGAGGGTCGATGCACAGGAGAGCTCCAGGAGCCTCGTTTCGGCCACATCTGCCCTGTAAAAATTCCCTGCCATGGCAGCCAGTCTTCCGAGGGGAGGAACGTGAGGGCCAATGGGCTGCATCTGCTGTCGGCCTTCTCTGCGGGTGTGCAAAGGCCGATCTGGGACTTCGGGTTGTGCTGCTGGTGCACCGAGTCCCTTGGTATCCTCCTCAGCAAGCAGCGGCCACCCCCCTTCGGAAGCATGGCCAAAGAGCCGTCTCCATGATGCAGGTGGAGCCTGGGGTGACTTAGAAGCACTTGGGCTCCATTAAATTCTTGCTCTTCCCATCTCCCTCTGGCTCTGCAGGTGCGGGAAGGGGAGCTCCAGGCAGAGGCTGATCGCCAGCAGGTGAAGATATCTGAGCTGCAGGAGCAGCTGGCCCAGAAGGAGAAGGCTGCAGAGCACTATAAAGCGCAGGTATGGACAGCTGGCTCCCTCCGTAGGGGCCCATCATCATTTCCCATGGACGCTGGAAGGCAGCGGTGGCTTGACTGTCTCCTCTCCTGCCAGGTGGAGAAGGCAAAAACTTTCTATGACGCGAAGAAGCAGCAGAACCAAGACCTGGCAGAGAAGCTGAAGGGGATGGAGCAGCTGCAGAAGGAGAATAGTGACCTCAAGGCTGAGTCGGAGCGGTTGGCCAAGGAGCTGCAGCAATCCATCCTGCAGGCCAAGGAGTCGGAGCTCAGCTGCAGGAACCTGACCAGCCAGGTCCGCAGCTTGGAGGCGCAGGTACGGGGATGCTGCACCTTGTGGGGAGTCGGTGTCAGAGATCTGGCTCCCTTCAGTCCACCCTTACAAGCATCCCGGTTTAGGAAGGTTGGATGCAGATCTGGAGCCCATCCATCACTGGTGGGGAGAGTGGTGCATGGTGCTTCACGCTACCCTACAGGACGAGCAGGGAAGCAAACACGCTTGTTACCCAAGGCGTTGGCTCAGCAGGGAGCCGGGGTTTTAACGGCGATGGAGTGTTTTGTTGGGGTTACTGCGGCTGTCCGGCCTCCATCTTCACCCCGCTTCTCAAGCAACAACTGCCTACGGTCTTCACTAACTGCCCCACTCTGCTGGAGAATCCCCTCTGCTGCAGAGCTATTGCAGCCATCACCCAGGAGCGATCAGCTGGCCCAGCTAACGTTGCTGGGGGGGGGAGGGAAGTGACAGCAAAAAGGGCCGTTAGCAATGGCCCTACCGCTGCACAAGGCAGGGCATGGCATCCACACACAAACCTGCGCATGCAACCGGAGACCGTAATGCAGTAACCTTCCAGCCCGTCAGCTGGAGCTCAGAGCACGTCACAAACTAGTGAATTAGGCCTCATGACTGAGGGGGAGGAACTGAGCGACAGAGGGGAAGTGATTTCCCCGAGGTCCCCCTGAGCTGGAAAGGGAACCCAGCCCCTTTGAGCCCCAGCCCATTGCTTTTGACAAGATCCCCCTTGAATCAGGCTGTGTTCCCCAGGGTTTCTAGCCACCTCTCCAGAGTCCGTTCCTGGAGCAGAAGTGGGGTTCTATTGCACGTGTGCTGCGTGTCCAGTCCGACGCTTGGCCGGCCCTTGGTCCCCCAGCTTCACCCGGGCGCTGCAGCCTGCCTCACTGTGCCATTCCTCCCCGCCAGGTGGAGTTCGCCGATCGCCAGTTACGGGAGCTTGGCAAGTTCCAGGTGGCTACGGATACGCTGAAGAGCCGGGAGACCTTCCGTCAGAACCTGGCTGACGTCAGCACAGACAGCCTGGACCTGAGCGGTGATGAGATGCTGCCGCTCAACTCCACCAGGTACCTCTTCCCCCACCCCGGGGCAGCCGAGAGCAGCTGGGCCCAGGCTCTGAAGTTCCCAGGGCCTCCAATGGGGGAGGGAGTTAGAGGCGATATCCTTCAGCTGGGACCCTTCCTGCCCAGCTCTGCAAGTTCGATCCCTGGGCCAGGATTTCTCAGCCAGCCTGGTAAATGCAGGTCAGGTGTCCGTGCCTAGCTTGTGCGCTGAGCCGTCTGGAGCGGACAGGGCACCATGACACGCTGAATTCGCCTTTGCCCCGTCTCAGCAGGAAGCCTGGCCGATCCCAGTCGGAAATCTCGGCCATGCCGGGCAGCGTGGAATTGCTCACATCCCAGCGGCTGCCTCGTAAAGTTGAGTCTCTGGAGAGCCTCTATTTTACCCCCATCCCCACCCGCACGCAGTCCAAACTGGAGAGCAGCATTGGCTCCCTGGGCGACCTGTCCATCGACTCGGGCTGCAAGACCCGTTCGGCTCGCCGACGCACCACGCAGATCATCAACATCACCATGACGAAAGTAACCCCGGGGCCTTGGCGAGGGGAGGGGGGCAGGGCCCTCTGAGCCCGGTGGAGCGAGGGCTCAGGGCTGTGCTGGGGACAGGTGCATCTGAAGATGCTTCTGCTTCATCACGCCCTCTGCTCTTCCAGCTAGCAACACCAGAGGGCTTTGTGCGCCCAGCCAGAGGGGAAGTGGGACATCTGCTGAGGCAGGAGGCCCATGGCGTGTTAGCATGGGAGCTCCTCAGACCTCTCGGCTCCAGAGGCCAACCCAGGCGTCGGGCCCTCATCCCACCAGGCTTGGATAAGTCCAGCCCTGAGCTGCTCTTGGCCTCCTTGCAGAGGGGGCGCTCTTGAGTCATGGCCCCGTGGTCAGCAGCAGAGGAGCCGTCTGAGTGCGGAGCCCTCCCTTGTTCTGAGCGGCGGGACGGAGTGGTTTGTCTGTTCCTCTTCCCACCCCCCCCCAATCTCTCCCGTGCCCACCAGAGGCAGGGGAGGCAGCTGGGTCCATGGCAGGCCCATGCTGGGGGGCTGATGCAGGTTGTCCCGAGCTTTACCCACCCACCCACATTGAGGGGGCTCTGCTTCTGGGGAGGGCTCGAGGAGGCTGATCTGCCTTGTGTTCTAACATGTCAGAAACAGGCCGAGGCAGAGGAACCAGACAGCGCCAACGCGTCCTTCTACAGCGTGCAGTCGGCCCAGGCCCACCAGAACGCCCCTGCACAGAACCCCGCCAGGAGCAGGCTGCGCTCGGCCGCCTCCACCCGCTCCATCACCAGCTGCCGCTCTCAGGAATCCCTCGCTGGGCTGGGAGCTGCCTCTCCCGAGGAGACCCTGGGCAACCCTTCACTGCTCAGCCTACCCGGCTACCGGCCTGCCACCCGCAGCTCCTTGAGGCGCTCTCAGGCGGGCAGCAGTGCCAGCCTCAGTAAGTTCATGGCCTGGGGGGCAGGGGGTGGGGTTAATGCAGTGAATGAGACAGGCAGCCTCTTTTTTGGCTACGGAGCACATTTATCCATTTGAGCCTCTGCCTGCGGGAGTCTAGTCTGGGCTGCGGGTGCAGCAGGTGAGCAGTAGGGTGCAGAGGCTGTGCGGGGTCCAGGGCTGCGGGGCAGGATCAGGGTAGACCAGCAGAGCTGGGAGCGGAAAGCTCTCCCTGTAGTCTGTGTGCGATGGCGCTCCCCGGCTGTGACCTTAGTGTGGCCCCGGTGGGGTCTTTCTGCTCAGACGCACTAATGCTCCCACCTCTGCCCCCTGCCCTGGTCTTTAGGCCGCAGCAGCTTCTATCTGGGCACCTGTCAGGATGAGCCGGATCCACTGGACGATTGGAACCGCATTGCCGAGCTGCAGCAGCGCAACCGGGTGTGTCCTCCCCACATGAAGACCTGCTACCCCCTGGAGTCGAGGGTAAGAGCTGGAGAGGAGATGGCAAATCCTCTCCCAGAGAAACAAACCACTGACATACCTGCCCGAAGATCCCTCCACTCCAGGGCCAGGCGAGACCACCTGGCTCACCCTGCTACCCTCCCCCTGCAGTCGGCGTGTACCCCCCCCCCGGCGGTGGGCACTCACAGCAGTCTGTGGACTGCCAGGGGTCCGTGAAGAGCCTTTCCTGGTAGGCCCCCCATGGCAGTGCGTCTTGAACGAAGCAGTGGGTGGGCCGGGGAGGGTGGAGGTCCATGAGAAGTAGCAGAAATCTGCAGGAGGGAAGAGACCCACCACGCCCTACCGCCACCCCACTGATCAGGCTCCGTGCTTAGCACTTCCTTTCTTAGCCTCGGCCGCTGGCACGAGCTCCCTTCCTTTGTTCAGCGGCTTCCCCCGGCTGGTGCTTGTGGCCTGCAGCCACGTTCTTCCAGATCGCGTCAGTTCAGTGCCCTTTGCCTCTCCTCTCAGGGGCCCTTTGGAGTGCTGACCACTGACCAGTCCGCCCTCTCCCCCTGCTCTGGGGGTAGGTAGCTGTTAGCCCATTGGCAGAGAGACCCACTGGTTAGGGCTGCAGCCTGGGGTGCAGGACACCTGGGTTCTATTCCGAGCTCTGCAACTAACTCTGTGACCACGTCTGTGTAACGGGGCGATATGATGTAGTGAGGATGGAGAAATCCATTAACGACTAGTGCTGTGACACCAGGGCAACAGGCTCCTAGACTTTACGAGATGTGGCAGGAGCTGCCAAGTGACTTGCCCGAGAGGTTGGGTCAGCGTCGGAGCAGGTAGCTGAGCTCTGGCTCTCAGACCTGTACCTGGCGACTAGCCCACGACTTATCTGTGAGCCTCTCTTCAGTGCTGGATGTATCAGCAGTCTGAGCACCTGCTAACTGGATCTGACTCGGGCAGCTGAGGCTGGGATGGAGACTAAAGATAATCTAGGCCTGGCCCAACACCTAAATGAATACTGTGCCTCAGTTTTTAATGAGGAGCGTAGGGGTAGCGGCAGGGCGGCTAATGGAAAGGAGGGTCTGGAAGTAGAAATGACCATATCCGAGGTGAAAGTCAAACTCAAACAGTTTAATGGGACCAAATCAGGGGCCCGGGTAATCTCCGCCCGAGAATATCAAAGGAACTGGCACGTGACATTGCAAGCCCAATAGCAAGGATTTTTAGTGACTCTGTAAACTCGGGGTACTGCCCAATGGCTGGAGAATTGCTAATACGGTACCTATTTTTAAGAAGGGGGGGGAATCTAAGTAACTACAGACCCATTAGTTTGACATCAATTGTATGCAAGGTCTTGGAACAAATTTTGAAAGAGAAAGTAGCTGGGGACATAGAGGTAAATGGTAATTGGGATAAAAATACAACATGGTTTTAAAAAAGGTAGGTTGTGCCAGACCAACCAGATCTCTTTGAGAAGAGAACTGATTTTTTAGACAATAGATCTACTGCATTTCCTATCTACCTGGGTGTCAGCAAGGCATTTGATACATGGGAAATTATTAGTTAAATTGGAGAAGATGGGGATTAATATGAGAATTGAAAGGTGGGTACGGAACTGGTTAAAGGGGAGACTGCAAGGGGTCATTCTGAAAGGTGAACTGTCGGGCTGGAGGGAGGTTATTGGCAGAGTTCTGCAGGGATCAGTCTTGGGACCGATCTTATTTAGGCTTTTCATTCATGACCAAGACACAAATGTTGGAGTGTGCTAATAAAATGTGCAGATGACACACAGGTGGGAGGTATTACCAGTACAGAGGAGAACAGGAGTATTGTATAAGATCTGGACAACCTTGAAAACTGGAGTAATGAAAATGGAATGGAATTGAATAGTGCAAAGTGTAAGGTCAGGCACTGAGGGACTAACAAGAAGAATTTTTACTATAAGCTGGAGACGTAGCAGTTGGAAGTGATAGAGGAGGAGAAAGACCTGGGTGTATTGGTCAATCACAGGATGACTATGAGCCACCAACGTGATGCGGCTGTGAACAAGGCTAATGCAATCCTAGGATGCATCAGGCCAGCTATTTCCAGTAGACAGGGAAGTGTTGTTGCTGCTGTTCAAGGCACTGGTGAGACCTCATCTGGATACCGTGTGCAGTTCTGGTCTCCCATGTTTAAGAAGGATGAATTCAGACTGGAACAGGTGCAGAGAAGGGCTACTAGGATGATCCGAGGAATGGAAAACCTGCCTTACGAGAGGAGACTCAAGGAGCTTGGCTTGTTTCGCCAAGACTGTTGTTCAACTGTTGACTTGTTTAACGAAGGCTGAGGGGAGCTATGATTGCTCTCTATAAATACATCAGAGGGATAAACACCAGGGAGGGAGGGGAGTTATTTAAGTGAAGCGCCAGTGTGGACACAAGAACAAACAGATATAAGCTGGTCATCAACAAGTTGAGACTCGGAATTAGATGGTTTCTAACCATCAGAGGAGTGAAGTTCTGAAACAGCCTTGCAAGGGGAGCAGTGAGGACAAAAAACCTAACCGGCTTTAAGACTGAGCTTGATAAGTTTACGGAGGGGCTGCCTGTCTACAGTGGCCCGTGGCCCATCTGTGACAGCTAGTAGTAAAAATCCCCAATGGCCAGGAATGGGACATTAGATGGGGAGGGCTCTGAGTTACTACAGAGAATTTTTTCCCGGGTGTCTTTAAATCAAGATCTGAGGACGTCAGTGACTCAGCCAGAGGTTCGGGGTCTATTACAGGAGCGGGTGGGTGAGGTTCTGTGGCCTGCGATGTGCAGGAGGTCAGACCAGATGATCACGGCTGGTCCCTGCTGGCCTTAGTCCGAGACTGAGCTGCGTGAGAACGTGTTGGCTGCAGGCAGCGCGTCACCAGTCTCCTGTCTGTGCCTGCGTTTCCCCAGCCCTCCCAGTCCCTGACTGTCATCACGGACGAGGAGATGAAGACGGGCGACCCGAAGGAGACGCTGCGCCGGGCCAGCATGCAGCCCTCGCAGACGGAGAGCGCAGCCGCCCGGCGCAGCACCCTCAGCACCGGCTGGGCAGGAGGCATCACCACCCGGCAGCAGAGGAAGCGCAGTTCAGACGAATCTCACCAGGGCCCAGACACCCCGGAGGTGAGTGCCCAGCTGAGCCCTGCCCCGCTCGCCGCATGAGTGAGCCCAGGGGACGGTGCTGGTCCGTTGACTTGCACGAGCACGCAGCACTGGAAGGGGGGAGGCTGCGATGGGGTCAGGACTGCGTCGCTGGCGGCACGGAGGGCACTCCTGCTGGTGCCGCACAGCGGGGGTCAGAGTGGCTGCTAGCTCCCTCTGCGAGGGGAGCTCTCCTTTCGCGCACACCCATTTAAACAGCCCCCCCAAAGCACGGCGGGACCGGGGTGTGTGAGGGCGTGTGGCTGGCCTGGGGTGGGCATGTTCTTCCTGGGCAGGCAGCTGATGGGAGAGATCTCTAGCAGGAAATACAAATACCAACTGGGGGATTCCCATGCCCTGGGCCTGCTGCCTGCACTCCGGCAGCGCTGCAGGAGCCTCCTCATTCCTGCAGTCGCCTCTGCTGCTGTCGGCTCCCCCTGGAGGATGGGGCACGTGCAGCGTCTCCTCCTGGCCCGGATGCACGTCCCCGCTGCAATAACCCGCGCTCTCCTCTGCCACTGCTGGGCTGGGGAGCAGCCAGCCAGGGTCCCAGCTCTGACTCTCTCCCTCCAGTCCAAGAAGCCAACCAGCTGCTTCCCACGGCCCCAGACGCCCAGAGAGCGGAACGAGGAGCGCAAGCGTGGCGGCAGGAAGGGCGAGCCCCAAGCGACCGGCAAGCAGGTGAGCAACTCCTCCGTGCCCCCGGGGCCGACACGGAGCTGGCTTGAGGCCCGGGGCCGTGGCTGGTTAGCAAGGGGGGGTCGGGGTCGGCGGCGTCCCAGCTGAGGGGGGGATGGGCCGCCGCACCACGCCCTGCCCCAGGCTCCGGCCAGCAGCTAGAGCGTCCTTCCCTTCCATGGCTTGCTGGGAGCGAAGTGACTCCAGGCCGGTGGGGCTCTGCCGTGCCGTGTGGAAAGCCCCAGCCCTCCCCGGCCCAGCGCTCTCTCTCTCCCCGCAGCCCGACCGGCGCCAGTCGATGGCCTTCAGCATCCTGAACACCCCCAAGAAGCTGGGCAGCAGCCTCCTGCGCCGGGGCACCAACCGGAAAACGACGCCCAAAACCTCGCCCCGTGGCAGCGCTCGGCGCTCCCCCAGGATAGCCACAGCCAAGTCGCCCAAGGGGAAGGGCAAGGTATGGAGCCNGCAGTGAGGGGCCTGGCTGCTGATTGCGAGCACGGTGGGCAGCACCGTCTCTAGGGGACCCAGGGGTCACCCCTCCTCCCCCCCCACCCCGAATGCACTAGTCTCTGGCTGATGGTGCGGGGGGCCTGCCCTTGTCCCGTACGAGCAGCCAGGCGGCCGGTCCCTCCCTTGCCGGGCTCTCACTGTGGGCTATGGTGACAGGCTTAAAGATGGACTCAGCCCATGGACCAGCTGGTAACTCCCTCCCCTGCTGCTGACCCCGCGCGGGGGGGGCGGTGGAGGGGGGGCCTCTGCTTCCCAGCCTGCCCCTGCACCGAAGCCAGTCCACTGCTGCGGGCCCTGGGGTGGCCCGTGCATGGATCCCTCTGCCTGGAGGGAGGGGAACTGGCCTCTCCTGGTTTTCCCTTTACCCTGCGTCCGCCTGGCAGGGGAGACGTTGGCTGGTGAACATCCGTGCCCAGGTCTCTGGCTGCCTTACCCTTTAACACACCTGCGCTCTGTCCTTCGGCTGCCCCCGCCCAAGGCCTGGCACACCCACTGACCTGCAGTCGCTCTGGAGGGGCCCCCCCAATGCAGAGACTAACTAGATTGTCTGTTCCCTGCAGGCCAGCCGCAAGTCACCCAAGAACATGAAATTCTAACTCTCCTGGCCGAGCCCCGCCCTGTGCTGGGTCTGCCGGGGGCGAAGCGATCCCGAAGGCGCCTTCCTGCTCCATCAGCCACTTTGGATCAAGCTTTTGCCCTTTCTCTCCCTCCCTGCTCTGAAGCCATCGGTGTGTTCCCGTGAGACCCCGTTCCCCAGGGCAGAGCTGGGCAGTCCCCGAGTGCTTGGGGAGGACTTCCAGGGACCGAGTCGGCTCGCTGGCAACGGAGGGGCTCTTCAGAGCTGGGGCAGGGAAACCCGGGCACTTCCCTGCGGGTGGTGAGCTGGCTGGGGAGGCGGAAGGGGGATCCTGGAGAGGGGAGAGCTCCGCAGTGAGCCCCGAGCAGAGCCTGAGGGAAAGGACCCCACCCTTTGACGCGTGGCCGTGGGCTGTCTCCTGCCGTAGGCCAGCTGGGGGGAGTTCAGCATCCGCGTCCCCCTTCCCCAACTCCTGATGTGCCCCCTTCACCCGCACGGCCGGGCTCCCCGGGCTCCCCTTCCCCCCCCCGCAGAGCACAGTGGGACCTCACGCACCCCTTGGGCTCTCACTTCTCCCCACGGCCGGCTACACTAAGGGAACCGCTGGGAGCGGGTCGCTGACCTGCCTGGGGGGGCGCGTCGCTAGGACGCTGGGGACAGGAGGCACCGTTGGCTCTGAATTGGCTGAGTGGGGAGTGGGGGGTTCTTACGGGGTCTCTCTTGCATGTAACTCTAGTTTGGGTTGTTCCCTGCAGGGGGCTGCCTGCCTCAAACACTAGCATCGGGCTGGGGGAGGGAAGCGGGGACTGCAGCCGCGTGGCACTAGCGGCGTCTTTCCTATGGGGTTTGGGCACGAGGATTATGTCCAGGGGACTGATCAGCTTCTGCTGGGCTGGCAGCTTCTTGTAGGCCCTGCACTGGACATAGGGAGGGCAGCCGGGGTCCCTGGCCCAGGGCGGGCGGAGGTGGAGGTGCTTCCTCCACTGCACAGACAGGGTGGGGGTCCAGCAGCAGACAGCGTCCCCTCCCCCTCCGCTGCGTTGCGTTGGGTTGTAGTCCGTGTAGCCAGCTGGGGCTCCCCTGCGAGGTGGGAAACAGGCCAGGGCTGGGCTTAGCGCCGCTGGGGCTAGGAGAGGTCCCACAGCCTAGGGCCAGCTGGCGTGGTGGGGGCTGCCCAGGGAGTGAGCGTCTGACCCCCGCAGAGCTGGATGCCCCGTGTCCATCGCAAGGCAGGGCCCCCTGCAGAGCCCCCACCTCACCTTGCGCCCAGTCCCCCCCTTCCAACTCTCCCCGAGCTAACGAACCAGGGCTTGCTTCCTGGAGCCCCAGGTTACAATGGGCTGGGCCTCAGCAGCTGTGTTAGCCCCCCTGCCCCCCCCCCCCCCCCCCNNNNCTGCCCCGCCTGGCTGGGGCTCCCTCATTTCTACAGACGCAGTAAATGACGTCTCGAATCCTCTTGGCTTTAACTGCAGAGAGCAGCCTGGGGGGCTGTGCCAGGAGGGGACCCGCCGAGCGCTCCGCTGAGGCTGTCTAGATGTCAGTGAAATGTGTCATTTTTAAACCCTTTCTACTTGTAAATAAACTGTATTTTTCTCCTGACGGCTGCTTCCGAGGCCTCATTTTGTCTCGAGCGAGTTCCTGCCCTCAGAGCAGCCCCTGCCTGGGGCCGGGCAGGCCCAGAGAGCCACGGGTGCAGGCGGGAGCTGAAAGCTCGTCTCCCAGACCCAGCAGGAATTGGACGGAGCCCCGTGGCCGGCTGGCTGCTCTCAGCTGCAGGCAGCTTCGCCCGCGCGGAGAGCTGCAGTCTGCTGGGTACACACGGGGTGAGGGGGGCACACAACCCCCTCCGTGGAGCGAGCAGCTTCTGCATGTCAGCAACCTGTTTGCCCTCTCCTACCGTCCCACGCACCTACCTTCTCTCCAGCCCGTCGCCCCTCCCCATCGCACCCAGACACCAGCACCCATCCGCATGTCCTTCACCGGAGTCTCAGGCCTGCTGCTTCTATCATGGCTGAGTTAAGGAGCTCCCCCAGCCCCTCCTCCTGCACCCTTCCCTCTGGCTTCCCCGCACCCATGGCATTGTCCCGGAGCTGCCCTCTGGCTCGCTCCATTAACTTCCCCCTCCATCCCGTTCAAGCTGCTCCTCTTCCCCCTCCAGCACCTCCTGCCCCCTCTGTTCCACAAGCCTTCACCCCCCGCATGTCTCTGCCCCCCTGCCCAGATCGGCCTCCTGCTCTGCCCCACAAGGCCGCTCCCCTCTCTGCCTCTCCCGCCAAGACGGTGGCTGAGTTGGCTACAAGAAACTGGCCCAGCCAGTGCAGAGCTTTGTGTGTTTTTATTGAATAGAAAGAGTGCGAAGTGGGAGGAGAGCTGGCAGCCAGAGGCCCGTGGTTGCTGGTCTCCCAGCCCCTGCCCCAAGCAGGTGCTGCCCTCCTGGGCATATAACGGGCAGGGCATTGCTGGCAGCTGTCGAAGGGACCCTGCCCCCTTCAGTCGTAGGCTGGGCTGGCAGCAGGGGGCAGCTTTGGTCACCCCCCTTCACTAGGGGAGAGAGACCTGGCCAGAGCGGTGGAAGAGGGATGGGGGTGGGGGGCAAACGTGGGCCTTTCCCAGCCCCATTACCGCTGCCTTGGGCCTGTGGCCAGAGGGCAAGTCCTGCGGGAGTCTCCCCCACCTGTGTCATGTGTTTGGGGTGGGGCTATATCCAGCCCCAGGCCTCTGGGGCAGCCGAGCCGTGGCCCTGCCGGGCTGCAAGCGGGCACAGGAAGAACGGAGGGGGCAGGGGAGGGCAGCTCGGCCGTGGAGGGAGGCTGGCGTGGCCTTGCCAGAGAAGTGGAGCTTGGCAGCCATAGGCACAATCTCGCTGCCTCTCGCGGGCTGGCGCTGCTGTCCCCGCGCTCAGTCTGTGCTCTCGGCCCTGGAGAAAGCCAAAGTGCGGTTAGTGCCAAGCTGGCAGGTGCCTGCCGTTCCCATGCAGCTGGGGCCCTGCAGAGTGACGGTGCCCCCTCTCCGTGCCCCACCCAGGGATTACCTCCCTCTGGGCTCCAGCAGCTCTGGGGGTGCAGGCTGATTCCCTGCACTCTGAGCGAGCCCCTTGCTTTGCCCACCAGTAACATGCAGCTGTCACTGGGGTGGAACCCAGCAGCTCTCCACCCGCTCACAGTGAAGAGAAGGGGAGGGGCTCCAGGGGCTGAGCATGGGGCAGCTCCCTCCCTACCTCTTGGGAAGTGCTGTACAGCTGAGACTGGGGCGGGGGCTGGGCCTTGGTGGCTCCAACCCCTTAAGAACATAAGAATGGCCAGACTGGGTCAGACCAAAGGTCCATCTAGCCCAGCATCCTGTCTACCGACAGTGGCCAATGCCAGGTGTCCCAGAGGGAATGAACAGACCAGGTAATCATCAAGTGATCCATCCCCCGTCACCCATTCCCAGCTTCTGGCAAACAGAGGCTAGGGACACCATCCCTGCCCATCCTGGCTAATAGCTATTGATGGACCTGTCCTCCATGAAGTTATCTAGTTCTTTTTTGAACCCTGTTATAGTCTTGGCCTTCACAACATCCTCTGGCAAGGAGTTCCACAGGTTGACTGTGTGTTATGTGAAGAAATACTTCCTTTTGTTTGTTTTAAACCTGCTGCCTTTATTTCATTTGGTGACCCCTAGTTCTTGTGTTATGAGAAGGAGTAAATCCCACTTCCTGATTTACTGTCTCCATGCCTGTCATGATTTTATAGACCTCTATCATATCCCCCCTTAGTCGTCTCTTTTCCAACCTGAAAAGTCCCAGTCTTATTAATCTCTCCTCATATAGAAGCCGTTCCAGCCCCCTAATCATTTTTGTTGCCCTTTTCTGAACCTTTTCCAATTCCAATATATCTTTTTTGAGATGGGGCGACCACATCTGCACGCAGTATTCAAGATGTGGGTGTACCATGGATTTTCTATAGCAGCAACATGATATTTTCTTTTACTATTTATCCCTTTCTTAATGATTCCCAACATTCTGTTTGCTTTTTTGACTGCCACTGCCCACTGAGTGGATGTTTTCAGAGAACTACCCACAATCTCTTTCTTGAGTGGTAACAGCTCATTTACACCCCATCATTTTATATGTAGAGTTGGGATTATGTTTTCCAATGTGCATTACTTTGCATTTATCAACATTTAATTTCATCTGCCATTTTGTTGCCCAGTCACCCAGTTTTGTGAGATCCCTTTTGCAGCTCTTCACAGTCTGCCTCGGACTTAACTATCTTGAGTAGTTTTGCATCATCTGCAAACTTTGCTACCTCGCTGTTTACCCCTTTTTCCAGATCATTTATGACTATGTTGAATAGGAAGGGGCCCAGTACACACCCCTGGGGGACACCGCTATTTACCTCTCTCCATTCTGAAACCTGACCCGTTATTCCTACCCTTTGTTTCCTACCTTTTAACCAGTTACTGATCCATGATAGGACCTTCCCTCTTATCCCCATGGCAGCTTACTTTGCTTAAGAGCCTTGGGTGAGGGACCTTCTCAGAGGCTTTGCAATGTGGCCGGCCCATGCCCACGCACCCCTCCCCATAGCCAGTAAGGGCTCTCACCAGTCCACGGTGGGGGTGCTCTCTGGGGCCTGGACATCCTGCCTTGTCTCCTGCTGCGGCTTGGAGATCTGTGCTGGCCGCTCGGGGTCCCAGCGGACGAGCGCCTTTTCCAGCCCGGCTGGGTTCCTCACCACGCACAGGAACGAGGTGCTCCAGTCCCTCCGGGAGAAGGCGCGGAAGTGCAGCTCCCGGGTCAGGAGGACCCTGGTGCCCCTGGGCTCCGTTCTGTGAGGGAAGAGGCAGGGGCCGATGAGCTGGCTGCAGTGCTTGACTGGGCACCGGAGAGCTGGCATGGGCCTAAACAGCCACTAGGGGTCGCCCTCCCCCCACCCCAGAAACAGCTGCAGGGGCATGTTTGCAGGGGAGCGAGGGGGCGAAGCCAGGGTCACTGCCTGGCCCCAGGGCTCTGATTCTCAGCTGCTGAGCAGCCCCCTCCTCGCTGTGAACCACAGGGACTCAGCGCCGCTGGGCACCTTCCCGGGCAGCCCCTGAGCCCGGACGCTGCCGAACCGATTCTCCTTTAGCTCCAGCGGGTGGGACCCAAGTCCTTGGCCTGAGCTGCTCCCTCCCCAAACTACCACTGCTCAGAGCCTGTCCCTGCCAGAGCCCTGGATCCAAAGGGGTGAGCTCCTGGGGGAAGGGTCTGGATCCGGATCCTGAGCCAGCCCCAGTGCAGGCTCTCCCTGTGCTGTTGGGCTTTCCACGCTGGGAGCGGGGCAGGTCAGGGGGACCCCGCCCCCCCCAGCTCGGGGTATTTACTCACATGACGTCCCCTTTGCTCACTGCCTTGTCCGGGTACTGGTCCTCCACGAAGGAGCCGTTTGCCAGCCAGTAGATGAGGGTCATCCTCGGGAAGGGGCTCTGAGCCTGGCAGCTGACACTGAAGCGTTTCCCTGGACAAGGAGGCAAAGCGCCAGGAAGCTGCGATGTCAGGGGCCAAGGCAAGGGCATGTCCCCTTCAGGGCTTGGCTCTAGGGTCCCCTGGTGGCAGTGGATGTCCCAGAGGAACATCGCTATGGGAACTGTATCCTCGCCAGCGCGTACATCGCCATGGGAACTGCCTCCCCGCTGGGGGAACATCACCAGGGGAACTGCATCCCCATGGGGTGGGCCCCGCTGCTGGAGGGAACGCCAGCCCTGCTCGGCGATCCCAGAGCCCCCCGGGGGCTGGACACACAGTGCCTGGACACCCTCATGCTGCTCAAACCAGGGGTCTCTCCTTTAGTCTGGCAGGGCCTGTATTCGTCTGGGCCACGTGGAATTGCTACAGGTGCAGAGTGTCTGGTGTGCGAGTGGGAGTCAGGGCTGCTGGCCTCCCCCCGTGTACGCTGGGCTCGCCCCAGGCCCTCGCTGGCACGGCCCTGGGGCTAGTGAGCACGGCTGGGAGCCGGTGTCCGGCGTCGCCCTGCCTCCAGCTCCCTGCGACTTGAATAAAGCTGGGGGACGAGAGGGCCACATGTGCTACCACGACCTGCTGTGATTGATTCCTCCCCCCACGCCCACACCGTGCCCGCAGTGCGTAGCATGTGAATTACCTAGGCCGGGAGTTTTCACGGGCTTCAGGGGGGTGATGATCTCAGGGCGCAGGCTGGAAGCCGCATCTGAAAGCAGAAGGGTTTGGTGAAGGGGGGGGGGCTCCCTGGGGCACAGACTGGCACCTGGGCAGTGCACAAACAACACAGAGGAGGGCAGAGCACTTGCGACACCTGGGGAAACTGAGGCACGGAGCTGTCAGGTGACCAGCCGTGTGGTGATAGACTAAATCTGGCAGGGGCAGCAGTAGAGCCCCCAAGTCCAGGCTCCCAGCCAGGCCTCAGACTGGTGGCTTCCATACAGATTGCAGGGATCCCAGCCCGCCTCACAGCAAGACACAGAGCTCAGAAATGATGAACGTTGCCAGGGGACAGCAACATGGACACAACTTGGTGGGGGGAGGGGCGGAGGGGGAGCTGACTCTTCCTTTTGAAGCCAATGAGCTGGTCCCTCAAGCCCCCACACGTTAGAGTGTTGGCACAGCAGTTACTTTTTAACCTGTGGAACTCACTGCTGCAGGAGATTATTGATGGGAATTCATAGAGTGTTAAGGCCAGAAGGCACCATTTCTGCTCATCTAGCCTGCCCCTCCCCACCCCGGCTGACACAGGCCAGAGAGCTCACCCCCACTCCTCCCCACCCCGCACGAGCTCAGGAATGTGTGGCTCATGGAGGGAGAGTCTCGATTAGCCGCCCGGTGATGGAGAAGTCAAACAGCTTAGCTCCGGTAAAAGCACCACACTTCGGGGGGGGGGGGGCTGAGAGCAGCATCTGCGGGGGCCTGGGGACCTTGGCAGAGTTGCAGCACACGGAGAACTCACACCGCCCGTCTGTCCCCACCTCACTACACCGGAATGGGGACAGAGCTGTTTGTCCCACTCGTTCACGAGCACAAGGACCCTACACTGTCCGGCCGCCCTCGCCTTACCTGAGCTCTGGAAGTGGCTGCAGCCGCAGAGGAAGACTAGAGGGAGCCAGGGAACAGCTCCCATCACACCTGGGAGCACAAGAGAAGGCAGCATTAGCATGTCTGGGGTGGGGAATGGGAGCAGCCCAAGCCACAGCGCCCCACCTAGAGGCAGGGGGGATTAGCCCCTTTCTATGGGAGGGTGGCCTGGGTTCTCATCCTGCCTCTGCTACTGCCTGGCTGTGTGACCCTTCCTCTCACTGTGCCTCAGTTTCCCCATCTGTACAATGGGGTAATGATACAACAGGGGGCTCCATGCTCTGTGGCTGGGGCTCAGCTTGCTAACAAGTACCCATAAATACCCTAGGCCCCCAGCCCTGCATTCACCCTGCTGCTCCATTCCTCTGCCTCACCCCCCAGGCTCCGTCCCAGCACTGTGCCCCCTACCGGCTGCCCCGACCCCTTACCCTCCAGACACAGGCAAGAGACACAGGACGGGCTGCGAGGGCCCAGAGCCCCAAAGGACCGAAATGGATGGCAGCTCGGCACCTGAACCCCTTGGAGGCTCTGGGCCCATGTAACCAAAGCAGCCACCTGCCTCCCCACCCCGACGGCCCCCCACCTTCACGGCTGTTGGTCCTCACACTCGGGCCGCGTGCAGGGCAGGGGATGGAGGAGATCCCCTCAAAGGCCTCATGGCTGAGCCGGTCCCCCCACAAACCAGACCGCAGGAGCAAGGGGGGACGGGAACACGTCCCCCAGCCCCATCGCTTCTGCCCTTCAGAGGAGTTTGGCACCATAAGATTTCCCTGCTGCCCACCGCCCCCCAGCTCTCCCATCGGAGCACAGTCACTGACCACCTATGATCCCGCATTTCACACAGAGGGAAACTGAGGCACGGCTGGATGGGAGAGGCAGCGTGGCTAGAGCACTGGGCTGGCAGTCAGGGGTCTAGTCCCACCTCTGCCCACTCACTGCCCCTCTGTGCCTCAGTTTCCCCTCCTACTTTTCTTGGTTTTGCTTGGAAGCTCTGGGGGGCAGGGACCCTGGCGTACAGCACCGAGCGCAAACACTGCGCTGACCCCCACGAGCAATTAAGCGCTGTGGCAAAGGCCAAAGCCAGGCAGCGCTGGCTGGAACTGACCCACCAGCTCCCCAGGCCAACCCCAACAGCGCCCGTCCCAGCCCGCCCGGCAGTGAGACAGAAAGTCACCAGCCCGTGTTAGAACCACTGAAGTTTTTTTTTTTTTGGGGGGGGGAGCTCTGCTCTGGAGACCCCCCAACAACATCTCATGTTGGAGGGGGGGGGTCCCAAGAATGGAGCCCCCAGCAAATCAGCCTCTTTGTGGCAGGCTGACAAAAAAGCTGCCTTGAAAGGAAACATACCAGGTGCCTCCCCCCTGCCCCAAGCCCCCAGTGCGAGCAGCTGCTCCTTACCTGGACGTCTGCGGGCTGTGGCTGGGTCCATCCTGCCAGGCTGGGCTGTCTGCCCGGAGCCGCTCGGGGAGGAAGTATTTATCCTGTGGCTCCCTCAGCAGGGGGAAGTCCCCAGCCACTCCTGGGGGTGGGGGGGGTGAGTCACATGCGGAGTGGGGCGGGGGGAGTTCCCTGATCACCTTTGACACAATCCCCACACAGCGGTAGGACATCCGGCCGGTCCCCCCAGGACCTAATGGCCTGGTAGCTGACCACCCCTCGGCTCCGAGAGACCCGCCCCCCCCCGCTCCTGAACCCCCCCACTGCCCTGAGACCCACTCCCTTGGCTGCTGACCCCCCATCGCCCCAAGACCCACCCTCCCCAGCTGCTGACACCCCCCCCTGTCCTGAGACCCATCCCCCTGGCTGCTGACACCCCCCACTTCCCTGAGACACCCCCCCCGGCTGCTGACCCCCCCGTCCCGAGGACCCCTCCCCAGCTGCTGACCCCCAACTCCCAAGACCCACTGCCCTGGCTGCTGTTCCCCTCAACCACTGCCCTGCGACCCTCCCCCCCCGGGTGCTGATGCTCCCTCCCTCCCTGAGGCCCACTCACCCAGCTGCTGATACCCCTCATCTTCCCGAGACCCACCCACCTGCTAACCCCTCCCCCCCAAAAAAACCTCCCCAAGAGAGGGGCTTTTACTGGATTAAATACAACGGTGGGTATCTGGTCAGGCCCATGTGTCAGGACTACTGATTTTACGCCGTCCCTGCTGGTGGGTTTCTATGTCCACAGAGCCACACACTGAAAGCACAGAATTGCCATCGGAGCAGTTGTCGGGGGAGGGAGGAGGTGGCGTTTTGGGCAGTGAAGCAAAATGCATAGAAATATCTTGGGCTTATGGGCTCAATCCATGTAGCTGGATGGTTCTGCTAAAACACGCAGCAGTGACACAGCTAACCATGGGGAGAGGGGCGTCATCATTAGGTTTCAGGGTCAACGTTCCAGTGACAGGCAAGAGGATAGCGCACACCTCTCACAGCTCATGTTTCAGGCTGGCGGCAGACAACACTGCATGGGTTACATCGGGGGACAGGCAGAGGTTTTTATTCACAACCATAAATAGTTGGAAGTGTGATTGTGACGAAGTGGGACTGTTCTTAATGTTTCCTCTGAATACTGTGTGTGTGCCTCAGTTTCCCCTATGCATTCCTTAAGTCTCCAGTGTGCATAAATGGCCGACACTCTGTATCCTGTCAACAAATGGCTGGGGCCCTTCCCCCCCTCCAAGGGAATAGCTAAAGGTGAACAAGAGATCAGGTGACCTCCTGGCCCGGGAAAGAGACAAAGCCCAGAGAAGGAGGGGCTGGAGGGGGTTTCAGTTTTGGAGCTGGTGTGGGACGGGAAGTGAGGGCAGACGGGGTTGTCTGGCTCGCTGGGACCCAGAATGGACCCGGCTGAGGGGGTCCTGTTCTCTGTACCTACAAGCTCTGTTTTAGACCATGTTCCTGTCATCTAATAAACCTCTGTTTTACTGGCTGGCTGAGAGTCACGTCTGACTGCGAAGTGGGGGATGCATGCAGGACCCTCTGGCTTCCCCAGGACCCCGCCTGGGCGGACTCGCTGTGGGAAGCGCACGGAGGGGCATATGCTGAATGCTCCAAGGAGAGACCCAGGAGGTGAAGCCGTGTGAGCTTCTTGCCCTGCAGACAGTCTGCTCCGAGGGAGAGGAGGCTCCCCAAAGTCCTGACTGGCTTTGTGGGGAGCAGTTCCAGAGCATCGCCCGGGGACTCTGTGACAGTGATTTTTAAAAATTAAATCAGGTGAACTGGATACAGGGAGCCCAAGGCCGGGCCAGCGGGGCGAGGGGCGGGCCAGGGTCGCGGGGCAGCGCCGTGTGGACGTTGGGAGCCCAGGGCCAGGCCAGCGGGGCGAGGGGCGGGCCGGGGTCATGGGCCAGCGGGGTAAGAGGTGGGCTGGGGTCACGGGGCAGCGCCGTGTGTATGTCGGGAGCCCAGGGCCAGGCCAGCGGGGCGAGGGGCGGGCCGGGATCATGGGGCAGGGCCGTGTGTACGTTGGGAGCCCAGGGCCAGGCCAGCGGGGCGAGGGGCGGGCCGGGGTCATGGGCCAGCGGGGCGAGGGGCGGGCCGGGGTCATGGGCCAGCGGGGTAAGGGGTGGGCCGGGATCATGGGGCAGCACCGCGTGGACGTCGGGAGCCCAGGGCTGGACTAGCGGGGCGAGGGGCGGGCCGGGGTCATGGGCCAGCGGGGTAAGGGGTGGGCTGGGGTCGCGGGGCAGCGCCGTGTGTATGTCGGGAGCCCAGGGCCGGGCCAGCGGGGCGAGGGGCGGGCCGGGGTCACGGGGCAGGGCCGCGTGGACGTCGGGAGCCCAGGGCCGGACTAGCGGGGCGAGGGGTGGGCCGGGATGCGGGGCAGCGCCGCGTGGACGTCGGGAGCCCAGGGCCGGACTAGCGGGGCGAGGGGCGGGCCGGGGTCATGGGCCAGCGGGGTAAGGGGTGGGCTGGGGCCGCGGGGCAGCGCCGTGTGTATGTCGGGAGCCCAGGGCCGGGCCAGCGGGGCGAGGGGTGGGCCGGGGTCACGGGGCAGCGCCGCGTGGACGTCGGGAGCCCAGGGCCGGACTAGCGGGGTGAGGGGTGGGCCGGGATCGCGGGGCAGCGCCGCGTGGACGTCGGGAGCCCAGGGCCGGACTAGCGGGGCGAGGGGCGGGCCGGGATCATGGGGCAGGGCCGCGTGGACGTCGGGAGCCCAGGGCCGGGCCAGCGGGGTGAGGGGTGGGCCGGGGTCACGGGGCAGCGCCGTGTGGACGTTGGGAGCCCAGGGCCGGACTAGTGGGGTGAGGGGCGGGCCGGGATCGCGGGGCAGCGCCGCGTGGATGTCGGGAGCCCAGGGCTGGGCCAGCGGGGCGAGGGGCAGGCCGGGGTCATGGGCCAGCGGGGTAAGGGGTGGGCCGGGGTCGCGGGGCAGCGCCGTGTGGATGTCGGGAGCCCAGGGCCGGACTAGCGGGGTGAGGGGCGGGCCGGGGTCACGGGGCAGCGCCGCATGGATGTCGGGAGCCCAGGGCTGGGCCAGCGGGGCGAGGGGTGGGCCGGGGTCACGGGGCAGCGCCGCGTGGACGTCGGGAGCCCAGGGCCGGACTAGCGGGGTGAGGGGCGGGCCAGGGTCACGGGGCAGCGCCGCATGGACGTCGGGAGCCCAGGGCCGGGCCAGCGGGGC